>JAIUCV010000665.1:0-428347 GCA_026724425.1 Erythrophleum ivorense | reverse complement strand
TCAGTCTAGGATTGGCCTCTTAGCAAGTCAGTCACATTGCTTCAAAAAAGATTACTGTGACTTGTTCCCATTTGTCAAAGTGTTTTCAAAAAGGCTTTTTTGTGAATTGAAATGAAACAAGATTTTGATTAATACAGTCTCATTCAAATAAATATTACAGATTTTGCACAATACAAGAAAGGAAGGCCAAAGGCAAAGCTAGTGAGCAAGAACATATACAAAAGCAATCATTTCTTGTTTTTTTATTTTTATTTTTCTCTTCAAGCTTTGTAGGTGAGGTATACACTGAAATGGAGGATGGTGTCTTGACCATCAGTGATATGTTGTTGTTCTGGTTGTGCAGAGTTTCCACTATCGCATACCCTTTGCATGCTCGAACTTCCCTGTCCCGCCGATGACTGCGATCTGAGAGGCATGGGAGGCGGTCCCGGTGAACACCAAAGAAGCTAATGGCATCGTCTAAAGTGTCATGACTGTCATGCTCTCCGTGTAGCAATACGGTCAGAGAAGAGTCTGGCTTGTGCCATCCAAGGAACTGGCCAAGTAAAAGCCTTGAGCTTTACCTATAACAGCTGAGCCAAGCTCGTGGCTTTCGGTTAGCTCATCGTCTACAACGGTTATGGTTCCGAACATGAGATGCTGGAGAGCAGCACCGGGAGGGAGGTTTCCGGCGGTTACAAAAGGGAGGTTGTTGGAGCTGAGTGCATCGTTGGAATTGCCGTTAGTGTTTTGGATCACGGTGCTTGTTTGAGCGCCGCCGAGTCCGGTTAGAAGGGGAGCTGTGTTAGGGTTAATGACATTGTTGATGTTGTTTGAGTTGACTAGTGGGACTTCCGTTATCCACCGGGAAAATGCTGTTGCTTGCCTTTGAGAATGGTATTCCGTTCACTTCGGTTTGAGCTACTATTCGGTGACCACACGAGCCGATGGGTGGGATCCGCCTAGCACGTCGTGCATGAAGAATTCTAGTAGCGGCTCGTGTTGACCTGCTGTGGCTCCTGCTGGACCGGCAGGGACTGCAACTGCTGATGTAGTTGTGGTTGTTGGTAGTGGGTTATCGTCGGTTTCGGCAACCTCCTCCTCAGCTTCGGTTGGAGCCACGGTGGGGAATTGGCCGGTAGGGACCAACTGAGGCTGAGGTTGGATCTGGTCGAGAAGTCTAGCGGAGTTGATAAATGCGAGGAGATTGAAGGATATGAGAGCTACAATGAAAATGGTTATGTGAAGAGTTTTGGCCATATTTTAGTCTTTTGATTTGGATTCTCAAGTTGTTTTTGGTTTTGTGTGTTGTGTGTTGTGTTTGATGTTTATTGATGAATCCATTAGTACATTCTCTGCAGTAAGGTAGTATGAAGTATAATAACCCAAAAAACGATTATATTAAAGTAGATAGATCCATATATATATTTTGATTTCTTGCGACAAAAGTCTTCCTGATTTTGCTTCTTGTAGCAGTTTGTGCTTGATTTCCCGGATGAATACATCAAGTCGGTGGAAGCTACCTATCATAAGCCTAACCTTATTCGCAATACCGTCATCACATCGCTAAAATTCGAAACATCATTCTTTGGGTATGAGGTGAGTAAGAAGTTTGTGTTGAAGCAAAATGATCGTAGACTTGTTGGGTTCCATGGAAAGGAAGGTGACGCTATTGATGCTCTGATTGAGAATGGAAGAGAAGAATAGGAATGAAGGAGATGAACGTTGTGGTTGTGGGTGATGAAATGTGTGTATATATTGAGACTCTTGGCAGACAAGTACGTTCTTAGTTGTTTTCCATCATCTTAGTTATGTTTGTAAGTTGTAAACCAACTAACTATTCACCAGGGACCTATGGGCAAAATGCAATAATTGATTTTGATAAGCGTCCATAACGAGCCCAATAATAACATTCAATATGCCAAATGCAGATACTCTGGGTATGTGAAAGATATAAGAACTATATGATCCAACACTGTTACTCACAACTCTGTGGACATGTGATTTGGGATGAAGAAAAATAGCATTGGCACGACGATCGTCAACATTGTAAATGACACAATATTTTCTTACTATACTTGTAGAAAAAGCGAGAAAAGTGGGAAAATTTGCTCAAAGACAATAGGTTCAAGGAAGAATATAACAGGTACATTTTTTTTTGCACACAGAAGCCTTGTTTCTCAGTTTTTATTCTTCTCCTTCAAGAGGCATTGACATGTCATCATATAAGTGAGATCGTCTATGTAATTTATTTTTGTTCTTCTTCTCTGTCTTCTCTCTTCTCTCTCTTACTCTTCTTATCCTCCTTCTCCCTCCTCTTCTCCTCCTTCTCCTTCTTCCTCTCTTCCTTTTTCTCCTCCTTCTCCTTCTCTTCCTTCTCCTTATTCTTCTTACCCGTACCTGTACCTGAATCTGAACCAGCCAACAAGACAGAAGAATAACTTAATAATAATGATACAATATTACTATGAAGAGAAAAAAGATGCGGTAATGCTATGTAGCACAAGGAGAGTTAAAGTTAGTTAACCTTGTTTCAAGTGGATCGAATTGAAATGGACTCCTTCCAGATAGCTCAAGTGAATGCCTTTGTCGGGTTCCTTTTGAGACTTTGGAAGAATTACAAAGGAAGATCGGTATTTGGATGATGTAATGACAACTATTTTGACTCCATACACACATGCAGCTGCTAGTAATGTGATTTCATCTCCACACACGGAGTCACTGGACATGTTCTTTACGTACTCTTTGAATTCCATACCAACAACAAATCCTTTGTACAATTGTGGACGAGATTTGAGCTGTTAGGAGTCAAACAGAGTCAATCATCAATCATATGAGAACAATACACGTTAAGAAAAAAATATCAAGACTGATTGATTACCTGTTTTACGATTTCTTGTCTAACAAGTTTATGAAGCTTAGCGGATTTATAGACTTGATCAGCTATGGCACGGAACTGGAACAGAATCGTAACAAAAGAAAGAAAAACAAAAATGTCAGATTCTTCAGGATACGATTAATTAAGAATCATCAATTTAATGAGTACATAAAAGGATTTTTAGAAACAGTACCTGGCAATTTCCATCACTCTTCATCTTCTTCTCGGTGTAACCTTCCCACTCCAATCTGAAAAAGTTTGGACATATATTAGTCGAGACTCGAGAGTTATAGGGCAAAAAAGTTTACAAGAAGAATCGATCGATACCTATCATGTAGTCTTTCTTTATCATTAAGATGACGATCATCCAAACATGGAGACTGAATCTGAGTGTTAGTCTTAGAGTTGGGGAACGACGCCGACGATTGACTGGATACAAAAGCTTGTTTTGATGGTGAATTTATAGATCCTCGATCAGAAACAGAGTCTCTCCTTAAAGTTTCTTAAGACCAAATCACTCTTTAAAGAATAACTCTCTTTATTGATGTTTAGAAAATAACTCAAAACTAAACACTTTGCTCTTAGCTTAATATCTATGCCATAACTCGACAATGATATATATAGGGCTAACACAACTTTGTTAGTACCTTTCTTATCCTAAACCAACTCATTTATGGATTCCGTAGGTTGGCAAGTCACGAAGCTTACTCAACACTCCTCTCTCAGAAAAGATTAGGGCTTTATGTTGTCCAAGATTAGGGCTTAAGAAAGGAAAACACCGTCTTCGCCTTTTTGTCGAAAACGGAAATTTTCAATTTAAGTCAAAAACAGAAATTTCCATTTACAAAAACCCGACCCTGAAAAGTCGACCCGGTCCGACTCGATCCGAATTGACCCGAACTGACCCGACCCGATAAAGTTAGTATACCGTAAAAATTTGACAACCTTTCTTCGTCTCCGGCACAACAAATTGAAATTGTTCTCTCTCTTGGGCCAAATTCCTCGATTTTCTCCGTGTTCTGTAATTCCGATAGATTTTGAAAATTCTCTCTTTTTTTTTTTGTTGTTGTTCTCTTGATTTGTATTTTAATTTGCCGTCTTGTTTTTTCTTTGCTCTATTCGTTTCCTTCTTTTTTGTTACCTCTTTGCTTTGGTTTGATCTCGAATCCTGCTCTACTCTACTTTTACAATTTGATTCTTCGCCGGCGGTATTCGAACGAAGAAGAAACCAATCGGAGCGTCACAGGTACAAATTGATTGTGGCTTTATCTCTCTGTTTTCTATGTAGGGCTTTTCTGTGGTTTCTATCGCCTACGAACTTGGGATTTTCTGCTTGTATTACCGAAATCCGATTCGAAGGTGTGAGGTTAAGATTGTATGGGATGATGATTTTGCAGGAGGTTTATGGTAGCATGAATCAAGGAGGGAATACTCAGGCCGTAGCTCCATCTCCACTGGACCCTAATTCCATTGAGGTAATCGCTTGTGTCCTCTTCTTCGTTTAACGCTAAGGTTTATCAATTGAAAAAAAACCAGTCCTTTGTATGCATTATTTGCAATCTACACAACTGATATTTTGTGCATTTGGTCTCCGATTTATATGGATTTGGTGATTTGAGTTTTGCTGTGATGGTATTTCCAGATTATTTGAAGTGTTAGTTTTGGTTAACAACTTGAGACACTTAGCTGTTGATCACTTTCTGCATGAACTTTCTGCGGTTATTATGTTTGAGGTTCTTTTTGGATCGACTTGAGACTGTGAGAAGCTTTTAGCATCTCAAGGTGTAGAAATAGTCTTGATCTGAGATGACCTTTCTGTTTGTTGTTCGTGTATGATTCTTTTCACTCTTAGAGACTGTTTTTGTGGTAACTGAAAATTTCCAATGTCATGTGGCGGATAAGTATTCAGTTTTGCCCCTACTAACGCTTTTTTATTCTTAACAGAAGCGATATGGTGTTGATGGAAGCCAAGTGCAGATATCTTCATATCAATACTCAACTGGGTCTGAGGGTGCCTCATGGACAGCGCATAGGGTGGAAAATCAGGCTGTGGAGAATGTGAACTATTCAAATTCAAACTATTACCATCCACAGCCTACAGGGCCAGCGACGGGAAATGTGCAAGAAGTACAGAATACTGCATCCTTCACTAGCTCATCGACGTTTGGAACTGCAAATGTGGCACAAGATTATAGTGGATATACGCCATACCAGACTTCTTCTGAGCCACACAACTATTCAAACACAGGATATTCCAATTACTACAGTGGCTATCAACAGCAACCTAGCCAACCTAGCCAGTCATATACTCAGCCTGTAGCGGCGTATCAAAACACAGGTGCTCCTTATCAGCCTCTTTCCTCATTTCAGAATCCAGGATCTTATGCTGGGACTCCAAGTTATTCAGGAACTTACTACAATCCTGCTGATTATCAGACTACTGGAGGTTACCAAAGTACAAATTATAACAACCAAACGGCTGGAGGTTACCCAAGTACAAACTACAGCAATCAGACTCCTACATCAAACCAGGGAACCTATACGGACTATACATCAAACCCTTATCAAAATTATACTCCGGACGCTGCTAACACTAGTAGTTCCACTATTGCAACCACAACACCTGTACATTATCAACAGAACTACCAACAGTGGCCAGGTTATTACAGTCAAACAGAAGTCCCCTGCGCCCCGGGCACGGAAAAGTTGCCTGCCACTAGTACATTTAGTCAGAGCTTTCCAGTTCCTGCTGTTACTAATGAAATGCCTGCTTCAAATGGTCAGCCTGCTCCTTCTTATGCTTCAAATGGCCAGCCTGCTCCTTCCTATGCCCAACCTTGGAGGCAGGAAACCAACTCATCCCAACCACCTTCTCAGCAGGTTCAAATTCTACTTTCATGAGGGAGTAGAGCAATTTTCCGTTCTCTAGCTTATTTGAGTTTATAATGCTTTTCCCTGCTTGTGGCTTATTGGAAAAATAAGTGTTGTTTCTCCTGATAGATCTATTTAGCCAATACTTGATAGAGTCAATTATTAGAAATTATTACGTCAGATAGACTAGTCTAGACTTGGTCACTGATTGGTCTGATTTTTATTATTGGAAATTAACCTTACGATGAAAACTTAGTAGTCATTTCTCATCATTTTTCATCATTCTCCCAGCCTGGTGCAGCGGTTAGTGCCTCTAATGATTCTTACTGGATGCATCAAACACCAAATCAGCAAGCTCATTATCCTGTTCCTCCACAAAATCATTACCAGAGTCCTCTGGAGACGAAACCCTTATATGAGACCCCCTTTCAGGGTCATCAGAGAGCAACATATCCTCAAGAACTGAAATCCCAGTCTTCCATTCATCAGGCATCATTAGGCTATCGCCAGCCTACTCAGACAACACTGCCAGTTGATACGCAAAGGGTAAGCAAAGTACAGATTCCAACTAACCCTAGAATTGCTTCAAACTTGCCATCAGGTTATACCAAAATGGAGAAAGAGAGTCCAGCACTCGGTGCAACACAAACACCTGCATATGTTAGTGTTTCAATACCAAAAGGCCATACCACTGCTACGCCTGAGGTAATGCTCCTTTTTTTCAGTTCTTAATTACCTAGCAAATGAAGTAGATATTAAATGTTGCCATGTTGGCCACTGTAAATTGCTGTATTGAGTAAACTTTCTCTATTATAATTGAAATTGGAAACAAATAATCATGTTGCTTGTAGCCTGAAACTATGCCAAAATCGCTTCGTGGGTTTGTTGAGAGAGCTTTTGCACGCTGCAAGGATGATAAAGAAAAGGCATCTTGCCAGGCTGCCCTGAGAGAGGTAAATGTTTGTAGGAATTGTAGACGCACAGTTGTTACACTATTGAAGCATGATAAATTGTTCTTTTTAGTCACTCATTCTGCTCATCTTTATGTTAATTCTGTGAATGAACTTCTTCAACTTGATCTGCCAGTAGCTGTGTAGTATGGTTAAGATGTTTTCATACCTTTTATGGGAACATGAAATCAGTTTGCAGCTATTAATATACTATACTAATTTTTGGCTGCTTTGCATGCCGATGCTTATTCTGTATTTCTAGATCATCACCAAAGCTAGGGATGATCGTACTCTTCATACTCGGGATTGGGATACTGAGCCTCTCTCAACTGTCCTGAACGCAGATGTGACTAACACTGAGTATGGCCCTGTTATCCTTCCTTGTCTCCAGCCTGCGTGATCTATAACTTTCATTCTTCTCTATTATATGTTTGGAACATTTACTTCATATGTTTGCTACTGAGTTTTACAACTGCACTGCAGGTCAAGCTCCACTCTTAATTCTTCGTTACAAAATAAGAGCCCAACAAGACGACCCAAAAGTAGATGGGAGCCGTTACAGGAAGCAAAACCATTTGTCAAGTCGGCTTCGACTTTCAGCAGTGGTGTTAAGTTTGGAGGTTGGAATCACCAAAATGAAAATAACAAGAAGGTTAACATTTTTTCCTTATTATTTGTGAATGGATGCTGCTGTTGGTGATACTTATTATACATTTATGGCCAAAGGAAATGAAACGAAAGAAATTAGCTGTTTGAAATTTTCTGCAATCGACTGATTCTAATAATTTTTTATAGCAGATCTCTGAGAATTTTCAGAAGGTTGATTCTACCACTAACTCCAAGCCCACTTACTCTTGGCAAAATTCTGCAAAAAAGAGTTTCCAGCGGCCTGTCAAGCGACAGCGTTTTTCTGGTGGTGTAGCTACTGCCATTGATGATGAGGCGTCTAGTGATAGTGACAAGGATTTGACTCCTTACTATTCCAGTGCAATGGCACTTGCTAGTTCTACCGAGGAAAAGAAACGGCGTGATAGTCGTTCCAAGCGTTTTGAGAAAGTTCAAGGGCACAGCCGAGGGAATGATATTCCTAAACCTAAGAATGCAAATGTTGGAAATTTGCATTCTAGAAGAGCCACTGCATTGAGGCTTAGTAGAGACTTGGATGAAAGTGGCAGCAGAGCTGTAGAAGATATTGACTGGGATGCACTAACTGTTAAAGGAACTTGCCAGGAAATTGAGAAACGTTATCTCCGGCTTACTTCTGCGCCGGATCCTTCCACCGTAAACATCACTATCTTATACCTAGTACTCTTTTCGACACCCTGACTGATGTTTTTGATCGACTTATTTGAAACCACACTGCTTTGCAGGTAAGGCCAGAGGATGTGCTGGAAAAAGCTCTGTTAATGGTTCAGGACTCTCAAAAGAATTATCTTTATAAATGTGATCAGCTAAAATCTATTCGCCAAGACCTCACAGTACAGCGGATACACAATCATTTAACAGCTAAGGTATATTATTGAGTTCCAACTTATGCTGAGCGTTATTTCATGTAGGATCCATTTCCTGGTGGAAGGTTTTATCCTAGTTACGGGACCTGCACCCAATGAGCATGTTAACAATGGTTCGATGTTCAATGTCTATTTCAGGTTTATGAAACACATGCAAGATTGGCTTTGGAGGCTGGGGATTTACCCGAGTATAATCAGGTTGGTATGCTAGCATCGATTGTCTATATTGCAGGATAGTAAGCATTCAGATTGTCTAGATCTAATTCGGTATTGAAAACAATTTTGTCCTTTTTCCTAATCTAAAGAATACTGCTAGAATTTTACTGACGTCTCATTTTCCAAAAAACCATATCATGTAAGACTCAGTGTGAAGTGAGTTTGGAAACAACCTGCAACTATTCTATCACTATGAAATTCCCTGTTTAGCAAGTGGATATATACCTCTAGGTTCTAAATTCAATACAGTTAAAACTTGAATAACAGTTGTTATTGCCATAGCTGGTAAGATGCTATAGATATAATGGTTAGAGTTGAATCAAAGAGAAAGTCGCAAAAAATAAATTATAGTTCTGATGGCATGTTACTGTGGATTGTGGCTTTGGTTTATATTGATTCTGCAATATAATGACGCTGTTCATCAAGTCTTGTAGAGTACATCTATTATATATTCGTGAGGAGCTTTGTATGTAAACCTCAGGGTATTTGTAGTACCGCTGAATTGGTTTTTCTTTTTGTTTCAGTGCCTATCACAATTAAAGATCCTGTATTCGGAAGGTATAGAAGGATGCTCTCTGGAGTTTGCTGCATACAGTCTGCTCTATATTACCTTACACTCTAACAACAACAGAGAACTGCTATCATCTATGTCCAGGTTGGTGCTTTTAAATTTCCTTCTCTAGGCTCTGTTAAAGCATAGATACGTCACGAGAATCTTTGATAAATTAAAGTTTGATAAATAGTGCTACACGAACTGTGAGTGGCCAACTGGGAATAGTATTGTAGTTATGAATGTTCACTACACCGGTCTGATAGTTATGTTCTTTTACATCTCTTCCTACCAGTCTGAAGATGTTACTCCTTTTAATTGGGTCTGTATGCATGAGATTGAGTAAATACTTGATCTCTGAAGTATATCTTTTGTTTGTTCTGTAGATTAACCGAAGAAGCTAAGAAGGATGAAGCAGTAAGACATGCTCTCTCAGTTCGTGCAGCTGTAACATCAGGAAATTATGTTATGTTCTTCAGACTCTACAAGACTGCACCAAACATGAACAGTTGCCTCATGGGTGGGTGACATATCACCTATGAAAACTCTTTTTGATATATTTGAACAATTGAATAAATATGTTAAGAAAGAAAAAGAATATAATGAAACTGTTTTCATGTTTTAACTTGCAGATCTCTATGTGGAGAAGATGCGTTATAAAGCAGTGAATTTTATGGCTCGGAGTTGTCGTCCTACAATCCCGGTTTCACACATAGTCCAAGTGTTGGGATTTGGTGCTTCAGCCGAAGGTAGTGGTGAAAAGGAGAGCGATGGTATGGAGGAGTGTTCTGAATGGCTAAAAGCCCATGGTGCTAGCCTCATATCTGACGGTAACGGAGATTTGCTTCTTGATACCAAGGTAAGTCTTGTTTTTGGATTTGCCATAAGTTTATGATAATACATGGTGGTTCACTTTGATTCAGTGCCATAAAAATGTTGAGTTCTTATTCTGAAGATATGGATGAGGAGGACTGAACTTGTGTTATATTCCTCGTGCAGGCATCAGCAAACAGTCTCTTCATGCCAGAACCTGAAGATGCAGTCTCTCATGGAGATCGATATCTAGATGTCAATGATTTTTTTACGCGTACAGTATGAAACAGTTGATGATTGTTGGTTGTAGTCTGATGGGTAAACAAAAAGAAAGCAATAATGCAAAAATGAAGTTCAAGGAGGGACCAATGAAGACAACTGACGACTCTCGCATCATCATCTTTTGCCACATAATCTCAGGTATGACATTTTAGGTTATAGTACTTGATAGCTGTAATAGCAAACTTTTCAAAGATAAGCCAAATGTGTCTGTAATTCGTTTTTTTTTTGTGAATATGGAAGAATCCTTTCTTTCTAAAGACTTTTGATATGCTTTAAAAAGAAAGGGAATCCAGGAAACTTAACACTCTTTTTTTCTTATAGATATATGAAAAAGCATTTTACATTTAAACGATTCAAGGAATTACAACAGAAAGTACAAGTATGTTTTCGATTTGTGTCTCTTTTAAGCATTCTTTTTTACCTCCTCTTGTTCTTGCTTCCAAGCAACAAACAGAAGTAAAACAAAATCCTAAAAAAGAACCCAAAAGCTACCGTGACAAACAAGCAATTCCATTTGCTCAACTGAGTAACGCCTTGCAGCCTAAGGATATCGTCACCAGTGGTCAAACACGTCGAGCTCGAAATCGTCGTCCCAAGCGAGCGGCTCACCGTATCGAGCAGCCTCAGCTTCATCACCTCCGGTAACTCCCCTAAGGGCGTGTTGTCGAAAATCTGAACTCCTCTCACGAAACACTTGGTCGCATCAGAGAACTCGTTCTGCAGAACCGCCTCGTATGGATATTTCACCAGAGAGATGTAATGGAACCAAATCCAGTAATCTGGGATTCGGTTTCTGTTGATGAAGAATCCACTGAAGAGCAAGAAGTAAGCTAAAATGGCGACGACGATTGTGAAACCCAACATCACATCTGGAACAATTGCTGATATAAACGTCACGAAAGAGCTTCCTGACCAGAAAGAGGCTAATATGATCAGACAGTAAAACAATAGACCCATTGGGCCTCCATCTAAGCCCACAGCCCAAAACGTCGTCGCTGCGAAGGCGAGAGAGAGGAAGATGAGCGACGGGAAGGAGACGATGGCGTGTGAGAGAACGTACGAGGATCTCCGGTAAGCGTTGTAAGCGGTTTCTCTCATGAAGATGTAACGTTCCTGGAGGAATACGGGAAGTGCTTCCGCGCAAGTGTAGAACATTGTTGACATCGCAAAGGCGAAGAATCCTAGCCGCTCTTGGACTCCTTTAGGGGAATTGTCTAATCGCCAGAAGACGGTGGCTAATATGAAACCGGTGATAACGACGGAGGCGACTCGCATTCCGAATTGCTCCGGTTGTCGTCGAGAGTTAAGCATGGAGCGTTTTGAGAGAGTTTTGATTTCGATCCAGAATGGATTTGCGAATGCGGGAACGGATAAGGTTGTTGTGGTTGTGTTTCCTCCGCCGTGTGGGATCGCGGCGGATTCCCCGCCGGAAACTAGCTTTCCTCTGCTGATACTGGCCGCGATTGCTTCTTTTAGTGTTAGATTCGGGTACGGCGATGCAGGAGGAGTCAGTGGCGGTTGACGGTTGTTCTCTTTCTTCATCTCTTGCCATTTTTTGTTGAATTCGACTAATCCTCTTGTTCCTCCGGCAGATACTTCAAGCTCACGGATGAGATCTAGCGCGAACTCGGTTCGATTCTCGTTCTCCGGAATCGGATTCCCGAACTCGGCGAAGAAACGCGGAAGACTCGCCGGAGATCCGCTGTAGACGGTGTGGCCGCGGGACAAGAAGATTAACCGGTCGAGCAAACCGAGAACTCTGTGGCTCGGCTGGTGGATCGACATAATCACGATACTGCCACTCTGCGCAATCCTCTTCAACACTTTAACCACCATGAACGCACTCGTCGAGTCCAAACCAGACGTAGGCTCGTCGAGGAAGAGAAGAATCGGGTCGTGGATGATATCGATTCCGATCGACACACGTCTCCTTTCACCACCGGAGATTCCACGGTGACCTTCGTCGCCGATAATCGTTTTAGCGGCGTTTCTGATTCCTAATTGATCAATCAACGCTTGAACACGAAGCTTCTTCTTCGATTTCGGTAAACTCCTCGGGAGACGAAAATCAGCGGCGAACATTAGAGTTTCTTCAACGGTGAGCATAGGATAGAGAAGATCGTCTTGCATCACGTAAGCTGAGATAACTTTGAGCATTCGAGATTGAAGAGTTTCTCCGTTTAGCTTCACCGTTCCTTTCAAGCTTCCTTTAGCAATCCGATTCACTAATGCATCGATCAGTGTTGATTTCCCGGACCCGCTAGCTCCGAGCACAGCCATGATCTCTCCATCACGAGTCTCGCCGGAGATGTTATTGAGGAGTGTTTTGGTATTCGGCCTTCCGGTTAGAGCTATCTCGGGATCCTCTGTTTTTCGCCGTGGAATGAGATCGCGGAACTTTAGTTTACGGCGAACAGAGACGTTGTAAGTGAGATTCTCGAAAGTGAGAACGAAAGGAACAGTACGGTCGAGATCATAGTCGTCGTCCCGGTTCAGTGACTCATGAACTGGAGTCTCGTCTCCAATGGCTACTTTCCTAACGTCACTTACGTTCTTCAGAAGTTGCCCTAAAGTGGAATCGGACACAGAGGTGATGGAGTTGAGCTCCGTGGAGTAAAACGGCGGCGAATCATCAGCTGCTACAATACGAGCCATAGTCACACAAAGAGCAAAAGACTTAAGACTTTTTAAGAATGCTTAACAAATTAACTGCTTTAAAAAACACTCATTGCACTTCCTGTAGCTACACTCTCTCTCTCTCGAAGAAGAAGAAGAAGAAGAAGCAAAAGTGTTTGTTATTTAGTTAAATGGGATTTTTTGTTTTCGTTGGATATGTCTCAATCTGTGAATCTTACTATATGCTTATATAGAAGCAAGAGTGCGTGAAGAGACGTGTGTGTATGTGTGAAGACAGACACCAAGGCTTGATTGATGTGAGAAATGTTAAATAAGAAGTCTTTGTGAGTTGCATGGGAAAGGTGTGTTAGGTTTATATTTTGACTGTTTGGATGTAAATGCGTTTTTGATTTATTGTTTCTTTAATTAGGGGAAGGTGAAGAGTCGACCTATGAAATCTAAAGTTCCTAAGATAGAAAGAAATAATACCAAATACGCTTTTTTCTTTTTGTTTGTGTGTGTAAGAATCGATGGGCACAGGACACGTGGCGAAATGGGATTTTATTGACTTGTGAATTAGCCAATTAGGTAAAGGGTGTTTGTTGATCTAACATAGGCATGGGACGAGGACTTTCGTGTGTGTTTCTCCCATAGGTTTCCCATACTTGGCCCAATGAATGCTCTTCTCTATATTTCGAGTTTTTTTCATATTTTGAGTGACTGTTCAAAATTCAAATTGTTTGTATAATCATGTACTATAGACTATAGTGATCACTAAATAAAAACACATATTTCCCCGTGTCCACCTCTATTAAAAAAAAAAGAGTTTTTCGAATTCTCAAAAAAAAAAAAAAGAAAAAAAATCAGGCGAACAGAGACCACAAAAGCAATTATAATAATTAATCATCTCCATTAATGGAAGCAGGTTATAAAGGATCTCTCACCAAAGGGATAAATTCATAAATCATTACTGTGATATCTGATATGTGGAGGTAACAAACACCATATACCTTGTTAGAAGAATCTAAGATATGCCCTTTTTGTAAAATAGTATTCTTAACTGCGTTTCAGGTAGTTGACAAGAAAATCGTGTTAGGTAAAAGCAATTTTTAAAAGTGTAAAATGACAAATTTGCTACTGTGGTGGTCAAAGCTTGTTTGGCATAGATGATTGATGAGGTAGTTAAAAATGCGAAAATATTATCCAGACCAATGTCATGCAAAATGGATGCCAACTTGTAAATGTAAAATAGTACTAGTATGTATATTGTAGGATCTATGGTTTTAGACTGTTTTTTATATTGATATATCTATTTAAAAGTCGGTTCAATAAAAATGAAAACTTAGATCTATAATATAAATGGCTACAATGCCTAGCTAGCTTGCTACTTAACTTGCCGAACTTAATTAAAAGCCTAACAGAATGGCGGAAAAACGCTTCAAGCGCACATGGATAGTTCGCTTGAGTTAAGTTATCGATAGTGTATAATACAATATCCAATTCAAGTCTTTCTGTGGACATTACATCAGCTGTCTCTCCACGATATTGTTTTTCCTTTTTATTGTAACTAACAATTCTCAATAATTTTTTTGGACCAGAGATTATGACATGTCAAGTTCTTTTTTTTTTATAGAAAAAATAAGAACATGTTAAGTTGGTTTTTTAATCGTCATTACTACTTGAATTCGTGGTTTTGATAAAACATTTCCCTTTAAACGGCTATCCAATACGTTAGTTGATCAGTTGGGTAGTTGACAAAAAAGAGAGAGAGAGAGAGAATCGTTTTTTATTCGTTTTTTTTAAAACTTAGTTGGTAAATCATGTGCTCGTTAGCCGACCTTCAGTTAAGCGTATTGTATCACAAGAGCTTAGACATCTTTAAAGGACATAATATAATGCAGTTTTCTACAAATTTCGAGATTATTGCAAATTTCAACCCAAAGTCCATTCGATTATAGTAAAAGAAAACATGCACTAGCGTAATGTATATTGAGATAATGTCGATAGGATGACTTCGTATTTATTGCGATGCATGTGGTAAGTTAAAGTCAAATATGTCACCAATTAGGTGATTCATACTATATGTGAAGATATTTATTGGGAAAGGTCTTGTAAAATTAATGCTCATTGTTCCATGCATGCACGACGGAACTTTGGCAAGATCCTATGAATTCGGTTTATAATTGCGTGAGCGTGACTATGGAATGTTAACTATCCGTACCATGAAACCCAAAAAACAAAAAACTCTTTAGAGAAATATCTACTTTGTCTCTAGTTCAGAAATCAGAATATTCGAAATTTGGCGCGCTATAGATAGATCTATATAACAGTCATGATTGTTAAGTTTTTCTGTAGTATATTTAGAACAAAATCTAGTTTTGAAGTTTGAACCGTAATTCTAAATTTGCCAAAGAGTGATCTTTAGTCATTTGTGAGTAAGAGTTTATCCAAAACCGAGTGTGTATTGTACATGTAAATTTGAAAACATTTTCTATACGGTCTATTTTTCAGAAACAAACAAAATTAAAGACTCATTTGTATTGTAAAATCTTAAAAGTATCTTTCTAGTCATTAAGCACAACAATCAGCGTCAACTAACAAAGTCTTTAGGAAATAATGCAAATATAAAGTTTATAAAGTTGATACCCATTTGCTATTTTCCGTAAATGATTTTAAAGGTTAATAGAACACGATTACACACACTCACAAACTCCACATCATCCATGAATAACGTAGTAGTCAGCTAATACGAGTAAAATAAACTATATTGATAATCGATTTTTTTGTTTGCTACATGATATTGATAATCGGTTTAATATTATATACTTTTCATTACAGCCACTTGATTTCTGGTTTGATATATTTTACGATGACAATAATATTCGAATGTTAACTATTCGCGACGGAAATCTCTTATTAATCTCTCACACCAAATTTTCTCAAATCACATAACAGTATTAATTTATAATGCATTTTAATCTGTAACCGACTATCATTTTCCCACCTTCTAGAATTGTACTCTAAGCCGGTGTAACGTTAACGATAACATATGTAAGCATTAAATAATGATAGGGAAGGCTTACATTTCCAATTTCATTTTGACTTTTTCGGTAATTAATGTTTTGTTGACTTTAGAATACCAACTTCTAACAGTATTTCCCTTCATGCCGCCACGATCAAAGGAAAGGAAGGTTCATAACATTATTCAACAAAACTTAGCGTAGGCGTAGCCGACTTTAATTTTATTTGGACCACTGTCTCGTTATATATATATGAAAATGTACTAATGCTGATTTGCAGAGACAGCAGAGTTACTATCATAGTTTTTTAGTCATAAAAGTCAATATATCCGCAAATCTCGTTATGAAAACACAATTTTGGTGTTATGTAAAATACATGCAATCAAATAAAATATGAATCCACGATAACATAACAAACTTGGGCCACAAATTCATTATGGGCCCTATCCGTTCACTAGAATTTATTCACATTCACTTAGATAAACGAGAAGCAGGAATTGCATGCATGTGAATTGTTACAGTCCTGCTTCTGGTTTTACACATGAATTGCATGCATGTGAACACCTTGTTTATTTGGTTCGGTTAAGTAATTACACATTTGCATACTCTTAGTTTTCGGGAACGGTCAACGCACCTCTTTGAATTCTCTAAACTCTTTCTCCTTCCTAATCTCTAAATCATCTATCATCTTCATCCAACGAATTCAAGCATCTTCGAGTTGATCTTCATTATGATTAAATCTAAATCAACTTCTAGACTTGCATGCATTCCTCTATCTTCAGAACCTGCAATTCCTGTAACACTTCTTCATGTAGCAAATTCTCTGGAAGCCTGAAAACTTCCAAGGCGTTAATAAAGATCTGTTAAGATGTTTAAACTATATTCCTTAACAAGAGAGGTCTTCAAGAGTTTGTAATCTCTGATCAGAGTGAAATTTGTGAGCCGCAACGGAGAATTTAGTTGTGGCCAGGCTAGATCTCGAGAAGATGAAACGATGGGTAATCAGTAAAGGCGAATTAAGAACCTGAAATTTAAATCATTTTTATTTAACCCAATCCAAAAAGAAACAAAAAATAGACTGTATTAGTAAAAGTGGAAATACAAGAAAAATTTACGTTATACTCCACAAATCCATATTGTAGATTAGATAATCAATAAACTCCATGGAATGTGATAGGACATGATCGTTCAATTTTTTTTAAATTTAAAAAAATAAATAAATAAATAAAAACAGGATATCAGCATGTAAAAATATGTATTGTGAATTATTAATACTAATAGTTTTTCAATATTAACATTTAAAAATCTCTTGGTGATTTTCCAACCTTCTCATTTGAACTGGTCTTTCTCTGTTATTTTTCATTTCATTTTATAAATCTTGATAGTTTATATGATAAAATCTATGCACTTAAATATTTCTTCACGACCTCCACTAATTTTTCTAATTTGTTAATTTAAACATACTTTTAAGTTCTTTTTCTAATTATTTATTATACTCTTATTTTATGGTGTCATGTATTCAAATGAGTGTACAAAAACGAAAAGTGAGATATGTGGTAAGATTGAAATTTATTTTTCTTTTAATTTTGCGTTTTTCTGTTTTTTTTTTTTTTTTGTTATTTGTTTTTAGTTTTTTATTAAAATTTCTGTGAGTGTTTTAGTGGATAAATTTACTCCCTATTAGTAAAAACATTGTAGTTATTGTTAAAACAATACATTTCCAAGACTTTTGTTATATCTTAAACTTTTGGTTTGGTTTGGTTGGGTTTTAACTATAAATTTAAGGGTTAGCTCATTTTTTTTAATCGTGTTGGCTAATCATACTTTCTGACAATAAATTTGTGTTGACCAGATCTCTAATTAGTTTATGTTTGTATTAAAATTTAGACAATACCATAAAACAATTTAGTAATTAAAGGATCAGATCTGTATACCTTATTTTTCTTTAAAAAAATCAATAACCCGTGCTGTCGACATCACGAGTCAAAATCTAATGAAGTGATCGAAAAATTTTGATTCTCTCAAAGTTAACAAAATCGACAAAATCAATAATTATCAATCTCATTAACAAAAAAAATAGAAAATACTTATTTTTCTTCAATAGAAACAACGACTGTACTTATTTTTCTTCACTAGAAACAACAACCCGTACTTATGCGCTTCGGCCCCATATGCGGTTTTAGGCTACGAAGCCCAAATTAACAACATCATTTTTATGTTATTCCATATTTAAATACACAATTAATACTAATTCATCATTATACATTACAACCATAGAATTGTTTACTTGATTACAGTGTTAATAATTAAAGTTTTCTTAACAAAAATTACAACAGCCCGTGCTTCTCAAGCACGGGTCCAAATATAGTTTAGTAATTAAAGGATCAGATATGTATCTAGTTAGTTTATATTTATGTTAAATTTAGCTTGAACCATAAATGATTATTTAGTAATGAAAGGATCTAATATCTAATTAGTTTATATTTATGTTAATTTTATCTGAAACTATAAAAGATTATTTCGTAATTAAAGGATCATATATCTAACTAGTTTGTATTTATGTTTAAATTTAGGTAATACCATAAAAATTTATCTATTAATTAAAGGATAGTATATCTATTTAGTTTGTATTTATGTTTAAATTTAGCTAAAACCATAAAACATTATTTAATAGTTAAAGGATCATAGATCTAATTAGTTTATCTTTATGTTTAAATTTAGCCAAAATATAATAAATATTTTTTAGCAATTAAAGAAACAACATTTTCCTCAAAAATATATATATATATATATACACTACATGTTGATGTTCTTCTTACTCCAATAATTATATTAGATCCAAAAAATGAAGCATTTTATACTTTTCATGTTAGTTACTACTACATATTTTGGGTTTAATGAAGCTTGTGTTGAAAATCGAATAGTAATTGAAAACCAACTCGAACCTGGTCGTGTTCTCGAATATCATTGTCGTTCCAATGACAACGACCTACATGTACGAAAGTTAGACTTCAATGGTACTCCATTTGTCATTAAATTTCATGACGATATAATGAATTTAACAAGATGGAGATGTAGTTTTAGACAAGGGCCTAAAATGGAGTTTTTTTACGACATTGAAGTATACAAAGCAAATCTTGGATTTCGATGTGGGCAATTACGTGTATGGGTTGCTAAAACTGATGGGATATACTTTTCAAATAAAGCTGACAAATCTTCATGGCGTGTACTATCATGGAATCAAAATTCAAACAACAAAACTATACTATAAGAACAACAGTAATATATATATATATATATATATATAGCAAAATATTATAGTATATAGAATAATATGTAGCAAAATATTACAATAAAATATTATTTTATGTGATATAAATGTTTGTATCTATGACGCCTCGACCGCCCATCCCGGTGAGTCACCCACGCCCTCTCGGCCTATGTCCGATGGTCAGTTTGTTATTTTTGAGAGGCTCTACCGACTTATTTACTATCCCTGCAATCAACACCCGACCTTTCCCCGTGTTTTTTCCTAACTCACACGATTCCGCAGACCACTTCCCGGAAGGTCACCCATCCTTCCACTACTCCAGCCCAAGCACGTTTAACTCTAGAGTTACTTATGGGTCTTTGACCGAAAAGGTAAGTGCACTTTGTTGACATAGGTAGCCAAATCAATTCTCTTAAGCCTCTCCACAAATCGAAATGTTACAATTCACCTCCACTCACTAAGCGCAACGTCCTCGTTGCGCACCTGGATCGTCACCCCCTGACGGTGTGAGTCAAGGCCACTCCACTTGACTCCACACTCACGTCTGGGTTTGGCTCTGATACCAAAATGAAACAACAAAGCTTTTTTTTTATATATATAATAATCAAGTGCGGAAAAACTCAATTAAACAAACTCCAATAAATAAATCTTTAATTAAATTAAACAATTAAATCAACAATATTCCAAAACCAGAACAATAAATAATTCTAACAACCTAAACACCAGATTTGCAAAACATTAACTCAAATAAATAAGCAATACACAATCCTATCATCCTCTCCTCGGCCCGATTCCGCCATCACACTTTCTTTTTACCTGCATCACATTGGAATGGAGATGCGTAAGTATTTAATAAATACTTAGTGAGGCAATCACCCCGCATACATGCCATGTACGCAATTTTAAGTCATTTCCAATATTTAACTAATTTCCATAATTAATAAACCATTTTCCACATTATTAAACCACATTAATAATTCTCATAATTATTAAAACACTTTCTCATAATTACTAGATAATTCTCATAATTACATAATTCTCCATCACTCTTATAATTACCACATATATTTTGAATCACTTAACTAATTATCACAATTATTTAAAACCACTTAAAACAATTACCAAAATTGTTTTACACCACTTAGATAATTACCACAATTATCTTAAGCCACTTAAACTAATTACCACAATTATCTTAAGCCCCTTCAAATAATTACCACAATTATTTTACACCACTTAGATAATTACCACAATTATCTTAAACCACTTAAAACAATTACCATAATATTATTAAAATATTTCTTTTTAATTATTAAATAATTCCCACAACTAAATAATAATTTTTAAACACTTAAATAATTTTTCACGATTATTAAAACCTCTCAAATAATTATTAGATAATTACCACAATTAAATAATAAATTTTCACCAATTAAATAATTACCACAATTATTTTTAGATAAATTAAATAAATTAAATAATTTAAATCACCATTAAATTATTAATTTTGGAAATAAACCACTTAATTCGAATTAAACCGGATAAACCAGCAATTAAATTAAATCAATTAAAATCGAATTAAATCGGAGTTAACCGGCTAGTGTCGATCGACACCAGACTTTGGTGTCGGTCGACACCGCCTCGACTCTGCGACACCAAATTCGATTCAACAGCAAAGAAACACGAAAATCACACAATTAACTCAATAAACTCGATCTATAACACCAATAGCTCAAGAACAATCACGAAAAACGCATAAACTCATCAATTCAACAAATCCAATTTCACAAATCTTCTTTTTTGCGAGTCTACGGTCATGCACTCACCTTGACAAAGGATTGAGAGGAGGAAGGAGATGAAAGACAACAAGAATCAACCTCAGATCAACCACAAAGCTCCATAATCTCTCCAAAAGCTCTCAGCCCCCCCTTTTCCTCTGTTTTTCCCCGAAAAACCCAGCCTCCCACGCGGCCACATCTTTTTATAACGCGACCTAGGGTTTCCAAAACCCAAACCAGCAAAACCGGTTAACTCAAAACAAAGCGAAATTGATTTCAACGACTGGTGTCGATCGACACCACCCTTGGTGTCTGAAAGTCAATATTTCGGTCTACGGATGTTACAATTCTCCCCCACTAAACTGGATTCGACCTCGAATCCCAACACAACACGTCTACCAAGACGACAAACACCACGTCTGCCAAAGACGACAACAACACGTCTACCAAAGACGACAAACAACACGTCTACCAAAGACGACAAACCCGGCCCACACTGGCCAACTACAAAAGATCCTCACCTGATCCTTGAGACTCACATCTAATCCTATGTTATATAAGCGTTTCCAGACATTCATTACTCTTAAATCAAAACTCAAACCACTTATACGGATGACACTACACCCATATAAGTCCGCCAGAGAACACTATCTCCACACAACCAAAAATGCAAGAGACCCACCCGTCTCTCTCAAAAGATCCACCCATCTCTTGATACTCACTTTGTGACTCGTCAGCCACTAGTAAGCAGCACCCTTATACCGAGTATCACACTCTTATAAGTATGCAAGAACAAACCGAAGCCCCATATCCACAGATAAGTCCGCTACCACCCATAAAAGTATAAGTGCATTCATTTATACCATAAAAGTATAAAACAGCAAATGTTTATTTAATACCATAAAACACCAAAATGTTTATTTAATACTATCATTAATATAGATCCAAAAAACACAACTAAACCACAAGAACTAAATCAGTGTCTAATCTTTATAATATATAACAAATTATTGTAAATTTTTTTATATATATAAATATATCAGTGCTATAAATAATAACACAATATCTTTGATTTATGCAAGTGCATTTGTTTTTCAAAATAACTTTACATCTCTATAGTTTTTTCTAACCATAAATTGTTTACTTTCGTTAACCATTTTAACTTTTTTTATTGAATTGTTCCACTAGAATTTACTCAAGTTCACATAGACAAATGAGAACTCAATTTTTACACATAACATACATATTTGACCATCTCAATAAATTCCATTGTAATAATATTGCTAGGGAAGCATTATAAAAGTTTTTAAGTTTACCTCCTATAGCTATTAGTAAAAATATTATAAATATTGTTGAAACAATTCCTTTCCACGACTTTTGTTATATCTTAAACTTTTTGTTTGGTTTGGTTTGGGTTTCATGTATAACTATAATTTTTTGAGTTTACTCATTTGGTTTAATCATTAGCCAACCGTACTTTCCGACCACAAATTCATCTTGACTTGATCTCTAATTAGTTTATGTTTATATTTAAATTTAGCTCATAACAAAAACAAATATTTCGTAATTAAAGACGGTAAGCTTTCTTGACAGTATCGTTTTCTTGACCCAAATTGCCAAATTTCTCTTTTAAAAGTAAGCTTGACATTAACACCAAAAATTGATACCGATGGAGACGGTTTAGTTTTCTTTAATCAAAAAAACGTTAGTGATATCTTGGATTCAAATAATTATCTTGACTCTAAATTAAACATATGACCAAATAATTATCACATTCACTTAATTAGTATACTTTAATGTTTATTTATAAGATGCAACAACCGGTGTTATCACGGGTCATGCAACAACAATCACTATTATTTACATAATTATAATATGAATAATTAAAATTTTATTATCAAAAATTATAACATCCCGTGCGTGCTTCTCAAGCACGGGTCAAGATCTAGTTTGTCATTAAATTTCATGACGATATACTCATTTTAACAAGATGGACATATATTTCTAGATAAGGACCTAAAATTAAGTTTTTTTATGACATTGAAGTATACAAAGCACATGTTATTCCTCAATGTGGGAAACTACGTGTATGGGTTGCTAAAACTGATGGAATATACTTTTCAAATAAAGTTGATAAATCTCCATGGCATTTACTATCATGGAATCTAAATTCAAATAAGAAAACTAAACTATAAGACCAACTATAATATATACTCTCTATGTGATTCTATGGTTTTATTTTTGTTTTACAAAGTGTGTCACTTTGTATTTTCAATGCAATTTTATTAAATAAAATCTAGTTTTAACCTTGTGATATTAGTGTATTAAGTAGAAAGATAATACCTTTTAATGTAACTATAAGGATAAATGAGAGTTTTAATAGTTTTCTTAATATGTGTGCAAAAAAGTAGAATGACACTAGCTCTTTGTAAAACAGAGATAGTATATAGCAAAAAAATATAATATATAGACACATATGTAGCAAAATATTACAAGAAAGTATTATTTATGTGATATAAATGTATGATCAATGATTTAAATAATAACATATTTGATTTATATAAGTGCATTCATTTCAAGAGATCTCTACATGTCTATAGTTTTGTAATCAACTAGGAAGTTTGTGCGAGAGATTGTGAGGCTGCATGGAGTGCCAGCCAGTATTGTGTCGGATAGAGATCCAAGGTTTGCTTCAGAGTTTTGGAGGGCATTTCAGACTGAGATGGGCACTAAGGTGCATATGAGTACCGCGTATCATCCGCAGACAGATGGGCAGTCAGAGAGGACCATTCAGACTTTGGAGGATCTGCTTAGGATGTGTGTACTGGATTGGGGTGGTCATTGGGCTGATCATCTGTGTTTGGCAGAGTTTGCCTATAACAACAGTTTTCAGTCTAGTATTGGTATGGCTCCTTATGAGGCTTTGTACGGGAGGCCATGCAGGACACCCATATGCTGGACCCAAGTGGGGGAGCGCAACATGTTTGGAGCTAGCTTTGTTCAGGAGACGACGGAGAAGATTCGTGTCTTGAGGCTGAACCTGAAGGAGGCTCAGGATAGACAGAGGAGTTATGCAGATAGGCGGCGACGTGAGCTTGAGTTTCAGGTGGGAGATAGAGTTTATCTCAAGATGGCTATGTTGAGGGGCCCTAACAGGTCCATAGCAGAGAACAAGCTCAGTCCGCGATTTATGGGTCCGTTTCCAGTGGTGGAGCGAGTTGGGTCAGTGGCTTATCGGTTGGAGTTGCCACCGATTATGAGCGCCTTTCACAAGGTGTTTCATGTTTCTATGTTGAGGAGGTGTTTGCGTCCTTCAGAGGAGGTAGTGGTTGAGATTCCAGAGGATCTCCAGCCAGATATGACCGTTCCGGCAGTTCCTGTGAGGATTCTTGAGAGGAGAGTCAAGGTTCTGCGGAACAAAAGGGTGCCATTGTTGAGAGTCTTGTGGGACTGTAGTGGCACAGAGGAGCAGACTTGGGAGCCAGAGGCAAAGATGAAGCTGAAGTTCGGAAAGTGGTTCGACAAGCAGGCTGTGGAGTGATTCATCTTTGTGGTTCTAGTCTTGTTTTGGTTTTTGTTGTTGTTGGTTTTGGACTTATGTATTTTCGTTTTGTTGTACGTTATACATTTTTGGAGTTATATGAGATGGAGTTTTGCCTCATATTTTTGGTTATGGTTTGGATGTTACAAGTTTCTTTGGCCGGTGGGGTCATTGAGAGTTTTTAGTCACATGTTGGTACGCGTTTCAGATTTTATTACTCGTTTTGTCTAGAGGCGGTGGGCCTTGTAGACGGTGGTTCTATTTGTGTTGGGACGTTAGGTGCCCAACGGACTTATATTGGGGGTCGCTACCTCGATATGGGTTGTTTTGGTGACAGGGATCACATTTTGGTTGTGACTTCGGGTCACATTTGGTTTGTGACATTGGTCACATTTTGGTACTGGACCGTGAGTTGCAGTACGGATGTCATGACTGCGGTTATGGCATTGAGAGTAATAATATCTTGGAAACATGCGTATAACATAGGACTAAAATTTGAGTTTTGAGGTCTTAGAGAGACGTTTGTGTTGGGATTCGAGGACGAATCCATTTTAGTGGGGGAGAATTGTAACATCCGTGAACCTGGAAGTTGTTTTGGAAGTGGTGTTGGACGATGCTAGGGGTTCGGGAGTAGTTGGCACATGCTCTTAGAGGTGTGAATTGAGGATTGGCTGTGCATGTTCTTGTTTGATTGTTGTGCAGTCGGTCTAAGGTTCAAGCATCGCGAAGAAAGTGTGTTAAATTCTTCTGAACGACTAGTATCGATCGACACCCTTCGGGTGTCGATCGACACCGGTTATCGGGTTTGATTTCCGGTTTAAGTCGATCGATTTGCAATTGGAGTTGGTTTGGTCGAGTGGTGTCGACCGACACCAAGGGAGGGTGTCGATCGACACCGGTTATGGTGAAATCGGTCGGTTCGATTTGAGTGAGTTCGGTTTAGCGCGGTTTTGGGCGAAAGAAGCCCTAGTTCTCGAATAAAACCCTGTGGCCGCGAGCAGAGGCACAGTTTTCGAGAAAAACAAGTTGCAGAGAGAAGGAGGGTGATTTCTGGGCGATTTTGGTGTTTGGAGAATCGATTTGAGGCTTATTCTTCCTTGTTCATCTCCCTTTGCTCTTTTCTATCCGTTCTAAGGTGAGTGCGTGACTGTAGGCCCGTTGATCAATAGAGATTGTTTGATTTCGAGTTTTGGTTGTGTTCTTGAGTTGTTTATGCTGGATTTCGTGTTTTGATAGTATTGGGGCGTTGAAAACCCCTGGATTTTGTGTTATTGCGATTTTGGGATGTGATTTTCGTAACTTCTGGTTTCTGGGCGTCGAGCCGGTGTCGATCGACACTCGGGAGGCTGGCGTCGATCGACACCATAGAGGTGTCGGTCGACACCGACCTGGGTGTCAGGAAACGTGGGTGTTTCCTGACAGGGAGTTCATGTTGATGTGGTTTATGTTGAGCATTGTTATTGTTAGTGATGATTGTGATGTTTGTCTAGTGTTTGACGTAATTGGCCTGTAGGCAGGATGATCCACTCACTAAGTATTTATGATAATACTTACGCATCTCTTTCGTAATGTGATGCAGGTAACAGCAATGTTCTTCCGCGGAAAGAGACCGAGAGAAGAGGATGATGAGATTAGGAATTTGATATTGGCATTGTTGTTGTGGTTGACAAGGAATTCCTAGGGTGTTAGTTTATCTTAATAGTGTAGCAAACCGGCTTAGGTTGCTTATTGGTTATTGGTTTTATTGGTTTTATTCTTTATTGGTTATTGTTGAATAATTATTTATGATTTAATAATATTGGTTTTCTTCCGCATTGTGTTGAATTAGCTGTTGAGGATTAATATTTATGGGAATATTAATCTGGGCTAATTATTTAATAAAAAAAAAAAAGAGCTTGGTTGTTTCATTTAAGATCAGTTTCAAAACTCACGTTAAATTTTAACATCATAAATATTTTATTTGGACCCATAACAGCCCAAATCTGAAAACTAAAATTAAAGCCCAAAGGGAAGGATTCTTTTTCAGTTTCTCGATTCTTCCATCTCCTCTTTCTCTCCGTCGACCCCTTTCTCTCCGATCAGTTGAAAAATTCTCCGATCGATTTTGACCAAAATTCTCCGATCAGTTGCATCTATCTATTACCCACACTCTTCCTCCTTCGTCAGCTCCTTCTCTCCTTCTCCGTCACCATGTTTTGGAAGCTAGCGCCTCTCTCGGCATAGTCTCCGGTGAGTTCAATAGATTCCTCTATTATCGCTGTTCTGCTTCTTCTTCTTCACTTGTCTTTTGCTTTTTTCTCAACGATTTCTGGTCATCTCCTTTGATTCGATTATAACAAGTTGGATAGGGCTTTCTTCGTTTGCATTTTGCCATGGTCCTGAAAGTAGATTATCTGTAAGCAGAAAATTGGCAGGAGGTTTTGTTTATTGCTCCCTCGTCTCTTGAATTGCTGCTTGTTGGAAAACCTTTGCTTAAACTCTTTCTAATGGAGGCTTATCTATGATATCATAGCTGATTCGTTCAGTTTTAGCTCGTTTACATAGGGTTAGCTAATTGATCTTGGCTTTGTTTATTTCGCATCAGAGTATTTAGGATCTCAGGTCTTGTTTGACAATTTCATTAGGTAACACATTCACAGTGAACTTAGGAACGCTAGATTTCGTTGTTAGCTAATTGGTCAGTCTCGAATGGCATAAAATGGACGTTTTGTTCATCGAATGACATAAAATGATGTTCTAACCTTTTTTTTGTTTTCTATCATTCATTGGAGAAAGGAGAAATCGCAGAGAGAAGATTTTGGCAAGCAAGAAGAGAGGACCAAACTATAAGAAGAGACTTAACTTTTACAGGTAAGTTCTTACAATTCTATAAGTTTTTTTTTTCAAATTGATGTTAGCTTATTGGTTTTATACTTGATTGCTCTCTCTGCTCTATGGTTACTTGTTTAGAATGATGTCTGGTTTTAGAACGTGATTGCTCTCTCTCCTCTATGGTTATGGTTTTTGGTTTTCTAGTCTTATAAGTTTGAAGCTTTGTTAAGATAACATTTGAGAGGTAACATTTTGTAAATATTGATTAATAGTCTTGCTATTAATATTGATTAAGAGTCTTGCTTTTTTTTTAATAGGATCTTGGGACGTTTTAAATCATATTTTAGAAATAGAGCTCAACCTGAGGGTTCTATATGTCAGCAATATGTTGCATTACCTTCTGCTCTATGTATCTTGAAGGAGTGCTGTTTGTAAACTTGTTGAATCAAAAGTTCAAGATGGTTCCAGGTAATTTCTTACATAATACTTGTATAATACTTGGATATGTATCTTACAAGTGTTTTCTTATAGGTGAGTGCAAGAGCTGATAGCAAAAAGCTTAAAAAGAATCTTCATCAATCATCTAGTATCAACAGTGATCAGGTAACAAAAAGCTTTGATTCGTATAATATTTTGATATGTATCTTCTCTTTGATACTTAAACTTTGTGATCTATATATATTTTCAGGAAAGTGGCACTTCAAAGACTGGAATTTGAATGTATGTTCCTCTTGAAATTGGTATGTTATGATCGATCTTAATCTTTGTTAGAGTATGAAACAATTAGGTTTATCTGATGAACAAAGCATTGTTTAGTTGATTAGATAAACAATCAATTAGGTTATCTGATTCGTATAACTTGTACATGTTTATAGAACTCGTATCATCGTTTGATTTCTTTGTAGATCCGATTGCATCAGGACTTGTTAGCATTCTCTGTTTTTATACATAAAGGCTGCGTTTTTGGGTTATGTTACATGAAACAATTAGGTTATCTGATGGACAAAACATTGTTTAGGTGGTTAGATAAACAATCAATTAGGTTATCTGATGAACAAGCTAGAAAGTTTTATGGACTTGAGAGCTAGGTTATGTTCTGTTTTTGCGGTTTTATAAAACAGATTGGGTTATGTTCTGTTTTTGAATACAGCTTGTTATGTTTGCAGAGAGCGACGCAAGTTGGAGAAACAACCATCGCATACAATTGTGAGAGGAGCATATAATCTAATAAGCTCATTGCCCTCTTATATTACTTTTGGCTTCAAATAGGTGAATACTTATACCAAAATTTTCATTATAAACAAAGAAGATATTGTATGTTTATGATAACTATTTGTTGATATATAAAGTTTGTTTCAGTTTATGAGAACTATTTGTTGATATATAAAGTTTTGGTTCTCACATTACTTTGGTATAAAGCTTTAAAAGTAACTTTAAAGTTTGTGTTTTTAAGTGATGTTAAAGTTTGTGTGTTTTTTTTAAGTGATATTAAAATTTGTGTGTTTTTTTAAAATGATGTTACTTAAATGATGTTAAATTTGGTGTGTTTTATTTAAGTGATGCTAACAAACTTAGCATCATTGAGTGTTGTGTTACTTTTGCAAATGACTTTAAGTTCTTAGAATCATTTTTAAAATGATGTGAACCATGTTTTAAAGTAATGCTAAATCCCTTGTTTTTTGTAGTGTCTATAGTTTTTTCTAACCATAAATTGTTTACTTTTGTTAGCCATTTAACTTTATTAATATTACTATCCATTAGAATTTACTCACGTTTACATAGATAATTGTGGACGTAATTTTCATACATACATAACCATTTCAATATATTTTATTGTAATAATATTGATAGAGAAACATGTCTATTTTCATAGTGTCTGCAATTTTAAAGTACTTGGAATTATAACTAATTGCTTATACCGTTATAGTGTATATTGTCCAAATCTCTTTACAATTTTTTGGATGACTGCGTAGCAAAATTCATAATAATCATCATAATTTTTTTAATGAACAGATATATTTGCTATTTAAGGTGTCCACAGTAACCAACTGAAAAACAAATGTGAAATTTTGAATTTTAGTCTCAAATTCAATGAGTGAATCTTTCAACTACTAAACTACTATGAGTTGAATTCTCTTTTCTTTTTTTCTTTTTTTACTTTACTATTTTTTAAGAAACTAACTTTATAACAAATCTGTAATGTTCGTAATTACCAAAATGCAACTATATAATTTATTTCATTAAACTTGAAATTTTAATCCTTTTCTCTAACCCAATCCAAAAATAAACAAACAATATATTGTATTCGTAAAAATGCAAACACAAAAAAAAAAAATTATACAATTATATTCCACAAATCTATATGGCAGGGGCCTAACTGGTAAATGAAGAATGCAGCAGAATTGTGGAATTATGTGGAATGCTTTTTAGATGTTACCAGCTAAGTTTGAAGAATTGAGAAATTGAAGAATTGAAGAATTATGAGGAATTGAAGAACTGTGGACTAAAAGACAAAACATGCTTTATTTAATATAATAACTACTGAATATTAAACTTACATAATTTTAATACAGTCATTAAATTTTATTATAATTAACATAAATTACTTTGGTTGTATATTTCTAGAAAAACTAAATTTTTTTTCTAATAAAAAACTATGCTTTGTTATGACTAAAATTGTTTTTTTAAAAAATTACTTACAAATTAAACATATTAGTCAAAACAAATTTGATTAGATTTTCTTAGTTTTGAAAATGTATTATATATTATATTATTGTTTAGGATGGTGTTTTACAAGTTTAATGTAGAGAAAATGAAGCTCAGAATAAAAATTCATGATATTTAATAAATGATTAATATAATGAATCCAAAATTTTCAAAATTGTTTGTTAGGTTTTACACAAATCCATTTTAACTAGTTTATTTTATTAAAAAATTAGTAAGTTATTTCAGATCCGTTTTTATTTATTTTAGTTATTTTAAAAGAGTAACTATTTAGTGAAGTGGAGAAGGAGAAGAAGTAATTTTTTTGCAAAAACAAGAGAAAACAAAGGATGATGCTTATACACAAACAATACAAGAGAGAATTAAACAGCAAATATGAGATGAGTTTCATTAGTGAATTGCTAATATCAAAAATATTGTATTTTAAATATATATTTTAATTTTAAATTTTGATTATAAATTATTATGAATCATAATTCCTAAATTCTATATATTTTAAATGATTTATTTGATTTAACTATTATTTATTTCATAAGTATTTGTTTTATTTATTTTATTACTTTAACTTGGTAAATATGTTGCTATTCTGTTATACAAATAATTTGTTAGATATATATTCCGCATTCAGCAACATTCAGTTGTTACTATTCATATTACTAACTAATCAGTCAGATTTCGCAAGAAATCTTCATTTAATTCCGCCAGATTCTATATTCAGCAAAATTCCGCAATAAATCTTCATTTAATTCCGTCAGATTGTACATTTAGCAATAAAAACTTCACTGAATATGATAGTGCATGATCGTTACAAGCAAGACTAAACAAGACATTGGTAAGATTCTCGAACCTGAACAAATCGAAAAATATAGCATATACTACATATTCAGATCTATGAGAATAACCCAAAATATAAAAAAAAAACCCAACTTTAAACACAAATGTACAATATAATACACATCAAATGAACAATCACATTTTTTTTTTAAATGACTTGGAAAAGGTCCATGTAGTGAATTTTGAAGCAAATTAAGGTTTCCAAACAAAATACCAAAGAGCCGAAACATTTATGAAAATAGATTAAACGGATAGTGAAAAGTATAACAACTTGTTTAGAATTTGAAGTGTATATGTTTCAAAGAAGCTTTCAATATGTCCATAACAACAACAAACACTCGAATTTCCTAAAATAATGTATAAAACAGTATTGTGTTCTCTCCTTCTCCTCGTGTACAAACAACACTACAGTAAACTTTTCTTAATCAAATCTTTATCGCGTTTCTTCTCTCACCACCATTTGCGCAAAAACTTTGCTCATTGAGACCCCTGCAATATCTCCAACTCCATTGACACTGAACTGCACGGTTGAGCCCGCGACGCTTGCCTCTAGATCATCATCCACCATTGCTGCTTTCTCGTCTTTCGCTTGCACCTGAAGCAAGAACTCAAGATTCCACAACAAATCTCCCATTGTTGGTCTCTCACTTCCGTTTTGGCCCAAACACTTCTCTGTTATCTCACAGTACTTCTTCATCTCTTCAATCTTCACTTTCCCTTCAAGAAAAGGATCCAAGATCTCTTCCACTTTCCCTTTCTTCACCAGTTTCATCGCCCACTCTATCAAATTCACTTCCTCTCTCGGAAGCGATGGATCAATGACTGGTCTCCCGCAAAGTACTTCAAGCATCACCACACCAAAAGAGTAAACATCAGACTTCTCAGTCAACTGCTGTCTCGTCAAGTACTCCGGATCAAGATAACCAAAGCTTCCTTTCACCGCGGTGCTCACATGCGTCTGATCAAGATCCGGACCTGTCTTAGACAATCCAAAGTCTGCAACTTTGGCCATGAAACTCTCATCCAAGAGAATGTTCGCCGACTTCACATCCCGGTGAATAACCGCTCTAGCCGAACCTGTGTGGAGATAGTGAAGACCTCTAGCTGCACCAACGCATATCTCAAGCCTCTGTCTCCAGCTCAACCTCGTGTCATCATCATCAACCAAGTCATACAGATGGCTCTTAAGCGTTCCTTTCTCCATATACTCATAGACAATGATCATCTCCCTGCTCTCATCGCAATACCCGATCAAAGAAACCAAATGCCTGTGCCTAAACTGAGAAAGCATCTCGATCTCTGTCTTGAATTCCGCTAAGCCTTGCCTAGACTGTGGAGCACCGCGTTTCACAGCTATCTCCGTCTTGTCCCTCAACACTCCTTTGTAAACTTTACCAAACCCACCAACACCAATCACTAAGCTTTCATCGAAATCATCAGTTGCTTCCTTGATCAAAGCTAACGGGAAACGATAACCGATCTTCGAGCTCGAAAAGATCAAGCTTTCGTTCTGCTTAACCTGCTCTTCTCCTGTAGAATGAACAGTCTGCATTTGTCTACTCCTACTTCTTCTTCTCCTCAGGCAACACACGAAAACAACCACACAGAACACTAGAGCAACGCACAAAGCTGCAGATAATCCAGCTATCAATCCGATTCTCTGATTTGAACTCGAACTCTTGTTACGCGAAGAGCTATCCGAGAAGACAGCATCAGAAACATCAAGACTCCGCTTATCGTTGCTCAGCTTCAAGATCTCAAACCCGTTGATGAAAGAAACGGGATACAAAGAAACATCCATAGCTCCACCAATAGATAGATTCAAGGCCCCTTCTCTGCTTCTCGCCTTCTGCATCACCGCATCAACAAAATAAGGAGCTCCAAAGGTCCCATTCGCAACCTCTGTCATGTCAACAGTCTCAACTCTCTCAGAATTCACATAAATGTCAAAACTTATCTGACGCTCGAATCCAAAAGGATCCACAATGATGTTGCAGAAGTGAAACCGGAGAAAGTAATCGAAACCAGGCTCGATTTTGAAGTTCCACGTTAGATTGGCGTTTGTGTTTGGATTGTTCTCTGAATTCAACCTCGTAGCGGTTCCATAGACGTAAAGAGGAGCAATGTCTTCCGTGACTCCACCAGCGGTAAAGTTCACAGCTTTGAGGTTTTCCACAGGCATGCCGAAATGGGCTTCTCCGATAAACGCAGAATCAGAATCCCATCGCCTCCATAGCTTATCTTGATCACGAGTGACACTCAGATTCCCCATGTTTATCCGAGAGACAGTCTCAATCGCATGAGTCCTGAGCTTGAGATTCTTCTGTGTACCAATGAGTCCTGCTTCCTCAGGTAGCAGATTCTCTGGAAGCCTGAAAACTTCCAAGGCGTTGATGAAGGCGAAAGAGTCGATTTCGGGAAGAAATTCGAGGGAGAGATGATCTGTTGAGATGTTTAAACTGTATTCCTTGACAAGAGAGGTCTTCGAGGGTTTGTAGTCTCTGATCAGAGTGAAATTCTGAGCCGAAACGGAGAATTTGGCTGCGGTGAGATCTCGAGAAGATGAAACGAAGGGGAAGAAGTAAAGGCGGATTAAGAACCAGCCGTGTTGTTCGATCGGAAATTTGTAAGTTGATTCGTCGGAGAATAGTCTTGCCGTCTCGAACAGAGACGATTCGTCACCTGAAGGAAGAGAATTGGAATCGGTGGTTCTGAGAGAGATTCCTCGCGTTGAATCGAAGATTTCGCGAGCTAGATTGCTGTCGGAGACGAAGGTTCTGTTGTTGGCTGTTACATTCTCCGGCGACCCACAGTTGATGAAGAAACTATCGGAGGCAGAGGAGATGTGTGAAGAACAGAGAACAGTTAGAACCCATAAAGCTGAAAGCTTTAGGTTTACCATAGCCAATGAAGAACAGAGAAATCACCAGAAAATAAATGAAGAGGAAAATAATTAAAGAACAGAGAGGAGGAAAGATATAAAATTTGAGAAAATGAGTATCAAGAATTGTCACTATTCTTGAAATTTTTGAAGGAGAGAAGATAAAAAAAATGTGAGATGTGTTTGAAAAAAGCTTCATGAACACAAACATTCACATCAGCTCAATAACTATGTGTTTACACTTATGAATTGAAAGAAGTATTGAAATTGTTATTTGGGGTTTAGAAAAGGGGTTTAAAGGAAAAAGACGATAGAAAGGGACAAGTCAGTTGATTAACAAATCTGTTGACGAAAATCAAAAGTTGCTTAACAAATCTTAAAATCAACAAGGCGCCACTAGAAAGTTATATTTTTTTGTATATTTCGTTTTCAACGTTTTGGTTCTGACAAGTTCATTTGAGCTGGAAATTCATCAAGATGCTTAGAGAAATAATGCACTAAAAACAAAAAAGATAATAAAAACGAGGATAAGAAGCCAAATGGAGGAAGAAGATGGATAGGAGGATTGAGATTGTGACTGTGATTGGAGACATAATAAATGATAAATCAAAGACAACTATTTCCCACCGGCGGCAAACGTGACGTTAGGTTTGCATTGTCCAAGAAAGCGACAGAATCATTGTCTTTTAGGGTATATTTTCATGAAACAGTCAATATTTTTTTTTTTTTTTTTTTTGTATCATACACATTTTGATTTTTTGTAAATTAAGATTTTTGACCAAAAACTAGCACGTTCAATATTACAAAAAATAAAATAAAAAATTAAAGTTCCTATAAATAAAAAATTCGAAATCATATTAGTAATGCGACGTTTATACATGTGGTTGTGTCATTCAAATCACAAACATATAATATTAATAATACTTTTATTTTAAAAATGAATTCTGATACAATGAACTGAAACAATTTTCTTTTTTAATCATAATTTATAATTTAATCATTATTTTGCTTTTTTTTTTGTATATCTTAAACCGGCCACAAAAAGAGTACTATGTATTTTGATTACATCTGCACCAAACAATGTCATATCTGATAATACAATAGTATGCTAGTAGCCGGACCACGTATTCACTTGGTCACTTAATAATTTTTCCTTGAGATATATGTTTCTTCTATATCCATCATGTCGAATATTATAATTAGAAGAATCTTTAGACTATTTCTTGAGGCTTTGCGTGTCTGAAAAATATATTTTTCAACGTTTTAATTTTTGGTCCAGCTAGAAATAGAAGAAATCATATCAAATTTCGGTTGATGAATTGCCTTATAAAATAAACTTATCCTAAGTAATGTTATCTATACTATTATTTGCGAAGTAAAAACGCACCAGAATCGTCCTCACTAATTATTACCCTCTTACCCTTAATGAATACAAAGATTAGCGTGTCTAATTACGTCTTTCTGTTAATACGTTTGATTAAAGAATAATTAGAATTAAAGAAAAAAGAAGATTTCCTTTGTTTGTTGGTTAGGAGATAAATTCGTATCTTCCAAATAAATAAATCCTAAAGGATAACTTCCAATTTGTTGAAGATGATAGATTCATATCTATGTTTATGGGATTATTAAGATTCGGTATCTAATAATAAAAATGAATATTCGGTTCTCTTGAGCATTCTCATAGATTTAAAAAGAGAAAATTCAAAACGCAGACCTAAATAATATTTGCTATAAATACTATTCCCATCTCTCATATTGGTCGTCGTTTATATTTTCGGTTATTGTTCTAGGGTTTACATGTAGCTTTTCTTGCTATGCTTTCTTTTAGGTTTTTGTGCAAATTTAGGTTTATTTGTTGTTCTTTTTTTGTTTTGTCAGAATCTAACATGAAATTGGTTTGTTTTTTTACCTTCAGATCGTAAGAAAAGAACAGTCAAACGAATATCAACTTCGCCATCAAAACCATCACTCGGTGCACTCGGTGAAACCCTAGCTACCGTCTCTTATATATATACTTCGAGTATTTCTCATATCGTCTACGATTTTTTCTGGTTCTTGCTTTAGTTATCGCCGATATATGTTTTAGGTTTGATCTCATATAGTTTAGGGTTTATGCAATTGCTAACTATTTTTAGCTTGCTGACTACGTTTGTTTGCTTCTCGCGCAGCTAGGGTCATGGGCACTTCGGATTTTTGCGGTGTGTTGTAATGTAAGTGTTATACGGCTCGGTTTAAATTTTATCGATATCGTTTTGGTCTCTTTCGCTCGATCTGTATTACGTCGATTTATGTTTTGACTCAGATTTTGATATATCGTCTATGGTTTGGTACTGTTCATACTCTACGTAGTTATTGATGTTTTGTTTGATAGCATACGAAACTAACAACGTTTATTTGTTCTCTTTGCAGTTTAATATCACGGTCGCTTGATCGTTATGTCGTGTTTGGTATGTGAGATTTTTGCAACGATGTTTACGTTTTCTTAACGGCGTTTTGATATTTATGGTGTGTCTGAAAAATATAAATCAATTAGAGTTTGTGTTTAACTTGCAGGATCGTCGACGATTTAGAGAACATCTTCTTTCACGTGGACGCTTTTCTGTAACGGTAAATCCATATATCACAATTATTTTATATAAATACGAATAGTGTTTCTCATATCGATTAAACTCTTTTGGGATATTGTTATAGGTGTAGTCGAGAGATGTTTTTTTTTTCGTGATATTTAAGGTGATGCCTCTTACTTTCGATTGTCTGATTGCGTCCCTTGGTTGGTAAAATCATGAGTATAATTCAATTAATGTTTGTTTTCATCTTGCAGGATCGTCAGCGGATTCGCGAAGTTCTTCGTTCGCATAAGTGATTTTTTAAAAAAGTGATATGCAAACATTACCAATGTTGTTGCGAGGTGATTCTTTATTATTTATTACTAATAAAATCTTATTAGGACCAATCATCAAAAACCTAACAATTTTTCGTGTAAATATTGCAGTTCAGGTTCAAGTTGTATCTCAAGGTGATGGGTGGCACTCTCGATACCAAACTCATGTTATTTGATTCCCTGGGAAAATAGATTGTTCAGCATGAGGCATCCGAGTTATTCGGCTGTGTAGTCGACGAGGTAGATTTCCACTTATATTTCTGCACAGTTCTGTAATGACGTATAGCGCAAGTAAAATGGTTTTTCTGAATTGTGAACACCAATAGCACGTTTCTTATTCGTAATGTTGTTTGGATTGGTATAACTTTGACGCAGATCGAAGATCCTGACGACGTGCCAGAAGGGTTACAGGATTTGTGTGGAAGAACGTTTTAGTTTGTAATAGCCGTCGAGAAAGCTGATCTGAAAGGAGGGCATAGTACTTACAAAGTCACCAAGGTCCTTTCTACACTTAGTGTGGTTGATAAAACTGACGCTCTCACCGATTCTGCTAAGGATGTTACTCCATCTGAACTCCTTTCTGGTGAACCGATAATACATGTCGTCTGTGATATTTATCACCTTTTCCGAGAGCACCTTTTCATCATATATTGTCTGACATTCGTTTGGATTTCGATTGTTTTTGTCTAGAGTGTTTTGATGTTAGAGGACAGCGATGAAGTCATTATTGAAGAAGGGACGTTGAATGACAGTAAGCCAGTTTCCAAAAACGTGACGAGATCGGGGTCGATGGCAGTTTGGCGCACCTGGAAAGCTCGAACAAGAAAGCACCTCTAAAAGAGGTGAAGATTGAGAATATTGAGAAGATGATGGGAGTGGCGTAGAATGAATGGTGGTCTAATGTTTTTAGAGTTTGTTTTCCCTCGAAAAATCCAAATAACAGCTAGCTTCTTGAGTTAGTTCCGAGTTTGTTTCCATTTCAGTATTTTTAATTCAGTTTACGTATAAGTTGTCATTTCACATTTGAAGTTAAGTTTAGTTTATCTTTGATTATGTCATTTATAGTTTGGTTAAAATTAAAGCTTCGTTTCAATTAAAATATTGAAAATTGTATGTTTCGCAAAGAAGATTTTCACTTGCTTTTAGAAATGTTTTTTTCACAAGACCATTTATGCTTAGGACCGGTCACGGCGCTTCTCATTTGTCAAGTATATGCGAGAACAACAAAAAATGGCAGGTTAGTATATTTAACGTGAATGCTTGCACGTGAAAAGGTAAATAATAAAAAAATCAAAGTTTTGTCACATTTGCGTGTGACACAATGACTTAGTCTCGACAGTCTACCCCTGCCAAAGCATTGATGTGCCGTTTCAAGCCTTAGTTTCAAAAACCTTATGACAACTTCTTTTACTTTGCAATTTCCCGAAATGTAAAATGTGTATATTTGGTAAAAACTAAAAAAATTCTGCCAATGAAACGGCATATCGCCAAACCAAATACCCTACATTGGATCTAAGTCCTAAAACATTTTATGCTAATCGATATCAATAATTGCTCGATTAGGAAAGACAACTATATGTGAGACTACGCCTACACGTGTGATGCTAAATCCCTCGGATCCAGCAGTTGATGATTTCAAATCGAGGTTCGTATTTGGTTTGGTTGATGTTAACGGTACCACGCTGTTGATTATCGCTGACATACATAAATGATTTTGGCATAAATAAATCGTTATATGTATTGAAATAGGTTGGGAAGGAAGAAACCGCGTATGGATTCGTCGACAAGGGTGAAGTATGCGTGATCTATGGTGTGATTTATACGTCTTATTGGATAAGGGATTTGGTTTTTTTTTTATATTTTTTCGTTATGGTGTTTCTATTATATCTTCGTATTGTAACGATAAACACGTTATATCTTTCGTGTTGAGTTAAACGTAATATTAAAGGGGTCTTTTATATGCTTGGATTATTGTGGCCATGATCTGGTCCGTTTGAGATGCTTCACGGGTTCTACTATTAGAAATCTGTATATGAGAATAGTTTTGGATTCAGAAATTGTCGGTCGTGTTGTGTTGGTTTTATCGTATTTATTTATGGTTTGGTCTCAATACTTTTACATAGGATTTAGCTTCATTTTATTTTAGTATAGTTCCTTTTACGGTTGTATTCAGTTGTCGTTTTGAGAATAGTTCTGTTCTGGTTATATGACATGTAAGATGAGCATAGTCGGCATAAATTCTCTCGTGATTATGCAATGTATAAAGTTGGTTATTAGACTTTGCTGGTAATCTCGAATATCATTGTCAGTTTATGTCGATCGTTCATTCGCATTGGTTTTGCTGGGATGATAGCAGAAATGTGTCGGAGATGAGAATACACATTCACGGGTTAAAATACATAGACAACTTTATGAGGGAATAGTATGATTCAATATCGTGTAACAATATTATGATTCGGTATAATATATGCAGCCTCTCTTTTACCACATGTCTTGAATTTCGTATTTGAACTGTTTGCATACAGTTACGATTGTTTGATAACATATTGCGTGCAATAAAATTTATATATATTTTTACAAAACTCATGTTTAAGACATATGATCTAACGTTATGACGAATGCGATTATAGGAGTTTGAAGTATCTGGAATATGTATTTGACCAAATCTTAGTATACCTTTATATGTTGTAAATGCATAGTGTCATGAAATTCAGGAGTTGCGTAGGTTCTTGAAATGCCAAATTAGTGTCACGGAAACGGTGCCTTTGACGGGTTCGATTTGGAAGTTGAAAAATATCTTCGTATATTGTGAATATGTGTATTGGTTATGTGTATCTGATAATAAAGGAAAATATGTGTATTGGTTATGTGTATCTGATAATAAAGGAAATTATGATATAAATAATAATTTATGGAAGTAGTATATATAGTAGATATATTCCCTTTGCATTTCACAATCGCTTATCACTCTAGACATAGGTAATAGCAAGATGGTAACTCTCCATGAAATTTATGAATTAGATCCATTCACACTCGGTTGGAAAATCGGTGTCAAGATCGTCCGAATGTGGTATCAACTCTGGGGTTTTGGGACGACGCTGGAGATGATACTTAGTGATGAAAAGGTATATTTTGTTTGTTCATGTAATCTAGATTTTTTTAAAACATGTATATCGATTACATAGCATGTTTAATCCCGTAGGGAGTTCAAATACCTGCAACGGTGATGCCTGGTGAGATTGAATTGTTTAAAAATAATCTGGAAGAAGGGCGGTGGATAGTCTTGTGGGGATTCAAAGTCGTGGAGGAGTCGAGATACCTACGAACAACTGACAATAAGTACAGGATAGAGTTGCTTAGATTCACCATCGTTGAACCACTCGAACCGAAAGCAGATGGTCTTCTTCTCCGACCAACACGATTTTATGATATCTTTACTAGAGGTATCGACAGCCAGTATCTAATAGGTATGCTGAGAGTATAAAAGTATCCTTTGTTCGTCTTCGTACATTTTTGATGTTTAACCTCTTTGGTTCTTTAAGTTTATTATATTGTTGATGATATGCAGCGATTTTGTTTTTCGATGCAGATGTTATTGGTTGCGTGCATAAAGTTGGGCAAGTTGAGGAATGGTACGCCGAGTCCTACGGAGATAGTATTTCTGAACTACGTTTTGAACTCATCGATTCAAAGTAAGTTTAAAGAATTGTTTATTATTATGAAATTGTGTATTTGTGGCATATTTGTAGAAGTATGATAGTAGAATTGATTGCGATGTCAGGAGAGAGGCGGTTATGCCGTGCATTGCGAGGGGAGATTTGGCGAAGAACTTTTATGACCAGTACCAGGAGATAAAAAACGAGGTTGTTATTTGTGTTCTTCGTTTTTGGAGTATAGATTACCAAGGTCGTAATGGATCAATCGTGGTATCATCTGCCGGATCGTGTTCTGATTTCCATTTCGATCCTCATGATAAAGACGTTGAAGAGTTCAGAGACGTGTAAGGAATGAATATTCTCTTTTGTCGATACAAAATAACATCTGACTGCTGACCATAATCGTATGTTCATATGTAGGTACTTTGGTCGCCGTTCGTGAGCCCAGGATTTGAGGAATAACGAGAGTGCTGTTGTTTAATTTTCTTCTGTTATGTAGTTTCGTGGACTCCTTTTTATTTTGTTTATCATATTTTCCTAAAATGTTATGGTACTGTTATATGTTCCTATCTATTATGTACTATTTGTTGCTTAGCAATCGTCGCTTCTGCATTGATTATTACAGTCATCATCGTTGGTAGTACTATCTTAATGCTCAATATGCACAACTTTTTCCAATTTAAAAAATGGCCTTGGTATGTGTATTTGTTTTTCTTATACTATTATAATTCATTTAATAAGTGTTAATAAAGTTTAAGGTGGTTAACACAAGCCACTATAAAATGTTTGTAGGATCTAAAAATAAGTAAATAATACTTAAACCGATAATGAAATTCGATAATAATAATGGAAGTACATGCTTAGCCCTGAATTTCGGTGTATTTCTTTTTGGCTTATATATACTACTGCTTTTCTTTCACATGTTTAAGATCTAATCACCTTTTCCGAGAGCACCTTTTCATCATATATTGTCTGGCATTCGTTTGGATTTCGATTGTTTTTGTCTAGAGTGTTTTGATGTTAGAGGACAGCAATGAAGTCATTATTGAAGAAGTGACGTGACAGTAAGCCAGTTTCCAAAAAATGTAACGAGATCGGGGTCGATGGCAGTTTGGCGGACTTGGAAAACTCGAACAAGAAAGCACCTCTAAAAGAGGTGAAGATTGAGAATATTGAGAAGATGAGGGGAGTGGCGTAGAATGAATGGTGGTCTAATGTTTTTAGAGTTTGTTTTCTGTCGAGAAATCCAAATAACAACTAGATTCCTGAGTTAGTTCCGAGTTTGTTTCCATTTCAGTACTTTTAATTCAGTTTACGTATAAGTTGTCATTTCACATTTGAAGTTAAGTTTAATTTCCTTTGATTTTGACATTTATAGTGTGCTTAAAATTAAAGTTTTGTTTCAATTAGAATATTGAAAATTCTATGTTTCGCAAAGAATATTTTCATCTTTTCTAAATTCAGTATTGTACCATTGCACTATCTTTTACTTCATTTAGCTAAAGTTTAGCGTTGTTTTATTATTCATATTGTATGCACGTTTTATTAGATGGCTCATCATTGACATTTTCTAATGGTGAGATTTGTCTTTATTATTTTCTTATCTTGATTAGATAAACATATAATTTATTTTCATTGTTTTATTTGTTAGTCATGAATTTTGGGTAATTAACGAAAAATAAATATAAATACAGGTAATGGGATATTGGGTGTATAAAATGTACCTAACCTTATACCAAGGGAAACAAACATAATAAAATGTGAAGATATTATTTAGTTTACTGATTTAGTTAAAGAGATAATAGCATGTATTGAAAGTTTAGTAGATGCGATAATTTATATTGTTCCAATATAGATAACTTCTAAAAGTAAAATTTTAAAAGCCTTGGGATGGTTGTTACGTATATTTGTTTCTATCCTTATCTCAATCTTTACATTTTAATCTATCCTTATTTAATTATTTACATTTTAGTCCAAACTTCGATATCTGTTAAACTATATATACTCCGCATGTATTATAGCTAAAGATACTTGAGCAACTTCTATAGGGTTTAGGCGATTTTTTTTATATTCATACCCTTAAAGTTTTGTTCTTTAACGACGAGTTTTATTATGTTTCTTTATAGAGATACTGGATTGATAACCTTTACTGATGGTGTCCGCTTGGTTCCGAGTAGGGTTATGTTAACGTGGGAGCTTAGCGACGCGACAGTGGGTGAGTCGTTTTTCGTAGCATGTTCTGTATCAGTATATTCATCGTCTTAAGTCGTCCCTGTGATTTTGATCGTGTTTTGAATTGGTTTAGGTTTCTGCGAGAATCTTATGGATTCACGTTTTTACGACGGATCAGATTTTCGAACGAATCTTTTGGCAGGTTTGAATACTCAGCCACGTCAAACTAGACGAGCGGAGTCGAACTATTGTCGTATGTACAAGTTCGTTGATATAACGGACAGAATTGGTTGGTGTTCGGTGTTGTTTTTTCCTCTTTATTTTTCTATTTTGAATTCATGTATTTACTATTCTTGTGTATACTCTTAGTATCTAAATCTAGGACACAGCATCGGCTGTCACTGATAATCCAGGGTTGGTTATCTTATTGATGTCGATATTTTAATTTTTGATGGTGTATATCCTATGTTATTATTGATACGTTTATTCCGTTTACAGATTATGATATGGTTGATGGCTTACAAAGCTTGGATCCCACACAATTACCAGTATCTTCCGAGAGTGAGTATTCACGTATGCGTTTTGATATTTTGTATTTCCAGACTTATATCGTCTCTTCTAATGCTGTCCATGTTTGTATGAATTCGCTGATAGTGATTTTATATTCAGGCAAGTGTATCCGACGCAGTTTTGTTTGGGATGCTTCAGAGAATGATTGGTTATTGTGTAGATATGTAATTCAGTTTGTAGGTTAGGCTATGATCTTATTTATTTTGTTATTTTAAAAAATCCTATTAGTTTAACTATCTGAGATTTCAGTTGTGTTTAGGTCTTCGATACATAAAAGTGCATTATATTATTAGTTAGTGGTTATGATTATGTTTCGATACGTTATGATTTTGTATTTATTGTTATTCTGTTTGTCTTGGTTTTGTGTGAAGTAGGCTACCATTGTTCACGTGGTGTTGGTGTTGGCGTCGTTATTTTGACCGATGATAAAGAAGATCCTAATGCTGACCTGTTAAGTGATGACGATATTAGTGATCATGATTCTGATCTGTCTTTTATATCCGCTTCTGGTTCTTCTCTGTCGGAGTATGATCCCAATGAGTCAGATTGTGATACCGATTGCGAGAGCATCGAATATGCGAGCGATGCTACTACCGGTGACGATGGTAGTGACGATAGCGATTCGGATTCTGATGCTTTGGATTTGGATTCTCAGAGTGATGGCGATGCTATGTCCGATGTAGGAGATGAAGTCTCTAAAGAGACTATCCCTCTCTCAGTATTGTGTCCGGAGAGTGTAGGTGTTTCTATCTTTGTTAAGGTTCTTAGAGAATGGACACAACGTGAGTTCACAGGAAAGCAGACTACACAATTGATTCTTGTGGACGAATATGTAAGTTTTCTCGACCGACATGATTACTTTTTTGTATATGTTTGAATTTGGTGTTCTAAATGTGTTGACATGATTTCTGTGTTAAACAGGGTGTAAAGATTCAGGCTTCCGTTTACCAGGATATGTCTCTTTCTATTTTGGATTCGATGTCTCTAGGTCCATGGTTTACTATGAAAAATTTCAAAATTAAGCCTCAGATTTTATCATGTCGAGCTACTACCCATCCTTACATTGTATGTTTGGATGCAACTACTTCCATTACGGATAGTGGTACTGTATGCACCCGTTGTTTTTACGACTTCGTAGATTTTCAGAGCATACTTGATCGTATTCACGACGATGATTATTTAGTCGGTGGGTTAATCTGCAAAATACTTTTAGCATATTATCGTCTACTGGCCAGTGTAACTTACGACGCTTATTTTGGTCTCCTTTCTCAGATCTTATAGGTGAAGTTGTGGGCGTTGGGAGATTTAATCCACTTGCGAGTTTAGACATTCATGGTAAAGCGGGCTGTGATCATAATCGGAGCATAATGTTCGACATTCGTGATAACAGGTTCGTTATTTCGATGCTAACAATGTTTCATCGTCGTTTGTCCCTGTGCATGCATTAACATGTTGTCTTTTCTAATTAACATAATTTAATCTCCTTATTAATTTTTATTTCGATGGGCGGATAGGGGTGTAATTCTTGAGTGTGAGTTATCGGGGTCCATGGCTACAAGCTTTTATAATGATTGGAACGATGTTCGCGGTGATGTCGTTGTTTGCGTAATCCGATGGGGTGTTGTTGACTTTTATCGAGGTATTTATATGTATGGGTTATTGTGTATTTTTGTAACGTGTGTACTCTGAATAATCATGCTGATCGATATCAATAATTGCTCCATTAGGAAAGACAACTATATGTGAGACTACGCCTACACGTGTGATGCTAAATCCCTCGGATCCAGCAGTTGATGATTTCAAATCGAGGTTCGTATGTGGTTTGTTTAATGTTAACGGTACGACGCTGTTGGTTATCGCTGACATACATAAATAATGTTGACATAAATAAATCGTTATATGTATTGAAATAGGTTGGGAAGGAAGAAACCGCGTATGGATTCGTCGACAAGGATGAAGTATGCGTGATCTATGGTGTGATTTATACGTCTTATTGGATAAGGGATTTGGTTTTTTTTTTATATTTTTTTCGTTATGGTGTTTCTATTATATCTTCGTATTGTAACAATAAACACGTTATATCTTTCGCGTTGAGTTAAACGCAATATTAAAAGGGGTCTTTTGTATGCTTGGATTATTGTGGCTGTTATAATTCATTTAATAAGTGTTAATAAATTTTAAGGTGGTTAAACACAAGTCACTATAAAATGTTTGTAAGATCTAAAAATAAGTAAATAATACTTAAACCGATAATGAAAGTCGATAATAATAATGGAAGTACATCTTAGCCCTAAATTTCGGTGTACTTCTTTTTGGCTTATATATACTACTGCTTTCCTTTCACATGTTTAAGATCTACTATATTTTCGGTGTTTCTTTTCGCACTATCGTCGAGGTATCTTTATAATCGAGGTTAGTGGTATGATGGTTTTGCAAATTAAAACTTATTATAATATAGTACTGATACATAGCTGTATAATTTATGTGCAGAATATTAATAGATTATGCGGTTTTACAATATTCCGTTTCATCGTATGCGAAGATCATCGGATGATGATTTTATTGGAGATGATAATCTTCCTGGCCAGATTGTGATGACGCATGTAAATGTGTTTGCAAGTGAATTTTATTGCTTAATGGTGTTGTTGCATGTGATCGGATGCCCTAGAGATTATACAGATTTAAGAACGATTTGTGGTGTAGTTTATCCAACGTTTAAAGATGCCAAAGACGCTTTAGGATTATTAGAAGGTGATCGGGAGTGTATTAATGCAATTGTGGAAGCAAGTGGTTGGAGTTCACGTAGTGCTTTGCGTAAATTATTTGCCACTATGATTAACTCGGGTAGTGTTATCGATTACGTTAGGGTTTGGAACGCTATAAGCTACCTTATGGTTGAGTTATAAGCGTCTATAATTTTTTCTTGTGCGTTATGATTTTATTGTCTGCGTGATTTCGGGTTCGTGATAACAAACAAGATAAAAGAACGCTGATTTGAATAAATCTTATTGATTTCACGGATTTGTTTGTCGAATGGAATTTTTGTGTTACTGTTATGTTTAATCTAATTTCTATGTATACTGGGAAACACATGCATATAAATCTTATCGCCGATGGATATAAACTAAGGTTGTCGTTCACAGTGTGCAAATTTGTATCTAGATACTATCTAAGAATGTGCAAACGATATCTATACATGATTATAATCGGTTGTGAATACGATCTCGATTCGAATAAAATAGATATATTTTAGATATCGTATACACGTGTAAATCTTGATAAATTTTTCGCATAAAGAAGAACGGATAGACGCGTCCGTTTATATAAAACTGTAGAATAACTTGCTTAGAATTTTAAATATATTGTATGGCTTTGATAGTCTGGGACGAGACGATAACAGTTCTTGGAGTTGTACATTCAGCCGATGCAAATATATAATCGGTTGATATAACATCAGCAAATATTTATTTTGTTCAAAATAAGAATGGTATAAATATCAATAACATAAAAGTAAATATATGATAGTTATGTATTATTAACATATTCGTTTTTTTGGAACGGTTGATAATAACGAAGAAGTTGACTTATATGAGATGTTTACAAATAAATTTTAGATAATGGTTGGAGTTACTTAGTTATTATAAAAACATATATGCGATATACATGTGAGTAAATTGAAATAATATTTTTATTAATGAAAATTGTAAACCCTAAACATTCTTATATTCAGAAACCCTAACATATTGGTTTATATATATATATATATATATATATACAATTAGAATATCATAAACTCAGAGTCGAACACTGTTTTTGATTTAATCACGAGACAAGTATCGTTTTCTTCTCACATCGTTAATTCGAAGATCATCACGTTTTCTCGGTATTGTTACCCAATTTACTCTTTGTGTTACTAATCAGTTATCTGCGTGATTCTTTACGATTGATATTCGTAGTTGGCGTATGTGTGAGACGATATAGATAGGTGTATATAGATTATTGCATGCGTGTTCTTATTGTATCGACTTTCGGTAGCTTAAACTATATTTCTATTTACGTTTATGATTTTATCACAATTTATAGGCGAGTATATCATGGACAGTGAAGGCAATCGTTTCGCTGTGGAAGATCATGGTGACAAAAACTACGGCGATTGTGACGGTTTCGGTGTCGAGAGTGAGAACGAGAGCGGTAACAATGAGTCGGCTGGTGACGAAGAAGAAACTGATGGAGATGGAGACTACGTTGATCAAGATGACAATAGCATGGACGCTGAAAGTGTATCAGATTGTTTTGAGGAGAACTCTGATGATGATAATGCTAAGTATGGTCTTGGTTTAAAGGAAAACAAGATTCATGATCGCTTGCATTCTATTCGTACGGATACCGTTCTATTCGTGAATGGTTTATTTTTGAATGTTTTAAATCCATCGAATAGAAGGTCTATCGAAGAAGCACGACGTCATCCAGTTCGTCGTATGCTTGGTGTGGAAGAAGTTGTTAATCCAGGAGCAACCGTACTCGATTACGTGATGCCAAACACGTTTGGTGTTTTGGATTTGAGTCCTGGGAGATACGATTCCTGCATACAAGTGTGTGTTTTACGTAAATGGGTTCTTGATGTCGGTCCGAGCGGCAAGAGGATCGAATTAGTGCTTTGTGGCGAGGATGTATGGTTTAGTTGTCTATATATCACGCATAGAATCATATGTTTATTTTAATATAACATTGTTATAGTTAAATCATGAATGAATGTCTATATTTCTGATATTTACAGGGTATTAAGGTCCATGCAACGGTGCCTATGTCTATGTACGAGAAATACAAACTGGAACTATATGAGGGAGGTTACATAAATATCAAGAATTTTGATGTAGTGACTCAGATAGGCTCGTGCAGAACGACGTGGCATGCTAACAGACTTATTTTCATAAGGTCAACTACTGTCTCGAAGTTATTCTACACACAAGGAAGTAATTCTTTTGATTTTGTTAGTTTTCGGGCTATACTTGATCGTCGACACTGCGATGATTACTTAGTAGGTATGTATACAGTATTCGTATTTATGCAGGTTTAGTTTTGTTAAACATGATATATTTTTATCGCCCTTGCTTAGTCGGTATATTGTTTGGTTAAGATTTGATTGGAGAAGTTCTTGATGTCCGTGAAGATAGTTTCTACAAAACCACCACCTTTGACTTACGTGATACGAGGTAGAGTTATTACTACTCTTGGATGATATTGTCGTCTATGATATTGTCGTTTTTAGTATCGTTGAATGGTATAGTCATGTTAGAAATTTATTTTACCGCTAAAAAAATGGTATATCGTTCTCACGATGGGTTGTGTTTTCTTATTACGATGTCAGTAACTACCGTCTCACGTGTGAACTCTCTGGATCTATCGCTTATGGATTCTTCAAACGTTGGGAATATTTGAAAAAGGCTAATGTTCCTATTTGTGTTATGAGATGGGCAGTCATTGATTTCTTCGGAGGTAGTGATGAGTTAAATATTTTTTAAAAAATCTGTATAATCTTGGCCGGCCAGCCTATCTATAATATTAGTTATATTTGTGTATTTTGGGTAGGAAAAATAACCATCTCTAATGTTGATCCCACACGAGTCTATCTCAATCCTTTAGTCGACGAGGTTGAAGAGTTCAAGGCTATGTACGTGCTATATCATACCTACCTATCTTCTTTGATTTATGTATATATTTTGTGTATTTTGAATGATTATTATTAGTTATTTAAAAAATGGTTGTGTTGTAGGTTATTAGAGAACAAGAAATTCAGAAAGAATTGAGGAGAATGTTGATTGGGATCTCATGAGTCTTCATAAAAGATTTTTCAGCATTCGTTTATTTATATCAGTGGATATATATATGCATTAGCGGTTGGGGAATGGCTATAATTAAACTACTCACCTAGGTTTTTGTTTTTCTTTTATTCAGACATAAATAAATACAGTAGGCTCTTGGTCTTTATTTGTTATTGAGTTTAGTATACTATCGTTCGTTCAATCATAAATAATACTATTTGGTTTAGTTCCCATGCTTCCTATAGAACCGACAGTGTAAATATAACTATATATTTGATCTGTCGGTTCGTGGATACCATAACCTATATCGTAATTTTGTGAATTATCGTATTAGTATGTTTGAATCACTGTAAATTTAAATTATTAAATTCTATTGGTACTATATATCAATTTTTTAAATCGTATTACGAGATCTTAGTGTAGGTTATGAATGCCATATATCAGCGTAAGCGTAACGGTATTCTAATTTATTTTTAGACACATCCCAATTGTGTAGATTTGGGATTTAATAAACGAGTCCAGCTATGTTCACTTTCATGTAGATTAGTTGATTAAGCATTGTAATGTTGGTATGAAAAAATGACCACATTTATATTAAGCATTGTAATGTTGGTATGAAAAAAGTTACCACATTTACAATTGCTTAGATACAAAGAAATCACCTAAAATGATATAGATTTATACTTTGAATATAGTGTTTTCACAATAATACGTAATACTATGAAGATATATGTTGGAATAATATTCATCTGACAAATTTGGAAACTCCCAAAGATAAAAATCTAACAAATTTAGTATCTACTAAAGTTTTAAAATTAGTCGTTCTTGGCGATCAGTATCTGTATCGGGTTGTTGGGTTATAACACCAAGCCCATATAACACTAAAATGAAATGTAACGTTCTAATAATTTAGAGATCCGGTTTCGTGGCTTTTATTCTCATGACACAGCCCGATTAGTGATAGTATTGAATCTAAAGGCCATGTTAAGTTTCGTAGTCCAATTAAGAATTAAGCCCGAATATTTTCCTTCCTCTGATTATAACAAATTTAAATATTATGTAAATATTATTATAAATTCCTGCTATAGTAAACTAATGGGAGCAGATAAGGTTAAATTCTGAGAATAAACTATTTTTAGATTACATGATAACAAAATATGATATATATCTAAAATTTCTATATTTTGTCTTCGCAAAAAGTATAATTTGAAGGTATATGTCAAATTCACATTTATCGATCATTTTTAAAGGTATAAAAAATCAAGAATTATCCTATAAAACGAATATCGGTACTTATTGTAGCTATAATATAAACATATTAACATCCACTGGATATAAAATGACTACTTCTTTTCCCCTCTTTGGTGATGATTACGATAGCTGGGATTCTTTAGAGATGAGGCATAGAGCGGATGTTGTCGATGAGAAAATAAGCAATTCTGATGAGGAACATCTGTCCGACGAGGAGCGTAACCAAAGAAAAACAACAACACTAGGAGTTATTCATGGAAACGTTATGGTTTCTGATTTAGATCCGGAATCTGTCGGTGTATGTGTTTTTGTCAAAATACTGCAAGTGTGGACAGAGTATTCTATACCGTTTGTGAAAACGCTTCAATTGGTTTTGGTCGATAATCAGGTGTGTTTTTATGAATATATGCTTATAATAATATTATTTACGGAGTTATGTTAACATGACATAAGCTAAGAGTTACTTAAATTTTTTTAATATATTCGCTCAGGGTGTAAAAATACAAGCTTCTATCGAGGAAGACTTATATGATGCTTATTCGGCCGTCGTTACTGTTGATTCGTGGATAACGGTGAACGATTTCATTTTGGTCGACCAAGCGGAATGCTTGCGAGTGACTTCGCATCGGTATAAGATTATTTTCACTGAATCAACTGTGATAAACGAGAGTCCTCATCCATGTTCTCAGCATTATTTTGATTTTATCGACTTTGAGAGAATTTTAGATCATACTCAAAATAGCAGCTGTGTAGCAGGTATCTAAGATGTCAGTCATATATATATATTCCCTCATTACATATATTTTGTTATTCATAGTAGTTATATATTATGTTTTATTTTTTGGTTTTTGTACTTATAAGATCTGTTAGGTGAGGTCGTGTACGTGGATAAAATCGATCGCAACTTTGAATATCATCACGCTAAACATGTGATTTATGGAAACTACGAAGACGACTCGGTGGAGTTTAGCTTACGAGATGCAAAGTGTGTATATATACTAATGAATTGTGTGCTACTATCGAGCTTTCTTTCGTTTGACTTTACACTTCTTCAATCCACAGGAACTACATTCTACACTGTGAGTTATTTGGAGAAAGAACACGTGAATTTTACAATCACTGGTTGGAAAATCACAAAAAACCTGTCGTCTGTATTATGAGATGGCCTGCGGTGAATGTTTATGGAGGTATTTAGTGCTATAAACAGAAATGTATAGTTCATCTTAAAGCTTAACATGTTTCATGACGCTACAATATATTATTTGATGCAGGAGAAGTTATTGTTTCGTATAGTCACGCGACTCGAATTATGTTCGACACTTTGGTACCAGAGATTGATAACTTCATAAAATCGTTAGTGTTCCGTTATTCCGTTGAATATGCATAAATTGGTACGTTGGGCGTTTTTCACTGACAATAATTAATTATTTTGTAAATTCTGTGAATTGAAGGTTGCCAAGGAAGAAAATATGTCGACGATTGCAGTGGAATGACTATCAAGTCTAAAACGTTCGCTAGATTGATAGATATGTAGACTTGATCCTGCTATTTTATTGTGATTTTATTATGGATTGTATTTCGTGTTCGTTATAAGTTTACTCTTAATAATGACCTTCTGAGATATTAATGGTGTTTATTTATTAGTGTTACTTCACTTTTGAGTGACGCTCATATTTGACATACATCGAACTTAGTATAAGAACATATAGATTGTATCATATTGGTTTGTTCAAAAAAATATATCCCTCTTGGTCTTTAAACAATTTAGTGATATCAATAGACAATTTAATATTATATCCATTGGCGATATCAATATACAATACAATATATAACAATCATTGGCCGACGTATATCAAATTCTATATATATATATTAAACATGCACATATCAATATTCACGTGATATCTAGGTATATTTTGGATATGTAGAAAAGGGAATTTCCACTTAAAACCCTCGTGGTGCTCCAAATCGGTTAAGTTTACATTACATAGCCAATAATGTAAATTTCAGAAATATGAAGTAGTCAAATATATATTTATACAATGACCGTAGAAAAAGTGTTATTATTCCGAATTCAGCTTCAATAAATCCGACGTAAATTGTTAACTAAAAAATTAAAATATATTTATGAGTACAATAGCGATATATACGTGACCAAAGTAAGGTATACATATCAGTTTTTATTTCCGTTATTTGGAAGTCGGAAAATATTGGATAAATGCAAATATTCCTTTCGTGTACATCTCTAATAATAACAATAACAAGAAATATTCCAGAAAAGTCCTGCAATGGTGTTAGGGCGGTTTACTTATATATATATAAAACTATATACACGTTCTTGAGTTTTCACTTCAGCCTTCTCTAAAGCAAATTCTTTTCGAATGTCGATATTTAAAAAGAAATCTTCGCCTCTGGTCCACATAAACGACCTTAATACGTCTTCTGATTATTTCAAGATAAAAGTTCATATATTAAAGGTTTGGGATGGATATAAGAGCAAGAAGGGAAGTCCACTCGAGATGGTATTAGTTGATGAGAAGGTAATTCTGATAGTACTTTGTACTAATTAGTTCTTTTTACGGTGGATCGTTGTTTAGTATACACGTTTGTAATTCTGTCGTCTGTGTAACAGGGTGACCGAATCCAAGCTACAGTAGATACGGATTGCGTTAGTATACTAAGGAACAAGTTGATAGAAGGCAGATCGGTGTTATTAGATACTTTCAAAGTAGTCCCCTACCAAAGTACGCTGCGTACATCAAGATCTTCTTTCAAGATTTTGTTCTACGCTACTACAGGTATCAGTCCGTGCGATGATTTTCCGAGTCATGTACCGGAAAATTATATGGTTACTTTTGATGAAATATCATCGGAGGATTTGGACAGGTCATATATGATAGGTAATTCAGAATTGTGTTCTGTTGTTTTACATGTATTAATTAGTCGATTGCTTGAATCTGCTGATCATAGTTTGTTATTCGTATTTTGCTTAGATGTCATGGGTCAGATAGTACGCCTGGGTAATATCGAAGACGTAACTGCACAAGGAAAGATTTCACGGAGGCTCAGACTCGACCTAAGGGATACCAGGTTAGATATTCTAAATTTTATATTCTGACCTATTATTCAGTATAAAAGGTATCCTCTTATGTTGGATTTATATTAAAATCTGATTACAGTGATTCGCGATTATCGTGTACTCTCTGGGGTGAATATGCTGGGCAAGTGTCGGATTATGTGAAAGATAACGTTGAATCTGTTATCGTGTGTGTCATCAGACTTGCGTGTGTCAGGGAATACCAGTGTAATTTGATATCGACTATTTTATTTCGATTATATGTTGATTTATGTTGGTTAGCTCTAATTTATTTTGTTCGCTATTGTAGCTGTGAATAGCGTTTCAAATGCTTTTAGTACCACGAAGATATTCTTGGATCCAGTCAATCCTCGGGTAGAAGAATTTAGAAAAAAGTGAGTGTTTGATATACATTGTTTTGGTAGTGTAAACACGATGTTGATATAGTGGTAATTTTTTGTTCATATGTTATTGTAGTTTACCGGCTGATAAGTGTGATCTTACACCTACGGGTGATATATCATCTACTGCTGATAATAATGTTACGTTATACGATGAATTCTTCGTGGTGAATCCGCGCAAAAATTTGAGTGAGATACACGATGCGGAAAAGGTAACGGGTATCTTCTTTAATCGTTTATTGTTGTAGTCGATTATTATATGTGTTCTAGCTGCTGATCATAATAATTTTAAATTTTATACAGACTGGAAAATGCGTAACAATTGCGACTGTCGCTTCACTCGGCAACAATAATAATTGGTATTATATAGGATGCGCTGTATGCAATAAGAAGGTTCATCCCTATCCGGAAAATACTGCTCAGTCTGCTGCAGGGTTATGGAAGTGTATTGTCTGCAAGAAAGATGTATCCAAAGTTGTTGCCTGGTAATATTCTTCGTGTTGCGGTTACTCTGATATGTCCATTATATGAGAGATGTATTTTGCTATGGTTTTCTAATATTTATACTTTATGAATCCGCAGCTATTTTATAGTCCTTAATGTTTCTGATGCTTCTGGATACATGGCGAGTTTTTTAATCTTCGATCCTCTAGCGAACGTATTATTTAAGAAGTCTGCGGAAGAGCTGTATGAGGAAGCTGGGATGGTATTGTCACGCAGATGGTCTATGCTAATCGTGATATTTTATATAGATATACTACTTTGTCGATTTCTAAAACGTATGTTTATTTTGAAGGATGCTGCTGATGGGTTGCCTCCGGCTATAGAGAGTCTAATGGGACGCGAAATGTTGTTCAAGCTTAATATATCTGACGACAATATTAAAAGGATAAAGACTTCTTACGTTTTGGAGAAATACTCAGATGAAGCTGAGATGGTTTATGAGTTTAAAAATGGTGTTAGCTCACGGGTACGTGTACACTGACCACGTGTATAGTTTACATGCGTTTTTGTGATTGTAGTGTCGTTGCACTTTAATAACTGATTTTACCCTTGGTTTTGGTATTTTCCAGCCGTCTGCTACAACACCGGCGATCGTTGATGGTTTGGAATCATCTGATACTCCATCTATAACTCCTGCTCCAGCAACCAATCTTGATCTATCGAGTAGTCTCGCTCCATCGACCACTCCTATTACATCAAGTACTCCTACCTCGAAGATGAGTTCTACTTCAAAATCGCCTCCTGCTTCCAAAGCTACTCCTCCTTCGAATAGTAGTACCTCTTCGAAAAGGGTTCGAGGTGGGAGTATCAAAACTCCTGATAAAGCGGAGGGTCCGTTGACCAGGCAGAAAATTTGACGTTGTTCTACAATCATCATTTTTTTTTTCTTTTATTCTCTTTGGTTTTCTTCTTATTTTATTTCTTAATAATTGTGGCTTTGCGCAAGTGATTTGTTCAGTTCCTTTTGATCGATATACTTGGAATACTTTTTTCATTATAACCTTGAGTTAGATTACGCCTATTTTAGCATGTGTACCATTTTTAATTCTTTCGGTCATCAACTTATCGCCATATGTATGGTTTTGGGAGTAACTCAATTATCGTTCCACGTAAAATCAAGTGATTGTCCTCGTGGATGATCGTAATATTATTCTCTTTTTTTTTGTTCGTCGGATATCCACATGCATGTATTCCTTCGTTTAAAACTTTAACAAAACGACGACGACTTTTTGAATGATATTTTGAAGAATATAATTACTGTTAGACCACGTTAGAAAAATACCACAATATATAAAAAATAACACAATATGATAGAATAAGATCCCGAATTCGAAGATAAAATACATATATTTATATCTACAGAAGATTAAAATAATAGTAAATATTGATACGCCAATATATTAATCTAGGGTATTAGATGCTCATGATAGTGATAGTTAGAAAGCTAACTTCAAAAATGTCAAAGATAGCTATCGATATAATTAACACATATATCCAGTGTTTATAAAATATAAAAATTACATTTTAGTAATAGGCAGTTTTCATGTTTATATAAACAAAATTAATAACCTAGCAAGCAAAATTCAACATATTATTTTGGGAACGGTTTCTTCGACTTAGCAAGATGAAGAGCAAAGCTGGTCCAAGAACTATCAGGAAAAATAAGACCTCTGCTGCATCTACCATATCTACGACACGTGAGTTGTTTTAAGTTTTTGATGTGATATAATGTGACATAATATAATTTAATATACAATCACTAACATCGTAACATCTTTGAATCAAAGCTATTATTCCAAGGGGTCAAAGATGTCCACCTCTCAGTGCTGCTGACAAGGCTACCTTGCAAGCTGAAAAACATCATGTATATGCGGATCCTCCTTTGTTGGATGAAGCGAGTTGTCGTGCTGCAATACTGTGGAGGAAGCAGTTGATTGGGGCAAAAAGGCGACGAAGACAGCATATTGGTTAGTTATTTGTATTCGTTAGAATATATATACGGAGCATGTGTTGTACATATTGATATTTGTTTTTAAACATTGTCGATTGACGGATTTGGGCTTAATAGAATTTGTGGCGCAATCGTACGGTGGCAATGAGATTCTGTGTTACATGAATTCTGATAACGAGTCAGAAAACGAAGAAGACGATGATGATAAAAATGATTCTGAATCAGAGGCAGAGCAAACGAAAAGAAAACCCAAGAAGAGAGCAAGAAAGACGGCTCGATCCGCTGAGATTCGAAAGGACATGGTCAATTATACTAAAGCCGGCCTCATTAGAGGAGGTGAAGTTTTCGATTTATATGATTATGAAATTTTATTAGAGTCAATTTGCATGAGGATATTCTATTAAAATCATTCATATATTGTGTTTTTATATATTAATTTTATGTCCATTGGTTAAATGAAGGTTATTACGATGATGGTGATCCTATCCACGTGTGTAATCATTGTAATGCCTATATGTGGTTTGGAGAAAGAACAGCAAAAAGATCATCGAAGAAAAATCCAGAGTTCTCCATGTGTTGTGGTCGTGGTAAAGTAGTGCTCCCGCTTCTCAAAGACCCTCCAAAAACTTTGATGGATTTGTTATATGATAAAGGCGAACAGAGAACCCATTTTCGTGAGCATATACGAGCATATAACATGATGTTTTCTTTCACGTCTCTTGGAGGAACGGTGAATCATTCCATCAACGATGGTAAAGGGCCTTATGTGTTTCAGATGTGTGGCGAGAATTATCATCGTATAGGTGATCTTTTGCCTGAACCCGGTAAACGACCAGCATTTTTACAGCTCTATATATATGATACCGCAAACGAAGCTGCAAACAGGATAATTGCTCACGGGTATTAATCAATTATATCGTAAATTATATATATCAAACGTTAATTGGTTATCGTAGATGGTTTACTTATCTGTATTTCCAACACAGTAAAGCTGGTGCGTACGGGATCAAGACGGAAGTGGTCCAACGATTGCAAGATATGTTGGATAAACATAATTGTCACGTCGCCGCATTTAGAACAGCGCGTGACAAGATACAATCTCGCACGGTTTCTACGAATGGACTACGATTAACTTTAAAGAGTGACAGACGTTCTGATGGTAGGACAAGTAATTTACCGACTACCGATGAAGTAGCCGCTCTCATACCAGGTGATATAGATGTCACAATGCACACTCGAGATATTGTAATAGAGACTAAAACGGGTAAACTAACGAGGATAAGTGAGTTGCATCCCGCGTATCTGGCTCTACAGTATCCACTGCTGTTTCCTTACGGTGAGGATGGGTTCAGGCTTGGAATTGACATTGGGTTTATAGATACGGCGGGAAGGAGGACAAAGACGGTTACCATGCGTCAGTTTTTTGCTTACCGTATTCATGAGAGGTTTGGAGAATCGCCGACCATTTTGATGTCGGGAAAACTGTACCAGCAGTTTCTCGTGGATGCGTTCACGATGATCGAGACAAACAGGCTTCGTTATCTATTTTTTAACCAGAGTAAACTGAGAGCAGAGACGATAGATAAGATTCAAAACAAAGCGGATAACGGTGCTTCTGATTTTTCGGGCCAAGGAAAGAGGATATACATTCCTTCGTCTTACACTGGAGGTACAAGGTACATGCTACAACATTACCTCGATGCAATGGCGACCTGTAAGTATTATGGGTTTCCCGATCTTTTCATAACCTTCACCTGCAATCCTAAATGGCCGGAGATGACGAGGTTTTGTGAGAGACACGATCTAACTCCAGAAGACAAGGCAGACATTGGCTGCAAACTATTTAAGATGAAGCTGGATGATCTCATCTACCAGTTGACTAAAAAGGACCTGCTGGGAGTTGTGGAAGCTGGTACGTGGACAGTTTGTAATTATGTAGAGCGCATCTCCTTCATCGAAATATATGATTTTGTATAATGTTTATACTGTTTTTACATGCAATATCTGATGCCATATATGTTTCAACTCTTTTTAGCTATATACACGATCGAGTTTCAGAAGAGAGGCCTTCCGCATGCTCACATAGTTCTGTTCATGCGAGCGGATCACAAACTACCAACGGGAGATGACATCGACAGGATTATCTCTGCTGAGATACCGGATAAAGAGCTAGATCCTCACCTTTATGAAGTCGTTTCTGATGTAATGATACATGGTCCTTGTGGTAAAGTAAACCGCCAGAGTGTGTGCATGGTCGATGGGAAGTGTAGCAAATTTTTCCCGAAACCATTCAGTCAAGTGACAAAAATCGATGACATTGGGTATCCTATATACAGGAGGCGAGAAGATGGGAGATATGTTGCTAAAAACAATTACAAGTGTGATAACCGATACGTTGTGCCGTATAACGAGTATTTAACACGTCGATATCGAGCTCATATTAACGTCGAGTGGTGTGTGCAGTCGCGTTCAGTGAAATATCTTTTCAAGTACATTCACAAGGGTGCTGATTATGTCAGGGCATCAGTTGGTGTTGAAAACGAAGAAGATGAGATCAAGAAGCATTTTAGTTGCAGGTACTTGTGTTTTGCTAGATTTATTTGCAAGTTACGTATGATATACTTGCTATTATTAACACGTGTAATGTGTCGGAATTTGTTATAGATACATCGCACCTTGTGAGGCTGTTTGGCGGATTCTAGGTTTTCCGATTCATTATCGATCTGTTTCGGTGGTGAAACTCCCATTTCATCTCGAAGATCAAGAAATGGTGATTTTCAACGAGGATGATCCGCCAGAAAAGGTTATGGAACGTGTGACATCTGGAACTACTAAGTTCATCGCCTGGATGCAGTGTAACGAAGTTCATGAAATCGCAAAGACTCTAACCTATGCTGAAATTCCTACTCATTTTGTCTGGAAGCCGACGGAGAAAATATGGAAACCAAGGACCCGCAGGAAAGTTATTGGAAGGATTACTTACGTGCCCATGTCTGCAGGTGAAGCTTACTATCTCAGAATCTTGCTCAATATTGTTAAAGGCCCGGTTTCGTTTAATTGTATTAAGACGGTGAAAGGTGTCACATACGCAACGTTTAAAGAAGCTTGCTATGCACTCGGCCTATTGGACGATGACAAAGAGTACATCGACGCTATACGAGAGGCGGACAGATGGGTACTCGCTCCAAGTATTCGAAGATTGTTTGTAATAATGCTCATGACGAACAGTATTGCATTTCCTGAGAAGGTTTGGGAAGCAACGTGGAAGATTTTATCGTCAGATATGTTAGTAAAACACTGGGCTGCCAACAATAATAATCGTAGTAAGTTATGGATAATTTAGAAAACTCATATGTATTCTGATATAGATTAATGATTATACACGATGATAAACCCTAAACATCTATTAATGGACAGGTCTAAGGCTGACTGAGGAACAGGAGAAAAATAATGCTTTGGTTGAGATAGAGGCTCTTATGCGCCTAGGTGGAAGTTCGCTCGAAAATTTTTCGCTTATGCCGTTTCTTGATGATTGCGTAATCGATTCATGTCCAAATCCTCTCATTCGTGACGAGCGAAGCTATGTCCGTGCTAAACAACAAGAGAAGCATGATAGGTTAATAACAACTATAACGACTGAGCAGAGATCGATATACGATGAAATTTTGAATGCTGTTGCGTCGAACTCTGGAGGAATGTTCTTCGTTTATGGATCTGGAGGTACAGGGAAAACGTATTTGTGGAGTCTTCTCGGAACTTTTCTGCGATCGAGAGGTGATATTGTTCTCAATGTTGCATCGAGTGGTATTGCTGCATTGTTATTGGAAGGAGGACGTACAGCACATTCGCGATTTGCAATCCCTATCGTGGTGAACAAGACTTCTACATGTATGATAAGTGGAGGTACGCATCTTGCTGGGCTCATAGAAGAAGCTAAACTCATAATATGGGATGAGGCATTGATGATGAGTAAAGATTGTTTCGAAACGCTTGACAGAACGATGCGAGACATATTAAAATGTGATAAACCATTCGGCGGCAAGGTTATCGTATTTGGTGGTGATTTCAGACAGATATTGCCTGTGATCACCGGTGCTGGCAGAGTAGAGATAGTTTTGGCCACTTTAAATTCTTCTACACTCTGGTCTACGTGCAAGGTGTTGCGTCTTACACAAAACATGCGGCTTATCCCTGGGGACAATAGTCGTGAGATGGTCGAACTTGCCAAGTTTTCGAAATGGATTTTAGATATCGGGGATGGGAATATAAATTCGCACGATAGCGGCGAGAGTGAGATCGATATTCCGGAAGATTTGCTGATCACCGACTGTGAGGATCCTGTTAATGCTATCGTGACTGCAGTTTACGGTCAATCTTTCTCCACTAAGACTGATCCTAAGTTTTTCCAAGACCGAGCGATATTGAGTCCACGAAACGATGACGTGGACGTGATAAATGATTACATGCTCTCGAAGCTATCAGGTATTATTCGTTGATGCATATTTAAAAGTATAGATTTTTATTCGTTACCGTAATATTAACGTAAACCCGTTTTGCATGGATGGTAGGTGAGGAAAGGACGTATATGAGCTGCGACAGTATCGATACCACTGATAGGAACTTTGATATTAATGAAGCGTCTGAAGTGCCATCGCGAAATAAGGAATCGTCTTCTGATAATAGCTCTGGTAATATGATTTATACTGAAGAGTTTCTGAATAGCATCAAACTATCTGGATTCCCAAAACATCTTCTCCGTCTCAAAGTAGGAACACCTATAATGCTGCTTAGGAACATCGATGCCAAGAACGGACTGTGTAATGGAACTAGGCTAATAATTACGCAGATGGCTAATTATATCATCGAGGCTAAGATCATAACAGGCGATAATGTTGGTAATATTGTGATTATCCCTAGGATTTCGGTATCGCCGGTTGAGGCTAAATATCCTTTCAGGATGAAACGAAAACAGTTTCCCATCACCGTAGCTTTTGCGATGACTATTAACAAGAGCCAGGGACAGACGTTAGGTAACGTTGGTGTTTATCTTCCAAAACCAGTTTTTACTCATGGTCAGTTGTATGTTGCGGTATCTAGAGTTACGTCGAGAGCAGGATTGAAGATACTAATCACGGATAAAGATCAGAAACCACAGCGGAAGGCGTTGAATGTCGTGTACAACGAAATATTCGAGCATATTTAGTAACTATTATAGAATCACTTTGTTTCGGAATCACGCATTTGGCGAATTATTATTATTTATATTTTTATTTCTAATTTCGTTTTGTTATGCATGTTTGTAATGCATTGTTCTTATCAAATAGGATAACTATAATATTTTAACCGGAAAGATACACTTTGGTGTGTTATTGCATTCGAATTAAGTTTTCTAATTAGTCTGAGTTGTTAATTTATTTATATATATAGCCGAATTTGCAATTTACGAAATATATAAATAAACATGATAAATATTATGTTTACTCTTAGTATTTTGTTTTCAATCAAAGCGGAAATATCCCATTAAACAAAATTGTTAAATTCGTTTAATTTGCGTATATAAATACAACTTCGAGGGTTGGTAGTTAATATATTTTCAAAGATTTGTGTAGAATAGAATAATAGATGTCAATGGCAAACTATTATCTAACGGATTTTAGACACGGTGGTTTCGATTTATGTATGTTTCCCATGGAAGAGTTACATCCATTGTCTACCAAAAGAGCAATCCGAGTATATATTATTCGTATGTTTGATCGTACGAATGAAGAAGATGGTGTCACGGATTTTGTTTTTGTGGATGATAAGGTAACATTTATTGTGATAAATTATCCTTTAGTTAATAAAAAGCTGACCTACTTAGTAAACAATAAGTAATAATTGCAACCGGCCTGTTTGACGGCTATATTGGTCATCGATCACATATAAATAGGTATAGTAACTACTTCTATTGTGCTTCTTAGGTTTGTGATAAAATATTATCAACTCCAAAACCAAAAGCATGTATGTTTATCCAACTGATACCGAGGTCCGTAGAGATTACGACATATGTTTGCTGAATGTAGCGGAATTACATCCTCTTATTCAAAAAAATAGCGTTATGGGTGTAATCATCCGTGTGTTTATTGGTTTCGACGGTGTAGATGAAACGTTGGAAGTTCTTTTAATCGACGAAAAGGTAGTGTCGCTGATTGATGGTTTTGTTCGTGTTCTGAACGTGTTTTGCTTACTGTAAATTTTTTAAATTTTATATATTCACAATAACTCATCTTATCTTATATTGTTTCTTCATAGGGTGATCGAATTCAAGCTTCGTTGAAAAAGAAGTTTGATATTCGTATTATCCCTACTCCCATGCAGCCTCTCTTCTTGCAGGAAGGTGATTGGATCCTCTTGGTTGATTTCGATCTTATACCAGCAACTGGCCAATTCAGGTTAACTCCTCACGAGTTTATGATTGAATGTAAGAAATCGACGATTATTAAGAAGTTACCACATGGAATATCTGTATACAAGTACAATTTTAGTTCCTTTGAGGATATAAAAGCTGGCATCGTCGATCCTGCTTTTAGTGTTGGTAAGTATGATGTTTGTCCATTTACTACCGTAAATATATACTTGACGTTGTAACCGTGTTTACTCGGCTATTTTTGTATTCGTGTGTTTTTCAGATCTGATTGGCAAGGTAACCAATGTTGGAAATTTGTTCAAGCGACAGATTATCGATGCTGCGGATAGAAAACAAAATGTTTATTTATATTTAGTAAATGAAAGGTAAGCAATGATTATATTATTCTTTAGTCGTGTATAAAATTAATATTTGATCTGTAGTTGATGGTTCAATGTCATTACCGCCTTGACAGGGGTACTGCCATAACTGTAGTCATGCAGAGGTCACACGCACTGGACATCGTTAGTCGTTTGATGGACTATACAGAAACGACAGTTATATGCGTAGTGAGGTTTGCGAGAATTAGGAAATCTAATGGAGTGTGGTCAGCTCTTGCCGTGGATCAGTATTCACATGTTGTATTAGATCCTAATGTGCGCGAGGCTAATGAGTTACGGCGTGTGATTGTCGAGAACGAGAAAACATAATTACATTTATTGGGATGAGGCTTTGTCATCGCTCGCATATGCTCTTGGTATTGAAATTTATTTAGGGTTTTTATTTCTTTTTGGCTCGATATACTATGCTTTAAACTCTAGATAATCATGGCGACGTTAAAGCATTTTAATAATTTTTGTAGAGTGTCGTTCGTTATTGAGATTATTTATTTCTCTGCAGGGTTCAAAAATTGTGGTTACTGTTAAACATAGAGATGCTACCTGTTATCAATAATCACAAATATATTCTAATATACTAATTGGCAGAAAATATACGAATACATTGATACATTTAATAGTGATAAGATCGGTTTTTTCGGGAATATGCCTTTTGGCGATTATTCGAAACCCTAGAACCATCTTCATACTATAAATATAAAGGAGATACCTCGGCCGCATATCACGCCCGTTCGTTTTGTCGCTTCCACTTCAAAAACCCACATAAAACAGAAAAATCAAGAGAAAACTCACATGGCGACTTGCGTTATGGTTGCGGATTTGAGTTCATGGGTTCCGAACTTGATGATAAGAGTCCTGGTCTTGAAAAAATGGACGAGAGTGTGCGTTAGAGGTGTAGAAGGCTTAGATGTTATTGTCGTCGATGAAGCAGTAAGTTGTCTTTGTATTTGTGTCTGTTGCATTTCAATATTCGCGCCATTATGTTTGTACGATGATAATTCTCAAAAGTATTGTTTATGATCTCTCATTTAGGGAACGAAAATACAAGCGTCCGTCACGAAGCATATCCACGTTTCGATGTTTGATTGCCAGATTGAGGAAGGAGAATGGTACAGCCTATCCAAATTCGCTGTCGTAAATGCTCCGGTTGCAAATCGATCAACAACACATAGTTGGTGTATCATCATGGATTCTAACACCGACGTCCGGAAAATCGACAGGAGATCATCGAGTCACGTAATCAAACACCGTTGTTTCGGCTTCGTGATTAATAGGCATGATGAGTTTCATTTCCCTATTGGTAATAGTTTGCGTATTCTCTTATTTACGTACTATAGATATATACTACTTAATAGTGTTGCTTACAAAACTAACTATTACTATATATATTAATATAGATTTGCTAGGTGTAATCTCTCATGTTGGAGATCTTCACACCGTTAGAGATGACAATTATGAAGGAATGAACAAAAGAATATGTAAGATTCATTTCAGGATTCGTGATTTACAGTAAGTGTATTAAGCAGAACCGATCCTTACATTTATAGTTATCGCATATTATTTACTTTGAGTATTGATTATATGACATTATACACAGGAACCGTGAAATTGAATGTGCAGCACGTGGGTCACTGGCTAACGAGTTCAGTGAGATGTGGTGGAGAAATCGAAATTCTGTTGTTGTGTGTGAACTAACTGATTGGAGAATCTTCTCGTGCGAAGGTATTGTCGATATAACCTTCTCCTTTTAAAAACGTTAATCTTTAGTTTCTCTGAAATGTTTTTTTAAGTTAATATTTAAATATTTATTTCATTATCAGGATATAGTTATGTTGTTGATGGAGGTGAGATGTCCCGATTCGAGTTTGATCCGCAATTTCCCGAGTCTCAGGAATTGAAGAACAAGTAAGTATATATAATACATATGAAAAAAAAAGATATATAGAGTTGGTTATGAAAAAATTAAATCGTTTTATCATTCCAACAGGTTTTTGATCACTTCTCAACATACGAAAATGTCATCCAACTATCGCTTCTACGGGCAGGGTGCGATAAGAACTCCTCAGCCACTTCGATAAAGGGCTCATGCTGCATCTATCGGTCTACTTATTCTCATTTCCTACATTGTTTACGTTTTATTTCTCTAGAATTCAAGACTTCTTCTTTATATTGCTTATATTATATTTATCTAAACTTACTTAAAATTATTAGATTTATTAAAATTGAACATCATCACATTGCAGTTACCTTTGTCGCAACTTAAAATGCCCACAATCATTAGTAAAGAAAGACAGTTTATCTAGAACGCCCCTGTCGTTAAGATAGTGAATTCCGCAAGATAAACAAACCCTGAATCAACAAACTCTATCCACAAATTGCGATAATACGTTAAAATCACAAGTGAACCTTTGCCTCGCACATTGTGCTCTTGATTTTAAAATTTGTTGAAAGGTCTGTTCTTTCTTTATTGACCTAATATACCATGCTCTATACTCTAGATACCGTATGTGACTAACGTCACGTGATCATACCGTATAACCACATGCTAACTATATGGTCGTGTTTATGTTATACATACATTAATACTTAGAGAGAAAAACATGTATTATTATGTTTGATAATCCAGAATACAAATAAAACCAACAAGACTTAGAAAAAGAAAAAAAACAAGAACAATATGAATATCGATGTCCCTCATGTAGTCCTCTAATTTGCAGCGTCGTCTTACTCCGGAATCAGATCAAGTGCTAAACACGCATCTTTAAAAGTATGATGGACAACTCCATCCACAGTCAGTATATCAGTAAAACTGATTGGACCCCTGACAACTTCTAGAAGAATTCGTAGATAATATGCCTCTCCGTTACGCGGTGTTACATGCGGGAGAGTTACGTTCTCTGATGCTCTGCTGTGCCTGCGCCTAGGTTTCCATTCTTTCGTTTGCTCTGACCAAACCCACTTCGATGGAAACTCTGTGTAGAGAAGTTTTCTTGCTTCGGGATTCGACGCGTTACATTCCATCCAACTCGAGAATTTTGTTTTCGGAGGATTGTTAGAGACGGTATCATCGATGGAGAAAATAATATCCTGTTGGCCTGGGAGATGGAAAGGTAAGAGCTGCATCTTTTGATATCTTGAAGAAACCCTAAAAAAATTCTCGGTGATGCTGTTGAACCCATGTATATATACCCTATAAATAATTAATTTCCATATTTATCTATAGGAAATATCAATATCGAAAGAAAAAAAAAAACTTACAATTTTAGAAGTAGTTATTTAGAAACTTAGCCCAATATCTTCAGTTGGACTGATGATTCAATTAGCCGACTTTAATATTTTGGCCCACTAAACAAAGCAATGATAGGCGATATACAAATTCATATGCTACTGGCCCAATAGAAGGCATACCTTTTAAACTTTCGTATTGTCCCAACAATGGTGCACTTCTCCTTCCCTCAATCCTTACCTACGAAGAATAGCTAAAAAGGAAACATCATTGAAGCAGTTTAGTATTTCACAAGTACCTGTTTCCAATATGACTACAAAATGATTGAGAAGTCTTATATAACACTACGAGAGTCTATATAATCACTAAGAAACTAAGGGCATCTCCATCGGAGGATTTAAGATGGTTTTACAGAAGGTTTTAAACATAAAACAGATCAAAAAAAAGATTTAATAAAAGATAATTCTGGAGTCGAGTTCTAAGTAAAAAACTTCTGATGAATTAAAAACCCGCCACGTGTCGAGTCTATGTTAATTCACGGTTTGGAAAAACGAAAAACAGCTCACTTTCCTCTTTTCTCTTTCTCTCCACGACTCCACTGATACGAACGATGCGAATCGCCTTCTTTCCGTTTTGATTCCGTCCGACCTGTATCGCCGTCTCTTCTCCGTTGCCTCGCCGTCTCCTCCGACGTACTGATCAATTTTACCGGCGATGTTATCACGATCAGCTCCATCGACGCCTCCTTCTCAGGCGAACCAAGGCACTTCGTTCACCGTCGAATCCATCCAGCGATTTAACCACTCCATCAGCAGATACATAGACGATATTAGGTAAACCATGTGGAGCCATATTCTTTATCGTTTTTATGATCTTTCTATAGTATCAATTTTAGGACTTTGATAGTTTTGAATCTATAAGATTGTTTAGTAATGACAAAATTGGTTACTTTAAGTTCCATTGCATAGAAAATTCGGCTTATACATATTTTTAGAACACCAATTTGTGAATAAATCACCTTTGATAGCTTTGCGTCTAGCTTTGGAATTTCATTATGTGACTATCTATCTTGCTATCACATTCACCATTAAACAAGTTAGAAGAAAGCATGACATAGACACTTAGTTTTGGTATATCACTTCTCTTCTAACTTCAATAACACTTAGTCTTGTATCAAAATGTAGAAATGTTGTGGCGATCAATGTTTAACACATCATGGTGTCTTATACTAATTGGTAGTTATAATTTCGTATAATTATTTCTTTAATAAATGCCAAGTGATGTCATATCTATGAACAGAAGAGAGGCTGTAACTTCTTCTATTGACACACGCAAAAGTCTCTTCTAAAACTTCATTGGAAATTGAGTTGTGTATTTATTGAATTAAATCTTAATTTCAAAACGGTCAAAAAACTATCAATGTCATTTTAATTTCAAAATCAATTTTTTAGAAGGACGGATGATTCAGGAGAAGGAATTCACTATAACCTAAATCTCTCCCTATAAATACGGTAAACTCTCCATTTTTAGACTTAAAATAGGATCACAAATTATCTTCAAAGATGGCAAATAGGTCTAGAATCTCGGAGCTTTCTCCTCAGAGGAATGATTGGTCAATAAGGGTTAAGGTATTGAAAAAGTGGAGCGAGATGATAGACGGAGGTGGCGACATATTGCGTTTTCTGTTAGTAGATGAATTTGTAAGTTCATTCTTTATCCTTAACAATGAGTTCATGTAGATGAATAATTTTTTTGGCAAATGTAGTATCATCTGAAATAAGGAACTATGTTTTATATATACTCCTAATAATCTAATTTGCGTGTATGTAAAGGGTGGAAAAATACCTGCTAAAGTCAGCCCAGAGTTTGGACTCTATGATAGGTTCAATTTTGATGTGCACGAGGACCACTGGAAAATCTTCACTGGCTTCATCGTCGAGTTGGCATCGATTGATTTCCGCTTCGCTGTGAATGATCATTGTATTATCTTCACGGAAAATACAGAGGTGCATAATTCAGGTGGTGTTCATCAGGATCACTATATGAACTTCAAGGACTACATAGATATAAAGAATGGAGTGCACAGCTCCCATTATCCAATTGGTATGTCAAAAAAACCGAAGTTTTTGATTTGCATAGTACAATTTTTAATAGTATAGATATATGTATGTTTGTATTGGGAATCACTGATTGATTTTAACAATGGCTTTATTGCGTATTAGACCTTATAGGCTATCTAGAAAACGTTGGTGAACTAAAAGTTGCGAGAGACCAGAACTTTACACTTGCAAATAACAAGAAAACTAATAAAGTGACATTCCTGATCAAGAATTTAGGGTAAGTGTTCTGAATTATTTTAAAAATACTTTTAAAAACTTATTGGTAATGTAACTTTGGTTGAATGTACTCCGTTTAACATGTCTCAAAAGTTTTACTCTGTTTTAGTGGTGACATTTTGGAATGCAAAGCTTATGGAGTATTGGCATTCCAGCTATACGATAAATGGTGGAGGCACGGTGATACAGAAACAATCATCACAATGAGTGACTGGATGGTTTACATGGATCCAAGTATGTTCGGTTTATCTTACTCAGTTTGTAATTACACCATAGACAGTTAAAAATATTTCATGTATTATCTACGTCACTAAGCAGTAACTAATTTTACCCCAACTAGGAACAAACGAGATCAAGATTAAGGATGCTGGCGGTATCTCTAGATTTGAGTTTAATGGACCTTACCAGGATGTCTTTGACTTCAGTTACGAATAGTAAGTAACAAAGCTCTTCTCACTAACATTTTCAGTGATAATTCTGAAATCCATATCTTGGTAACTAATAAAACTCAAATCATATAATTTTTTTTGGCAGTTTTCATGATAGTGATGGTTCAGTCGAGGAGTCAGTCAAATCAAATGTTGTATAAATCTCGATACTCTAATCATTAGAATATGTTTCTAAAATTTCTTGATTTCATTTCGGTATATTTATTAAGATGCTTAATTTTATAAAATAAACATAATATTATGAAGCCAAAATTTTATAATAAACCTCATAGCCCGCGCTGCAAGCGGCGGGCCCGTACCTAGTCACTCATACATTCATCAATAAAACAAGCTTTTGCAACGCAACGCTGATTGCGGTTGACAGGGAAAAACGTTTTTAAGGGAAAAAAAAAAAAAAGCCCCTTGAACGTAGATGTTGGAAATAACCCGAGTCAATCTTGATAGAATTACAATTTACAACAAACTACATCATCAGCGTTTAAATTATCTGTCATCAAAAAACGATATACGTAGCCTTAAATTCAAAAATGATATGGGCCTAAGAATGAGGATGATACAAACATGGGCCGCATGGTGCAACTAAGATTTTCTCTGTTTTTTGTTTTTTTTGTTTTTTTTTTTTTTTTTTTTTTTTATAAGTACGACCAACTGAAAATACTATTACTTCTGAAAAATTCCACAAATACCATCATCTACATTGAACAAAAATAGTTATTTACCTTTACTCGATTCCTTTAAAAAATAATTCTTGAAACTTTTTTAAAGGTTTTTATGTATGAAAACTATATTTTATTCACGAGCAATATTTTTACATGACTATTATGTACCTCAAATTATCACCCATAATAAAATAAAAAAAGATCAAACGTAAAAGACATCGTTATCAAACAAAGTAAAAGAAAAAATAAAAAGAGAAAGTAAAGCGCTGGATACATTGATCTTATTATAAGGCTTTTAAATTTTAATATTGATGCACACGCACTGATCAAACACACCAAAGGATATGCTAAAAAGCAACCCACACCTTTGGGTTCTCTTGTCCCTTCACTCCCTTCTTAATTGCCTTTTAGATTTGATTATTTAATAACATTGTGTTGTCTTTAACCCCAATAAAAACATTTTGTTGTAGGATTAAATTTGTAATGATGTGATCCTATTCTTTTCGTTTGGCCTTGGATCGATTTTTTAAAATCACTCAACTGTCCCTTAACTCTTGTAAGAGACATACACTGGAGTACTTACTTTTGTTAATCTTTATTATCTATCTAAGAATTCGATTTTCTGCACATAACATGTACATGCGTAGGATAAACACGAGGTCTACGAAGATAATAACGAGCGACTTACTAAATTTTTTTTTTTTTTTTAACTTTAACTTTCTAAACTTCTTAGTGACATCAATGTATAATGAATGTTTGACTTTGACTCCTCCTTATATTTTGAGTTAATGGTTCATTAGGTAAATGGAATCCCAAATAATTCTAACAGGTTATTCACAAATTGAATTGGTGGCTCGATCAATCTGCTACTCCGTCTGGATACAGAGAAATAACAGGTTATTCACAAGCCATTCAATCAGCTCCACTGCACTTTTTAAGGAGATTGATAGACTGATCAAGAACACAATCACAACAAGAAGGAAAAGAAAGCATTTTGGAAACTTAATGCAACGATGGCTCCAATAACTCCTTTTGGACTCTCGGAAGTTTAAGAATCAATCTGTTACCTTGTTTTTTACTATCTTTTTATGCCAAGGTTTCATGTATAGGGGCTTTGCTTTTGTAATACAAGTTAGCAAAAAAAAAAAATAATAATAATAATAATAATAATAATAATAATAATTCTAACAGAAACTGCATGGGTCTTAAAACATGTTAAGCTAAGAATTAGAACATAACCACAATATTTTACAATTTATTTTTATAAAAAAATACGCGGAACCATATAAAGAATTAACGGTAAAGCTAAGTTCTCTTTCTAATATCTTCATTAGAAAAGAAGACGGTTTCGTAACCATTAAGCATAGATGGTTACCATTAAACAAATTCTTGAGTATATATTAAAGTTTATAGAACTTGACATAAAAATAGGCTCTAGAAAAGAAACTTAACACAAAAAGGGGTTAATTAGACTTCGGGACTCGACCTAACCTCTACGTTGCTTTATACATCATGATGTCTTGTAATGATAATTTTATACACATGAATTTATCCATTGGGATATAAATTAATAATTTGTTTACACAAATGACACTTAAATTTATTATTTTAGTTTGGAGCGAAGTAGCGATCAGCTTTCTGGAAGCATGGATCAATGTTTCCCGATATGTCCTCCTTTTCAACTTTAAGAAGTGAACCTTTTATATGGTGATTACGACTCGTCTGACTCGGAACTCTCGTGTCTATGAAAATTATAATTTCAAACTCTCAATCAATCCAGTAAATTGTATATTTTCTCTTTGACATTTGAGGCTTTTTCCCACTGCTAATATCACTATTTGTGGTGATGTTAACATAGTGAATAGTGATCGCTACTTCACTAATTTTCGCAAGAATTGAACATAAAATCAAAGCATTGCTGATAAACTTAAAAACAACGATTATTAAATTTTAGCTACGCTTATATGAAATAAATTTCATCAACTAAAATAATAAAATACAAAAGTGTTTAGACTTGACTAGGTTAGTAATTGAGTTTGATATAGAGATATTTACTAGGTCAATAATTTTACCACATCAGAATTTTACACTTAAAGACATTTGCATTAATTTACAATCCAATCATATTTGAGTTGATCTAGAAAACCTCAAATCACAAGTAATTTGAATTGAATCCAAAAACAGATTTTTAATCATATGCATTGGGATTTACAAAATCTCAAAGAAAACCAACGAAGAAGCAAAATAAGAGGAAAACTTAAAAGAAAACAAAGAATCTAATCTCTAGTTCTCGCACTCTCACTCAACTCTTATTTTCTTATCATCTTCTTCATGTCCAATAATTTTCTTGGTTATCCCCTACAGAGCTGAGCCCGTTCTTGATCATCTGTCACCCCAATTCTTGAAGCTGACAACGAACATAATCCGACCTCACTAGCACTATACTGCTTTTGCTTCTGTTCAAGAGATTGCTTGCAATGCAAGATAGCTCCCTGAATAGAATTCTCAATCTCCGAATTCGAACTCGTACTTCTCTTTAGAAACTGCAACGGACGAAACCCTAGATTACTCGATGTTTTGTTGTTCGATCTCTTCGCAGGTTGTCTCCTCATAGAAACCGTAAAAGATCTCCTATGGCTCCCGGAAACAGAACCATTACCCTGTTTTTTAGGTCTCTCTGTTTTGATTTGTCCAAAAGGAGGCGGCACTCGCGAATACCTCAAAATAGATCCTTCATCAGCAACTCTTGACTCATCAGAACAACTTGACTTACCAAAGAAGGATCTTAGATAAGCTCTTGAAGCTTTAATCTTCGTTCCAAGGCTCGATTGCTTGATCAATCCCAGTTTCTTGCCCCACGATTTCTTCTCCTCTACGGAATCTGAATATCCAAGGAAATAGTCTTCAGGGTTAAGCTCTTTACTCACTTGACGAGAATCTGCCGGAGAGACGGTGCACGACTCGAACGGAGTGTTGCTCGTCGCCGGAGTTGTAGCCGTTCCGGTAGCTAAAGGAGTGCTGTAGAATTCGTCGTCGAAAGTGTAATCTTCTAGAAGCTTCTGGACCATTTGGAGACGTGGAGGCAAGTGAAGAGGGAGGAGTTTGCCTTTGTAGAAGAGTTCGTCGGCAGGAGAAGAAGTTTTGTCTATCTCGAGGGAACAAAGATGAGTCATCTGGAACTCGAATTCTCGAGGGTTGTCGTTGTAGTTGTTCAGAGTTTTGCGTACGAGGTTTGTAAAAGAAGTCACTTCCATGTCTATGTAATCTTCTTCTACATCACTGTCGCATCGCTCTAGATTAGTCGCCATTTGTTTTATGTTATGTTTCTTCTTTGTGATTATGTTTTAAGTGATTAGAGAGATGAGTTGAGTTTAGAGTCGAAGAGGTTTGCTTTTATATATGTTAAGAGAGAGTTAGTGTTAGGTTTTTGATTTGGTAAAGAGGGTACACTTGTGGACTGTGGACCGTGTTGTGTTTTTTGTGTGTGTGTGCGTGTATCAACTTACATATATGATAATACATTACGGATTAAAATAAGCCTGAGTACTATCTGTTTCCAAGCTCGAAATACTATTATTTATAAACTCAGATATTTTCGGAAATAATAGTTTCTTGGATGGACCACCACTTAAAACTTGTACTCAAAATAAGGTGGGTCGATTTTAATAAACATAGGATTATTTATTTCATTTTCTTTTGAATAGTTTTTTGATTGGCTCTAGAAAGCTAACGGGTTCATCAACGTCATCAATGATGATTAGAGCTTAAATTTATGAAAGAACGAATAGAGAGAGTGAGAGACAAAGTTTTGAACAAAAACAAAAGAATCCAATACACACAAAGTGTTGGTTTTATAAACCTCCCTGATAAAGTGATAATTTATGTTTTTATATGTGTATTTGTACTTGTTTCAATTTGGACAAGGGCGAGGATGAGAGACAATAATCTTGATAGAAGCCCACGTGTTGAGTAGTTTTCTGTCTTATTGGTTGCTTAAGCAATAAATAAACGCATCAACAAGACAACACGAACCCAGGTATGATCAACAATATGATTATGTTGTGACCAGTATGATGATACATTTGATAATACAGAGAAATTTTATTTATCTACTTCTTCTCTTTGCTTCATCGTGTGAATTTTTTATTGCGTTTATTTTTTTTTATCTTTTTGCCCCGTAGGTATTTGTAATATATAGTGTGAGAAATCCTTTTTGTTTTTGGCAGAGTCACATCCCATTGTATACTTTACAATGTTCCACTTCCAGTCTTCCAGACATATTACTTGATTCCAGGGTTTAATTTCTCCACTTTATATTTAACTTTTAGGTATCTCCCATGAGAATTTTCAATTTTGTTTCTCTTTTTTTAATTTTTTTTTTTCTTTTTTTCCTTTGAAATATACTTTCTGTCATTTCTAGTTTTACAAGATTTGCTTTGAGTTTAGCTTTATTAGCCCAATGCCTTGATAACATTTGTTCACGTCTTGTGATTTGTCAAGTTGTTTCTGGAATCGATTTTGGTTAAGTTTCTGCGAGTATCTTCTCCACATGACTTATACTTCATTCTAAAATTATAAAGTAAAAACTCAGAAACTAAAATCAAGAATTCGCTTACGTACTTGATGATATTTCACAGCCATTTGAGTGAAGGTGATATTCAGAAATGCCTATAGCTGTGAACTTTAGTTTCTTACACATCCAAGAGAGATACAAGATGAAGAAGACAAAGAATAAGAAGAAGAGTCAGTAAATATTGTTGTTCCATGGTTAAGATATATCTGAGAGATAGTTCTCCAAATTATCAGGCTTAAACCTCACCAGCATCTCTATGTTTGTCTCCTGTCTCAAATACTTGTCGTAAGACTCTCTGTATGGAAACCTTAAGCTCGTCCCTCAGCTTCGCATCCGATATAACACACGATGAAATTTCTTGAAACGTGTTTTAGCCTCTTCTGGTGATAGCGTAGTGGTAATTATTTTCTCTGGTAAAGCTATGTAAACATTAGCCCACGCTGCGTTCTCGTAGTATGCAACATAGCTTCTGAGTTTCGCTTCATGCTTGTTGAGCCAATCGTCTCCGAGGAGGCTCCTGAGATGAGTCGTTGAACGTACGGTATCAACCACGAACTGAGTGTTGTTGACGAGGAAGATGTAAGAGAGTGAAACATCCTTGTTACTCTCTGCTTTGATGTCTAGCTTGCAGAGCAAAGCCAGGATAAGCCAAGCTAAATGGACAGAGATCTCGTGGTTGTTGATGTTTTCATCTTCTAAGATTGGAGCCGTAAAATAAGATTCTAACAAACGTGTGTCTTTCTTGAGAGGATGCTCTACAAGAATCTCAGATAACACGGTGCCGTGTTCAGAAAGCAATGATATGAAACTCATTGCTGATCGAGTCAACTTGTGAATCCCTCCTCCAGGAGTAAGTCCTTTTAAAGAATCCTTTTGTATCGTCGTCTCAAACTCCATGAGACGTGTGGATTGAGATCTTGAGTTTGTTCATCGATGAGAGCGCCAGAGTTTTCACAGCAGCTACAGAGTCAAAGTGGAAGATCTGTTCTGTTTCCGGCCAAAGGTCAGAGATTGCTGCGTAGAGATCCATCAGCTTGAAGATCCTCTCAGGCTGTGTTTTCAACTCCTTATTAGCGACGAGCTCAGGTAACTTGAAGAGATTAAGTCCTGCTTCGTTTGCTATCTCGTAGAAGCAAGACTCTCTATCGTACTCGAAGCAGAGAAGACATGATCACATAGAAGCTTCTCTCCTCGGAAGAGTGTTGTGACTCCAATCTTTGCAGCTTTGATCCAGTTCTTGATCATAATCTTTGCAGCTAATGCAGCATAGGTTGCATCTCGACAAGTACTCAGTTTGATGCTATTCCCTGTATCCACGGTAATACCAGAATTCAAGCAATTCTTGCATTGTGGAGTTTGCAGTTTTCGGAAACACCTCCAAACAACAATACTGCATTTGTGAACAACTGGTAAATTAGTATTTGAGAATGGTAAATTAGTATTACGCTTTAGATGAGTCTGAGATTCAACTAAACCGTTATTTTAGTATTTGAATTAGCTAATGCGTTGCTGCTTTTTACTTCTTGTCTTTATATGTTAGAACTTGAGACACAAGTCAACTTCTGCTTCTCTCAATTTTGCCCTACAAAGTTGCTTGATGTTCTTTATATGCCACGAGTGGATGCAACTATGCAATTGACTATTTGGAGAAATTCTATATCTGCATTATGCTTAGTAGAAAATGAACCAGCGCGTTGGGCGACTTAAAACTATAAGATAATAGATAAATAATTGCAATAAAAATATTATTTGTTTTTTTTTTTCCAAATTTTCAATCTCTTATCACTCTTTTCTTCACTTATTTTTGGCTATTTACAATAACTTGATTTCTATAATTTATTTTATTGTAGTTTACCGTTATTTATCCATAATTATTTATTTACTTTTGTCTTTGTACTCGTTTTACACATTCTCTAATTTAAATCAAAAATTATATATGTTTTAACTCTCAAAAGATCACATAAAACTTATTTATTTTTGTGTTTCATAATAAATTGATGCACATACATTAAACATTTTAAATAGGACGAATATAAATATATATTTTTGGTTAAATATTAACTACAATATCTTTTCATAATTTTTCTTTTAATCTAACGAACATTAAAATTTTAATGAATATTTTTTTTCTATATATTTAGTTGGATTTTGTATTTCATTAAAATTTCAGTTTTCATTTAAATTGTAGTTTATAAATGAAATAAAAGTAACAAATGAGTAACTATTTTTAGTATAATATGATATGTATTAAATAAGTAATTTAATTGTAATTTAATGTCAAAAAATTGCTGATGTGGATAGACTAGATGGAGAGAAAATTCTCCTAAGTCTATTTAATTTTGGGAGAATCAAAATAAAATATTAGTTCAATTAGTTCAAATAAAAACATTATTGAACCTAATTAATATTGTAATGGATAGAATAGCTACTAAAACTATATGTTATAAAACAAAATATATCAGTTGTGGTGAAGAGCTTTTGATCGTGATTGTTTGTTCCTAATTATTTGTTTTATAACATATAGTTTCTTCTGAAATAATTCATGTATCTTATTGACTAACGAACCTGTTGTCACAACGAAAGATAGTGTTGATTTATTAAACTTATTTATTAAGTCACAGAATTAAAAAAAAAACATAACAATAGTAGCATTGATTCAGAAATGAGAGGAAAAAAAACAGAATTTGAAGTGCTTTATATGTTTTTGATGTTGATAAAAACGACACGATGTCAGCAAAAACCTGTGTTCAAAAAATCGGTAATCGTTAATCGGGCGGTCGAGTTGGGATTAACGTTTATTTAAAAAAACGGAGATTAATCGGGAAGGAAATTTTGACCATATTTTGTATATTTTTCGACATTTTCATATATATAACACATATTGAATCAATATGATCATATTCCAAAAGATTATATATTGCTATTTTGTCAATTCACATCTATTACAAAAGATCAACCATAGTCTCACTCACAATACACTACTGTTGTTTTGATTCTGATTTGGTAATTCGTAATTGGTTTTATCAATGGCGGCACAGACCGTGAAATACTGGTTAACGGAGCATCCAAAGATCGTTAACTTCCGTTGGAGCCCAACCCAATCATACGCCTCCACCTGGTTATTCCTTGTCACCGCCGTCTCATCTTAGGTAATCGCCGCCGTCACTCTCCACCTCCTCATCACAATCATCATCCGACGCCGTCGCGGCCTCTCCCTCGGCCCAATCCCAACCTTACATAGCTTGACCGTGGCTTTAATCTCCGTCGTCATCTTCGTCGGAATCCTCCTATCCGCCGCCGCGGAGATCCGAGACACGCGCTGGCTATGGCGACGCACGCGCACGACGGCTCTCCAGTGGTTCCTCTGTTTTCCCCTAGGCACACGCGCCTCGGGACGCGTGTTCTTCTGGTCGTACGCGTTTAACCTCTCTGGATACCTTCACTTGCTCCGCACTTTCTTCTCAGTGATACGATCAAAAAAATTATCGCCAAACGACGTCGCACACCTTATTGGGCCTAACTTTAATGAAAATTGAAAAATTGGCCCAACTTATTAGACAGAGTCCACGCCGTTTTTTTAAGAAAAACGTTGACATCGGTGTACGATTGTTTCATCGGAAAGGACAACCGATTTTCATTAATCTGATCGGCAGCTCGCCGTTCAACGTTTTTTTGACCGATTTTTTTATTTATCGGCGTTTTTTTGAACTCCAAAAACCCTACCCCTTTCTTTTTCTTTTTCTAATTTCTTCGCTTCGCTTCTCTTCTCTCAATCCGAATCTTCTCTTCTCTTCTCTTCTCTTCGCATCTCTTCTCTTCTCTTCTCTTCTCTCAATCCGAATCATCGCTTCTCTTCTCTCAATCCGAATCTTCGCTTCGCTTCTCTTCGCTTCGCTTCTCTCAATCCGAATATGGAGAATCTTCAAAATAATCCGAATCTCAATGATGAGATTGATGAGTTGATACACCACATACTAGCTCTCTCGGCCTTGGAGTGGCTGGAGAAAGAAGAAGTATTGGCATTGTACGATCATAGTCTGGATCGTTGTCATAGTCGTCCTCCTCGTCAGGTTCTGATTCAGCTTCTGCTTCAGCTTCATTCGCCCCATCCTCATTAGCCACATTGGCATTCGCATTATCCTCGTCAAGATTTGCATTATCTACTTCGTTTGTAGCTACATGGGCTACAGGTATGTTTACAATACGGTAATGAACCATAGCTAGATCTATCAGATCCTTCTCAGCATTTACATCACCGGCTTCCCATGTGATGTGGTGGGTTCGCCTCATGAAGATGGTTGCTGGAGAGATTTGCCTAGACGCAACTGTATAGTTGATTCTTGGATAAATATTATCTCCCAATGCTTTGGATCGACAATTCAGCATCTTCTACAACAATTCCCAATCTCCGACGTATTTCCAGGCCCTGAGCCAATTATCGAGGGTCTCTTCTTGTATAGAAGACAACGCTATCGCGACAGATATATCTGGGACGTTGTTAACCAAAACCGCCGGCTGAATTGTCGATCCAAAGCATTGGGAGATAATATTTATCCAAGAATCAAAGTTGCGTCTAGACAAGTCTCTCCAACAACCATCTTCATGAGGCGAACCCACCACATCACATGGGAGGCCGGTGATGTAAATGCTGAGGAGGATCTGATAGACCTAGCCATGGTTTATTACCGTATTGTAAACATACCTGTAGCCCCAAACGAAGTAGATAATGCAAATCTTGACGAGGATAATGCGAATGCCAATGTGGCTAATGAGGATGGGGCGAATGAAGCTGAAGCAGAAGCTGAATCAGAATCAGAATCCAGACTATGATCCAAGAGTTGAAGAGTACCTGCAACAGGTACTACCATTACTCAGACTTTTTGTTGGAAGTTTACTATCTTTATGGATTGATTCTCTTGACGATGACTGACTGTTATGATGTGTGGTGTTCGTTTTTTTTGTTCCTCAGGTTCATGAAATGGCTATGGTATCAGCTTTACAGGAAGCCCAAAAGGATAATGTTCGAAGCTTTAATGATTACATGATGAAAGTGCTGCTGGAGGTTTGTACCCTTTCCTCCTTGCTTTTAGTTTTTTTTCTCAGTATGCTTTTGAATTCAAAGATTGGTAAGCTCTTTTGTTTGCTGGATGGTTTTTGTTGACATATTAGAAAGATGTGCATGCTGACTTTCCATATATTGGATGTAAATCTGAAATGACAGGAGGATTGGAGAAAAGTAGCATGCATCATATGTTCAAATAGCTGTTTTAGCTTTCTTATTTCTTGATTTCCTTACTGTACAGATTCGTTTGAAAGAATACGGAACCTTGGATTTTGATTCACCTGATGCCCGTAGGCAGCCTCCTGTTGACACGACTTGGCAACAGGTTTTGGATAATTTTCCTTGCACTTTGAACTTTAAACTTCGTCCTCAACTAATGGCTGAGATTTACATTGCGGAACTGCATGCCTTTTTATATGGGATGACTGATATTTATCTCTTGAATCTCAGATAAATTTTGGCTTACGAACTGGATATTATGAGGAGGCTAGGGAAGTTGCTCAGTCAACTCGGTCATCTCAGCAATTTGCACCACTGGTAGGCTTCATTTTGCTTGAGATTCCGTTTGATAAGTGCAGCTGAAAACTATTATTTTTCTTTAATTACTTTTAGAATTCAAGCTAGACTTCTTAAATTACTTTTAGAATTTGCTTCTGTTGCAGCAGCCATAAAAACTGGGTACCCTCATATGTATTGTTTGCGTGTGCTTGCTACTGATCCCAATTCTTTCTTTTATATAGCCTGCGATGTGTTTTAAGGACGCCTATGAATCTCTTGGCGCTGAGGTAACTCGTGGAAAATCAGTCAACTTGCAGAAAATATGGGAGCTTGTTCAGGTAATCTTTTGAACGGAAACCATTTCGTCAAGCTTGATCACTCTCTAAGGATTGCTATGATTTTGCGTTTCTCAAATTTATGCAAACCATTTTTGACTGTTGAATTTTTTTTTCCAGACAATCACAGGTGAAGACTCAGCAGTTCGACAGGGTGTTTCGAAGAAGATGTCCCTCGCGATAGGTGCAAGACATCATTTACAACGTGGGCATGAGAAACATATCATGGACACAATTCAGAGTCACCCTACACAAGTATACATTTCTATATCGTTTTTATTTTTTTGGTACTTGATAATAGCAGCTGCTACATGTATGCCGATACATCTTTGAGTACCTTCTAGTTTAGATCGTTGGGTGCTGTCTGAAATGGTTCTTTGATCTTTCAATCTATATCAAGAGTGCTGGTAATCACTTATCATTCTGACATGTGTCTTGCTTTTCGAATCCTGTTCCAGGCTTCTCTTGGTGGATCTGTTGGAAATTTGCTAAGAATTCGTGCTTTCCTTCGGGTTAGTGTCACAGAATTTAAAGAGCTTAGCATCATATGTTCAAACAGCTGTTTAGCTTTCTTATTTCTTGTTTTCTTTCCTGTACAGATTCGTTTGAAAGAATACGGAACCTTGGATTTTGATTCACCTGATGCCCGTAGGCAGCCTCCGGTTGACACGACTTGGCAACAGGTTTTGGATATTTTTCCTTGCACAACTTTGAACTTTAAACTTCGTCCTCAACTTTTAGTTGAGATATAAAGATTTACATTGCGGAACTGCATGCCTTTTTATATGGGATGACTGATATCTATCTCTTGAATCTCAGATAAATTTTGGCTTACGAACTGGGTATTATGAGGAGGCTAGGGAAGTTGCTCTGTCAACTCGGTCATCTCAGCAATTTGCACCACTGGTAGGCTTCATTTAGATCTTAATGTAATTTACAAGAGTTTTGGAATCAGCTCTTTAGTAACCGTCCGTTTTTGCAGCTTGCTGAGTGGATCACCACAGATGGTATGGTGGCTGCGGAGACTGCAGCTATTGCATCTGAAGAATGTGAAAAAAATGTTAAGAATGGGTGATCGGCTGGGTAGAACCGCATGTGACAAGAAGAAACTCCTACTCTACACCATCATCTCTGGTTCCAAACCATCTACAGGTATAACTTGCCTGACCAGTTTGACACACATTTACAGGCTTCCTCTCTGTTCTTCACTAGTTCTTAGCTACTCGATAAAGTATGCTGCTATTTTAAACTCCTCGGCTATGAAATAGTATTGTCTCTTGCCTTCATACTTTGAAAATTAGGTCAACTTGGAAAGATAAAGAGAGAAAACAATCTGGGATTTCTCATATCTGCTTCACGCTTTGGTTCGAGAAAGAAGCTCGTCATAAGAAGATCTGGTAATGGAGATTCATCTGCAGCAAACTAAAATAATTTCAAAGATGAAAGATTAATGCTTAATTAGATTGCTTACTTGAAAATACCAGAAGAATGACTTCTATGCCGAGAATCAAGTCAACTATATCTTGTGGATGAAAATTCCAAATTAGAGACATCAAACCTAAGATTTTCCATCCTTGTTTCGAAAACTAATCTAAGACACATGAGAATAATCCAATAGCGTGTTGAATCTAAGAAAATTGAAAACGAATTGAGAATTTTGAAAATATATCGAATATGAAGCTTAATTTGAATCGATAACCCAGAAGAGATAGAGAAGAAGAAAAAAAATTATAAACTGAAACAGAAAATGGATCGAGGAAGACGAAATAATATGGGAGATGAGCATGACAGTTGATGGTTTCGTTTAAGATCGTGAAAGGAAAGTGGTCAGTTAACAAACGAAAATTTCGGATTCTGTTTGATAAAGAGAAGGTAGATCGATATCGTGGGGAAAGTAAGTGAAAACATGGTTTTGTTTTTTCTTTTTGTTATATTAAATAATTGGGCTTTAGTATTAATGGGCTTTTATTTATGTTTGCCCAAATCTTTTAATCTTTTGGTTTTGTTTGGTTTATAAATCAGACGAATTTTAAGCGAGTAAAGATTGTGACGTGGCTTATTTTTAAAAGGATTAGCGTTTTTTTTTGGTTAAACATGACATGTCAAACTCAGGATTGAGTGACTTGTGCTTTAGGCTCTGACTAGTATACTGCCCGCACGGGACAATTTTGATTTTAATATATATATTTTTGTTAAAATACCAAATTTTCATAAGACTAAAACTAAATATTTTTTATTACACATAAATATGAGAGTAATGAAAACATTCTAAAAACATATGTTATTTTTTATAAACATAATTATATGTCAGAAAAGTAAAAGCCCAAAGATTTTGAAAATCAGAGAAACAATTATTAGCGATTAACGATTGTCAGAGAAAACAATTTTCATCTCCCAGCTCCTTTATTCCGCCACATTATTTTTTTTTCAGTTTCTTCTTAGGCGTCTTCAAACTCCATTACTTATTATTTATATAAAACTCCAATACTTGTTACTCCATTACTCTATCTAAATAAAATTCCAATTAAAAGAATATTTGTTATTTATTTGTGATAGTATGGGGAGTTTAAAACTCCAATACTTGTTACTCCATTCAGAGCCGTGCTTACCATGTAATTAAAAGTAAATTTGTACCGGACTCCCAAACTAAATAAAAATGCAAAGGCACCCAAATTATATAGTATACTGGTTTAAACAAATAATTTTTCTTAGTTTACATCACAAATTGGACTCTTTGGATATGAATTTTTTTTTCCTTCTTAGTTAGGCTTTTTAAAAAAAAAAATCAAGGAACTTTTGTGGATTTTTTTTTTTAAGATTCATTCAGATTTTACAATGAAAAAAAGATACCCCAAATTAAATATTGGTTCATTGTTCATTTTTATTCTAAAGTGATTTTGCATTTTTATCTACTATTTTTTCTTTTCTTTATAAAAGGCCCCTTATCTTTAAAATTTTCCCTATGCCCCTTTTAGCCTGAGCACGGCACTGACTCCATTACTCTATCTGAATAAAATTCCAATTAAAAGAATATTTGTTATTTATTTGAATTAGTATGAGGAGTTTTTTTGATGCTATCAGATAAGTTTTCACAATGTTAGGAGAAAAACTTGGTGGTGCTAATATTACTGATGCTATCGGATAAGTTTTCCTTTTGTTTAAAAGGTACTTCTAAATCTTGTCTCATATTGATTTGTGTCCTGAAATTTGTTGAGTTTACATAAAGTTAACATAGTAATATTCTTTCAAGTTGAAATATATGAATATAATTATCTACATGCACTTTTTTTATTGTGAATGTTTTCTTTTGAAGATGACTGATTTTCTTTTTTCTATGGAGTTTATATTCTGTTTACATAAAAATATTCTTTTAGTGGGAATTTTGTTCAGCTAGAGTTTACAATTTTCAGTTTAAAATAATTTTTTTGGTATTAGGTTCATACAAATTTGCACTTAAATATAATGAGCATAACTTCGTTGAACATTCCGTTAGGTTAATTATATTAGTTTCATATATTTTGCTTTACCAAAAAAAAGAAAGTAGTCTCCCGTGCAAATACACTAACAGAGAAAACTAAAATATGGACTCTTTATTTCACTTCTAGTATTATCGGAAAACAAATATTATACCAGTAAAAGTGTATAAAAGATAATATACTTTGAGCCTCCATTGATGCATGTGTGATTGGATCTGCACAAAAAAAATTCCAATTTGATGAAAATTTTGACTCTGAGATCAAAAGACAAATACACAACCGTTGTTCACCATAAGCCAATTTCTTCATCTACAAAATAAATATCAGAAATCAGAAAAGAATGATGACTGATGAATATGAAAACAGAAAAAATGAATCTGGAGAAGACGATAGAGAGTGAAAACAAATAGAGAAGATCATGAGTTGATCGGGAGTTATAAAGGAGATGAGTTAAACAGTTTTAGGAATCATGAAATCATGGTGGTTGTGGGTGATCGTGGGGATTTTGGTGGATTTATGTTTGATAACTGTCCCTTAATCATGAAATCATGGGGATTTTGGTGGTGAGGGTTTATCTTTTCCGATTTTGGGTCTCGCAAAAGAAACGATTTTGTGACTTGCGATTTTCAACATTAATGGACTTTAAAAAAAAACTTATTTACAGCCCGCGGAAACAATATTTTTCAGGTTATAAGTCCAATGTAAATCTTGTGGGCTAAACCCAATAACAATGTTATTTTTTTTGCAAATTATTCATTGCTCGTATCTGACGTGTCATTTATTAAAAGTTAATTTTGTTAAACTTTACACATGTCACTCTGCTATTGGGCGAGTGACTTGTAATTTAGTATATAAAAGATTGGCGTTAATTTTTTGCCAATTAGACTTTTACTTTCCTATTTTCTCTCTAAAGCCAGACTTTTAAATTTTTACTCTTTGAACTTTTATTTTATTTTAAAAGTAACGTACATGAGACTTTAATGACTTTAGGATTTGATTTTTTCTTTCTTTTTAATTACTTTTATTCTTTATTCTTTCCACAAGAAATCAAAACTTATTTTTAATATAAAAATAATTTTATTGTAACTAAAATTTGACTAATTAATAATTAATTTTTTTCTTATTCTTTAAAATCCATTTTCTTATATTTTATAACTAAATATTATTATTAGACCAAAAAATAATAATTTACATTTTATATTTTAAATGCTAATAATATATTTAAGATAATTATACTAAATATAATAATATAAATAAATAAAATTTCATAATAATTTTTCCTTTTATGATATTTAAAAATAACTGTCACAGCTTTCACAGCCTTTGTTAACAATCTGACTTTCAAAAAATTTAAAAGTAACAGTCACAGTTTTAACAGCCAAAATCTCTACAGCCAAAAGCCAACAGTCATAGCCTAAACCTAAAGTCACAGTCATATAAAAACGAAATTAAAATAAGAAATATAAAATATAAAATATTAAGATTTGATTATGATTTTGTTTCATTTTAAAATACTAAACAATCCTAATTATCTGTTTAGATTTTAATTATCTGTTTATATTTTATTAAAAATTCTTGAAAAATATAAGGTTGTTTATATAAAATTTAAATGAGGGTGAGATTAAGGTTGTTTATATAAAGTTTCAAAAATATTTAAATGCGTTTAAAGATAAAAATTAAAAATGGAAGATAGATTTATCAACTTTTAAAATTTTAATAGTTTATAAAGTTTAAATATATGTAAAGTTTGAATTTATAAAATTTCATTTGGTTGGAATGGGATGAGACTAAAGTTGTTTATATGAAGTTCTAAAAATATTAAAATTTGTTTAAAGAAAACATTAAAAATGTAATATAGATTTATCTACTTATAAATTTTTTAAATTTATATTTATATGAAAAAATCTTATTTATTCTATTATTTTTGAATTTCATTTTTAATTTTATAGTTGTAATTATTTATTTATGTTTTGTTTAAATTAGGTCAAAATAGTATTTTTACATTCAAAAAGTGTATTTTTCAAAACAGAAAAAGTTAGGATATTTTTCAAAATTTTAAACATAAATAGGGTATTTAACTAATTTTCAAAGAATCTCAAATGTTTATATATCCATGTTCCATAGATGTTCTGATAAATATTTTGAAATTCCAATTTCATGTAAGAAAAGAAAGTGCATAACAATAAAATTAGACAAAAAAGGAGAGTGAAATACTGAAATTACACATTGGAGCGACCAAGAGAACTCCATCCCAAAACTCAGGTTTCTTCCTGCCTAGCAACAAAACTACTGCTCCTCCCATTGACTCTCCTAACAGAAACCTCTTCTTCCCTTTGTTCTCTTCCCTCTCTATTCAAATTTTACAATTTAAAGAAAAATATATACCAAATTCATTAAATTTATTTGACACGTCAAAAAAAAAAAAAAAATAAACATTGCAAGCAATTCATATAGCATCGCACGTTCAGCCAAGAAAAGTCATATTGATTCACCAGTTATAGTCTTTTTTCATAACAGCATTTTTGGTCACACAAAATTATCAATTAGTAAGATGACTTCTATGTTTGCACAAAAATAAAAATAAAAATAAAAATAAGATGACTTTTACTATCCAGAAGTCAACATTACCACAAATGGATGTGAAGTGGGCAGAGACATCATCAACGAGGTTGACAAATTTTGGGATATAAGCTCTAAGCCTCTAAGCCCATCAGATTTGCCATGTCCTTCATAATCCATTCCATAAACCCCAAATCCTGCCTTCACAAGCCTCCTCGCAGTACCTAATCCCATCATATTCATCTCAAACGTTAATAAATGTTCTGAATTTTGTGGTAACTAAAGAAGTAAGAACTTTTAGACCTTAGACCCATAGTCTATATGGACCAGAGGCCAGAGTAGGGTATATTAGTCCTCTCTCGTGAATGGTAAAAACATATAAATATCCCTAGAAAATCATAAAGTGGGTTGATCTTAACTGTTCATGCTGATGCTGCATTCCATGCCGTATCCATGGCAAAGGAAAATTAAGGCCCTTGGCTCTTGGTTTGTTGGTAGCCATTTGCACGTGAACAACTTTAATCCTCGAGTGTTCTTTATGAAACACTGCATATACGTAAAATATATAATCATCATTAATCAGTCAGTAGATTTCTCTTGTTTAGTGATCTTGATATATTTGTATATACATACCTCTTCGTACTTGATGCAATATGTTTCATTCGCCTGCACACAAAAACCAAAGCATTACAACTAGAGAAAAAGAAAGAACAAATACACTTTCAGAATTCATATAACTAATCAAAGAGATAAGAAACAAGAGATTGTTAAATTAGCTGACCATAACGTTAAAAAGTGATGAATTTGTATCTCTCTTTTCTCTCTGTTTTTCTTGGAGTCTATAGTCGAGAAAGGTAAATGGAAGAATTGTAGAGCTCTTATAAATAGTCTTCTTCGTTGTCTGACTCTGACAACTTAACGAACCTCTCCTTTTTTATTTCTTTTCACCCCTTTAACTTTCAAAATAGTACTAAGAAACCCCTAGCTTTCGTAAATGCTTAAATAATTCCTCTTATAAAACAATTTGGAAGTCCACCCTGACGTTTATTGGTTTAGATGTTGGAAAGAGCAATTAGGAAAAGCTGGTGAAATAATGCTGAGTCTTTTTGGGTTAGCTTCAAAGTTAGGACGAGACATTTGATATCTTAGACCATGATTGCACAAGTAATTACGAAGAGACTTTTGATATCTCTGGACCATGATTTTCAGAAGGGTCTCGTCGTAATTAGTGTTTCTCTAATGCTTTTCTTTTAATCCTCAGTTGATTATTGTGTATTAGTGTGGCTATAGTTTTTAACTAGTCTGATGATCATATTTTGTAAAGAATAAATGTTTGTGTCGAAATTAAGACAATGAGTTTAAGATAGATCGAACATGTTAAAAACAGATGAAAAACGAATTAGAATATTAGAGCATCTGCATTGGTCATACTAGGACAGATTCCAAAAGAAAAAAGAAAAAAAACATGAAATTGTCGAAAACATCTTGGAGGCCACTCTAGGCAAGTAGTTTGACCACGTTACATGGTTCCGTATATATTTCGAGTTGGAAAGTGGAAACCCACTTTTTTGGGGAAAAAAAAAAATTCTTTCAGAATTATCACACATATTTAAGATATATTTAATACTAGTTATAAAAATATTTTTTTTTCTTTCTCATTAACTACTTTTTATAAATGTGAACCAATAGAAATTCAACAATTAAAATAATTAAGTGTTCTTGAAGTTCACAATTAAACAATATTTATTAACTAAAAATTATTTTAAAAAGCTAAAACATCAAGTTTTGTGAAAAAAAATTTAAAACATCAAGTTTTCTGAAGAGAAAGTATAATTATTTAAGTATACGATGTCAAATAATATTTTTTTCCGTTTTATATGCGATGTAAAATAACAAGTTCTACAATTTCATCTTTCTATTATACCTCTTACAATTTTTATCAATTCACTACAAAAAAAACTTTCTTTTGTGGATATGCTTAAAAGTAAGAATAAAACTGAATTTTTGTTTTAAAAATTGTGTTAGAAAAAAAAATGATATTTTACGTAAAATGAAATTTAGTTCTAAAAAAATGCTTATTGGATAATGATCATCCATTTGACGAAAAGTCGCTAATGCACTTAACCCATATTGCTTAAGTGCATATGAATAAACTAACATGAATCAATTAGGAATTTATTAAACCTACAAAAATTCGCAGCATATTCTACTTCTTAATGCTCCAGTTTGATCTTGCTGCCCAAAATTGTTAATTGCTAATGGATCTTTTAATATCTGAATTCTGAAATTACAATTCTTCTAATAGCCATGACCCATGAGTCAGTCATGACGTTGAAGAAAAGTTTCTGATATTAAACAATTTATATCAAAAGTCAAAACGTAATACTAAAAATATAGGTGGTGACGTGGTGTCACATTTTTTTTCTTTTGACCCGATGATGTCACATTTAACTTTTTATTGTTAATTTTTCAAGATATTGTAAATGCTATTATTATTTGTGGTAGAGTAACGTGATGATCAAAAGGGTTGTGGACCTTGTGGTTTTGTAAATATCTAACAGTACATAACATACGTAACAATGTTGATAATTATGAGTAAGAGTTAATATGACAATCAAATGATTTTGGTTTTGTAAATATCTAACAATATATAACATATAATATAATTATTGATAATCATGAGTAAGAGTTACTATTCTCGGATTACAGTAAGAGAAACTGAATATATCACTAAAACTCATTATTAAAAGGAAAAATTATTTAAAAATAAAATTCACATGATATATAGACTAACTATTTGGAAAATCATCATTAAAAGAGCTTAATAAACAAACAAAACATGTCCTAAAGTATGTCAAAACACACAAAGCATCATATGTATTTTGAAAGAAGAAGAGAATATGATGAAAAATAAAAATTCAATGTTTCTATCAAACAATGTTTTACTCTATCTCTTTAATTGCATAAAAATTCAATTTTTTGTAGTTACAACTCAGTACATATGTGTGAATTAATCTTTAGTCATATCATCTTTTTTTTTGACAATGAAACCCATATATTACTTAAGCTGAACCAAATAAGTTGGCGTCAGTCGCCAACCAATTCGGAACCAAAGTGTCTACATAGGTGAAAATCATTCCTCGTGCCCTTGCTCCTTTTGAGAGGCAATTGGCCCGGAGGTTCGACAAACGTGAACTCCATGGCTAGAGAAGGCCATACTTCAAGCTCATCAACTATCTTCACACTTTAGTCATATTATCTAGCTTAAATTTGTTTACAAATATCTTTTTTATTTTTTTAGATTGAATAGAGTATATTAGTATTAAATTAAAGAGACTTATGCTAAACATATATTTGTGTCATCCATTTTTGGTTGTTTAAATAATTTTTATGATAGAGGTTTCTGAATTTGAATATGAGAAATGTAATTTTTTCATAGAGAGAAAGTATTCTTTGGAAAATTATAATTTGACAATTTAAAAGTATTAGTATATCAAATCAAATTATTAATACAGACCCGATGCTACGCGCGGTAAAAGACATAGTAAAGAATAAAACTTTTGACAAATAAATTTTGGTACAAAACACCAAAAGCTTAGTGAATATATCTCTGGTTAACTATGACTGTGAGGGTCTGGCCACTTGGAATTCTGACATTCCAAGAGGTTTTTAAGCAGCTTTGCATTCTCAACAAGGCAATGTCAAGTGCGTACCATCAGCCAGCCATTTGTACAACTCCAGGCACCACCAATCTGCGTCATAAACAACAAATACTTTAAGGTCTATCAAGAGAAGAATGATTCAAAACACTTTGTTAAGATCATAGAGATGGAGTTGATTTTTGGGACCGAGGGAGGCAGTGTTTAAATACTCAAATCGTAAGTGGTATGGATTGAGTGAATGGTAGGAGGCTTTTGAGGGCAACTCTGAGCTGAGTACCGAAGATGGACATGGTTTCGAGCAACATTATCTACTCTTCCATGCACCTGTAAAGGAAGATAACATGTGAATGTACAAAAGATTAGCAGACAAGAAAAAACATGTGATCCACAGAAGATGCAATCATTAATAGGAACTGTGCTGCAATGTGATCAACTTGATGAGTCCGAGAGCATGGATCCTAGTCTAATAAAGACATTTCCAACGTGATGATTCATCAAGGTGTAAAAGAAACGTTTTGGTCAGGTGGTTTTTCGGAAAAAGCTACAGGGAGAGGAGGAAAGCAACTCAAGATTTCAAGGCCGTGGGGGATTTGGGACTGTTGACAAAGCTGAGTGATTGCAAGAACCAAGATCCGTCTGGAATCTACGCTTGTCTCTCACAATGATGCCTCGTTGATAAATATGCAACAGCAACTTGGTTACATAATAAGATTTTTGTTGATGATTAGACCGTAACTCTCACAATGCAACTCTAATTATCTAACTCTCTTGTTCAATCCGCAACAGAACTTGTCTAGTGTCTTGCTGCTTTCAGCTTTTCTATCAAACTCCATCCGGCTTCCTCCCATTTTCTTGCTGCTGCGTACATACAGTATAACAATATCGCCTTCTGAATCGGATATGGCAAACGAAAAGAAACGAGTGAAACAAATATATATATTGACTAGCAATCTTGTTCAAAGAAGAAGACGAGAAAACAAACAAGCAAATAAGTGAAGTGAAGTGCTCTCTAATTAGGTTGGATCAAACTTGGAAGATAAGAGCACGCAAGTGGTTTGTAAGTAGATTCTCCAAGATCAACTTTCTTCAAGGACCCATCCACTCCAATGATGTAAGCTTGGTTGCGCTGTCTATTGGGATCGTCTTCTTCATCAATAACGATGGCGACTTTCTTCTCCTCGTCAATGAAGAAACTAGAACCTTCTAGAAACTGAAACATAGGGTGAATGACTTGTCTCAAACTCACTTTCAAGAACACCTTGCTTTCCCACGTGACGGCGTCGGGCTCAATCTTGCTCGTAACCCAGATCTCCACCTCCAAAATATCCCATGACTGAAACAAAACCGCAAGCTTCCCTCCTCCTCTGACAACAGATAGACTCACAGTATCTGTCTGCACAAACTCGAAAGGCAGAGGCAACCGCGGCCCAAATGTCTCTCTTGTGAAATCAAAACAGACTAAGCAACCTTCTTCGCCTGAATCCAGCGCCGGCGACGTCATAGCAAGCCAGTAGGCGTTTCCATTGAGAGACACGCCACAATGATAGTAATTTACCTTCCAGTCTAGAGTGATATCAAGAACCCTCCATGAATCAGAATCAGAGTTTAAGTCGTAGATTGTGAAATCCCTAGTACATCCCAAGATTTTGTGGGAATTGCTGCTCTTGTCGTATCCGAGGGCATACCAAGAACGGGTTTTATGTGTGGGCTCGATCCACAGGGGTTTCCCGCAATACGGGTTCCAAACCACCAGCCTCTTGTGGTCTTTCGAGACGCATAGCAACAAACCGTCGCAATGAAACACTTTGGATACCTCGATTTCGGGGCAAATCAGTTTGCTTTGTCGCTTTATACTACACGATTCAACGTCCTTGTCGGAAATATTCACTCCCATCAAATAAAGGCTATAATTCATCATCACCACCACCATAAACTCCTTGGCTTCTTCTGCTACTTTTGCTACTTGAGCAAGATGCTTCTTTGCAAAGAAGCTATTTTTCGATAAAGTGTTCCACTTTTTGCAAGTAGATCGGACTTTCTTCAGACTTGTCATAGGAACTCTACACAGCACCTCCTCCCACAAATCCCTTGGAAGATTGGACATCATCGTCGTCTTCTTCTTCATCTTATCTTATCTTACGAGGATCGATTTCGTTAGTTTTTTCTTCTTAGGCTAACCGATAGAGACACAAAATCTTACTTTGAAAAGGATTCAGTTTCGACGCAAAACCCGATCAATCCTTAGGTTAATCGGAAAACCAAAAAGAACAATCTCCTTTTTCTGTGGTGATTATATTTTGCTGATGACAACAACCGAGAAAGATGAAAGGAGAAGGAGAAGGATTCGGTCGACCGACACAACAAAATCCCAACCGGTTCGGTCCATGATTACTAAATCCAAATTTGTTTGAATGTGCTTCTAGTCATATCCCAACCGGTTCGGTCCATGATTACTAAATCCAAATTTGTTTGAATGTGCTTCTAGTCATCTTCTGATAATGTAAGCTTTGATCTCCCTATCACTGCCAATTGATCTCCCTAAAACAATTATTCAAACGCGTTTTTTCTATTACATATTGATCTTAATAATGAATGACATCCTGACAAGGTTTGAAGAATTCATATGAAGACTCATACTATATGACTATTTCTCCAAATACTTCAAAACCGTCTGACCAAGTGCAAGGAAAATGATAATCGTGTTTGTCTAGTGAAATCATCAAATCTTGAACTATAATGTACTCATAATTTATTTGGGAGAGTAAGACAATTTGAGAAATTTGACTTTGGAATATCTTGTCTTGTAGGCAAGAGTTGACTTTCACGGAATCAGTTGAGCCAATTGTTTTCACACACGTTACGGTCTCTATTCATTTGTGTTTTGTGGTTGAAGTTTTTCTGGTTCCATTAACTGATCAAACCAAACCATATAGATTATAGACTTACAATGATCGAGAATATAAAAGATGATGTGAAACGATCATATAACAACAATACTGCATTTGTGAACCAAATCTTTCATTATGATAAAAATCTTCAACAGGGAAACAAAAACAGAAACTCACGCAAGAGCTAAAATTCAAAACACAAGTATTGATGTGATTTCAAGATAAGCTTACACCTTAATAGCATACTTTCTCAATGGAAAGTACATTTCTTTCTTCTTCTCCCTTTCTGTCTTGAGCGACGCCTGTTTCAATCACCCACCAAATATTCAATCAGTATATTATAAACAACAACATCTGTTCATTTCAAAATATCAGTTTGATTCGGCAAAACACATTTCTGGAGAAGACAAATGTGTAGTTACCTGATGCTTGGTGAGTCTCCTCCTGATAGCTCTAGTCTTCTTGGGACGAAGATCTAGAGGCAAAAACTTCTTGTTCTTGTATGCCTCTCTCAGAGCTGACTTTTGTTTCTGCGAGACCACTGTCAATACCTGAGCGATCGACTTCCTCACCACCTTGCTGATAATCAACAACAAAATACACAGCCAATTTGAGATCAATGCAGATTAAAAAAGAAAACCGAGCCAATCAAGCTTCTTCCTTTGATAGGAATTACCAAATTCGACAGCATAACATAAGCAAAATCAGGTCTATTATGCCTAATCTTGCTGGACAGAGAATATGATACTTAGAACCACATGATGTTATCTTCATGTTGCGAGGAAACTAACAATGACGACTGATGATTAGCTACAAACAAGGCTATAGAGTACGGCTGCGATTTCATCAAGCTTGACATTTAAATCACTCAAAAATCGGAAAAATGCAAATCATATAAAAGAAAATCAATCAAATGTGTAACAAGAGACGTGGAAAGACATACATCTTGGAGAGCTTATTGGGAGCACCTCCAGTGACCTTAGCGACGCGAAGAAGAGCAAGCTCTGCCTTCAAATCATTCAACTGAGTCGAAAGATCCGCTTTTGATTTCTCCCTCAGCTCATGAACCTTGATTCTCGCTGTTCACAATTCACAGAACAATCGCATGAGCCAATCGAAATAAGAAAAAAAAAACAGGAAATTGTAAATCGAAATGACACAGTTGACAGTTTCAGAATTTAAATCTTACCCATTGCGTCGTCGAGTTCTTTAGCTTCTCAGACAGACTCTCTTGTGTTGTGTGTTATAAAAGATCAGAAACCCTAGAAAGATGAAGACGATGACGGCTATGACTTAAATCGGGGGATTTTAGGTTATTTGATGTTTACTTGGGCTTTTAATGTGGGCATTACTATTGGGCCGAGGCTCATAAACCCTTCTAATAATTTCACAACGTGGGTCGTATAACTGGGAAAATCGAAAACCCATTTTACATATTTCTTAAAAACAACCTAAAGCCCAAGTAAATATGTTTGGTTCATATGAAATACCAATTTCTTTGAAAACATACGTCTTTCTTCACAATGTTAACTTTTTTGGAATATAAACGATAGAAGTTCCGAGCATTTAGCCTATATAATCTCTTTTGGTGCTCATAGCTAGCCATTGATAATACTTTGTTTAAAACGTATACCACTTTTCCAAGATAAGATTGAATAAACTACTTTGAATACTTGTAAAACCACTGGACTACCAACTATTTGGTATTCTTTAAATTATTACGTTCATTAACTAGCTAAAGGTCAACTGAATTTTGTTAATATCTACAACTCTCTACTTATGTGGTATTTCATTCAACTCGTACTAATAAACATGATTTAACGACTCTGAATATTAATTTATAGAACCACTGGCCTACCAACTATTTGGTATTTTTAACTAATACTAGTATTAATAGATTAATACGGTCGTTAACTAGCTAAACGTCAGCTGGTTTTTGTTATCTCTACAACTCTACTTATGTGGTATTTCAACTCGAATTAATAAACATCATTAAACCATTGGTAAACTGAACTAATATAAAAGACTAAAAGTAAACCATCAATGTATTCTTGAAATTTAAGTCTTGATCTATAATGTATTAATTTGTGCAAGGTTCTTTCTTATTTCTTGTTTTTGATATTTCATCAAGAGATCAGAGGGACTAAGAAAATTATACTGTAGGAAATAAATAAACTTTTCATAGAAAGGTAAAACTTACATATATCACTTGCATTATTCTGGTGGTTGGTACAATACACGGTTGGCTTCACAAGTGACAAGTTGTAATGGGAGACGTTATCCTAATTAGTAAGTATTTTGATGGAAAAGAGTAATTATGAGTGGGTGATGACAATTACCTCTAATAAATAAGATGATTTATACATTTACAAGTTGACACAAAGACATAAATACATGTTTATCCATTTAAAGATTTATAAAGACTAGTTAATGATGGCATGGCACTTAACAATGAATGCAATCGGAGTATTTGCCATCTGGTCAATAAAAAAACTAAACCGGTCAAGCACCAGCGGCTGAAGCATTGATTACAAAAAAAAAAAAGAAAAACTTGGACTTGTCAGCGTCGTCTAAAACGAAAATATCCCACAGAGACTTAACCGTTTCAACTCTACAAATAAACTAATATGCAGCGTTTAAAGCTGCTTCCCCTGTTTTCGGGGCTCACTTGATTCCTCTGACCCTTCTCTTATCAGCTACTATAAATTGGACAGCCCTCAGTCTTCGTTTTCAGCATAAACCATTTCAAACATATCCAAAAAAATATCTTTACATTTGTATAAACGCAGAGCATCATGGTTATGTATGAAGAGGTTAGTGTCTATCTTCTCAGGTAGAGCTAGCTATATATATATATGACTGTAGAAAATTGATTAAAAGGTTGAGTTTTATTTGTAATTTTCAGGATTTTGTGTTGAACTCACGAGGCATGAAGTTGTTCACTTGTGTATGGAAACCAGTTAAGCAAGAACCAAAGGCCTTGCTCTTCCTCTGCCATGGCTATGCTATGGAGTCCAGCATCACCATGAACAGTTTCGTTTATTATCCATTCTACTATGGACTTTATCTTTTGTTTAATATATCTTATCAAATTTAGGTATTTACCAAAGAAAATATGGGATTAATCAGGTACAGCGACGAGGCTGGCCAAGGCCGGTTTTGCGGTCTGTGGAATGGACTATGAAGGACACGGAAAATCCGAGGGATTAAGTGGTTACATCAGTAACTTTGATGATCTTGTTGATGATGTCTCTATTCATTACTCAACAATTTGTGGTAATCTTCTTTTGAAAAATCTTAATTTTATGCTTAAATTTTCATTATTTTAGTAAAAGAAATGTTTGATTAAAATTGAAGAGAAAGAAGAGAATAAAGGGAAGATGAGGTTTCTACTTGGAGAATCCATGGGAGGAGCAGCTGTGTTGCTCCTAGCTAGAAAGAAGCCTGAATATTGGGACGGTGCCGTTTTAGTTGCACCCATGTGTAAGGTTTGTGATTCTCTCTTTTCTTTTATTAATTTCTCTAGTGTTTTTACTTTGGTTAGGGATGTTCTTTCTTAGTTTATCATTAGTCTAGAAATGTGTGATTAATTTTGGTGTTTTAAAAAGATACGAAAAACCATTTTCTAGTTAAATATGTCATTTGTCATGTTTTAAAGATTAAGTCCAAAACTGATAAAGATTCCAATAGAATCATACAAACAATAGTGAGATCACCCTATACCTTATCTTATCTCCTAGTTTCTAATCCATACTACACCACTACTTGCCAGTTGCTACAATCCTACAATAAATATTAATACTTTTAAAGGTTGAGTGATTAGTCTTAACTGCAAAATTGATAATGATATATATCTTATCTGCATATGTTCCGGGGATAAATCAGAAATTCAATCTCAAATCTCCCGGTTATCAAAAAGTTGCAATTTGTATACATTGAATGTTGTTTTGTACAGTTAGCAGAAGAGGTCAAGCCACATCCAGTAGTTACTTCAATTCTCACCAAGCTTACCTGGTTTATTCCAACATGGAAAATAGTTCCAGGAAACGATATTATTGATATTGCAATTAAAGAGCCACACATCAGAAATCAGGTTAGTGATGATCGTCTAAATTTTGCTTATTTTATAAATTTTTGCTTATTAACTATTTATAAATAATATTACAGGTTAGGGAGAACAAGTATTGCTACAAAGGACGGCCTCGCCTCAAAACCGCCTACGAACTCCTGATGGTTAGCTTGGATCTCGAGAAGAATCTTCAACAGGTTCTCATTAGTTATATATTTTTCTTATAATGAAGAAAAACATTTTACACAACTTGATAATTAACTAAGTATGTCTCTTGAACAGGTATCGATTCCTTTTATCGTCCTTCACGGAGAAGATGATAAAGTGACCGACAAAAGCATAAGCAAAATGCTATACGAATTGGCTTTAAGCTCGGACAAAACATTCAAGTTATATCCTAACATGTGGCATGCTTTGTTATATGGAGAAACTCCTGAAAATATTGAAATTGTCTTTGGTGATATCATAAACTGGTTGGAGGATAGAGCTCTGGATGCTAACCGAAGGTTAGAGAGTGAGCTAAAACATAGGCATGATGGATATCTGAAGCAAAAATAAGTAAATGATATAGTTTGGTTTATGTACTATTGTAGTCATATGTAAGTTACATACTGTACGAAGCTACTTGCCAGATATATAAAGTGATTTATATTTAAGGAATAAATATGTAACTATCTTATTGCATAAAATTACATAAACTTTTTTAATAAACGTCCAAAAGCACACAAATTTGTAGATAACACATATTTTAGGTATTTTTATTTTCAACTAAGCAATTTCATTGACTTTTGGGCTAAAACCATTAAATTTATATGAAGTCAACACAAATTTAGAAAAATTAACTATAAGAAGTTAAATGTGACATCATCGGGTCAAAAGAAAAAAAATGTGACACCACGTCACCACCAATATATTTAGTATTACGTTTTGACTTTTGATATAAATTGTTTAATATCAGAAACATTTCTTCAACGTCATGACTGACTCATGATGGGTCATGGCTATTAGAAGAATTGTAATTTCATAATTCAGATATTTAAAAGATCCATTAGCAATTAACAATTTGGGCAGCAAGATCAAACTGGAGCATTAAGAAGTAGAATATGCTGCGAATTTTTGTAGGTTTAATAAATTCCTAATTGATTCATGTAGTTTATCCATATGCACTAAGCAATATGGGTTAATAAGTGCATTAGCGACTTTTCGTCAAATGGATGATCATTATCCAATAAGCTTTTTTTTTAGAACTAAATTTCATTTTACGTAAAATATCTTTTTTTTTTCTAACACAATTTTTAAAACAAAAGTTCAGTTTTATTCTTACTTTTAAGCATATCCACAAAAGAATGTTTTTTTGCAGTGAATTGATAAAAATGGTAAGAAGTATAATAGAAAGATGAAATTGTAGAACTTATTATTTTACATCGCATATAAAACGGAAAAAATATTATTTGACATCGTATACTTGAAAAATTATATTATTTTTTGCCCAAAAAAGGTGGGTTTCCACTTTCCAACTCGAAATATATACGGAACCATGTAACGTGGTCAAACTACTTGCCTAGAGTGGCCTCCAAGAGGTTTTTGACAATTTCATGTTCTTTTACTCTCTGTTTGATTATAATATTCTAATTCGTTTTTCATCTGTTTCTAACATGTTCGATCCATCTTAAACTCATTGTCTTAATTTCGACACAAACATTTATTCTTTACAAAATATGATCATCAGACTAGTTAAAAACTATAGCCACACTGATACACACACAATAATCAACTGAGGATTAAAATAAAAGCATTAGAGAAACATTCATTACGACGAGACCTTTTTGAAAATCATGGTCCAGATATCTCATGTATCTTCGTATCTTGTGCAATCATGGTCTAAGATATTAAATTTCTCGTCCTAACTTATAAGCTAACCCAAAAAGACTCAAAATTATTTCACCAGCTTTTCCTAATTGATCTTTCCAATATCTAAAAAAAAAAAAAAACGTCAGGGTGGTCTTCCAAATTTTTTAAGTGACGAACTATTTAAGGATTTAAGGAAGCTGCATGGGGGTTCCTGGGTATCTTTGTACTATTTTAAAGTTAAAGGGGTGAAAGGAAAAAGAAAAAAAAAAGGAAAGGTTCGTTAAGTTGTCACATAGTCAGACAACGAAGAAGACTATATATACGAGCTCTACAATTCTTCCATTTACCTTTCTCAACTATAGACTCCAAAGAAAACAGAGACAAAAGAGAGATACTAATTCATCACTTTTTAACGTTATGGTCAGTTGATTTAACAATCTCTTGTTTCTTATCTCTTTGATTAGTTGCATAAGCATGAATTCTGAAAGTGTCTTTGTTCTTTCTTTTTCTCTAATTGTAATGCTTTGGTTTTGGTCTGCAGGCGAGTAAAACAGATGGCATCAAGTACGAAGAGGTATGTATATACATATGTATCTAGATCACTAGACAGATAGAGAAATCTGATGATTGATTGATGATTATATATTTTACATATATGCAGTGTTTCATAAAGAACACTCGAGGATTAAAGTTGTTCACGTGCAAATGGCTACCAACAAACCAAGAGCCAAGGGCCTTAATTTTCCTTTGCCATGGATACGGCATGGAATGCAGCATCAGCATGAACAGTTAAGATCAACCCACTTTATGATTTTCTATGGATATTTTTATGTTTTCATCAAAATATCAAAGCTTTTACCAACTACGAGAGAGGACTAATATATTCTACTCTGGCCGCTGGTCCAAATAGACTATGGGTCTAAATTCCAAAAATTCTTACTTCTTAGTCACCACAAAAAATACAGAACATTTATTAACGTTTGAGATTAATATGATTGGATTAGGTACTGCGAGGAGGCTTGTGAAGGCAGGATTTGGGGTATATGGAATGGATTATGAAGGACATGGAAAATCTGGTGGGCTTAGAGCTTATATCCCAAAATTTGACAACCTCGTTGATGATGTCTCTGCTCACTTCACATCCATTTGCGGTAATGTTGACTTCTGGATAGTAAAAGTCATCTTACTTTATTTTCTTTTTATGTGCAAACATAAAAGTCATCTTTTTGTATAAAGATATAAAGCACATCTTACTAATTGATACTTTAGTGTTACCAAAAATGTTGTTATGAAAAAAGACTATAACTGGTGAATCAATATGACTTTTCTTGGTCGAACGTGCGATGATATATGAATTGCTTGCAATGTTTTTTATTTATTTATTTACTTGACGTTGTCAAATAAATTTAAAAAATAATTTGGTGTATAATTTTCTTTTGAATGTAAAATTTGAATAGAGACGGAAGAGAACAAAGGGAAGAAGAGGTTTCTGTTAGGAGAGTCAATGGGAGGAGCAGTAGTTTTGTTGCTAGGCAGGAAGCAACCTGAGTTTTGGGATGGAGCTCTCTTGGTCGCTCCAATGTGTAAGGTATTTCAGTATTTCACTCTTTTTGTCTAATTTTTTTGTTAGGCAATTTCTTATATGAAAATGAAATTTCTGGTTCAAAAATATTTAACAGAACATCTATGGAATGTTGACAAAAAAAAAAAAAAAAAAAAAAAAAAAGAACATCTATGGAACATCGACATATAAGCATTTTCTATTCTACTAATAAAATATAATGCATGTAGAAATAAACAAATAGGTTATCAAATGGCAATTTTTTTTCCTGCAAAAACGAATTGCGAATTTGAGTTCGATGATTAGTTAGAACCAAATTTGTGGATGTTGTTGAATTGTTGTTATAAACTTTTCTTCTTGAGGTTGTATACCCATTAATTTATTTTCATTTGATCTTGTGGTTTATTAAAACAACGACTGCCAAACTACGTTAGGATACGAAATCGTAAGTGGTTAAGATGTAACAATCAAATGGAAAACTTTTATTAGTTGTCACATGGAAATATGATAATTAGCGTGCCAAAACTCTTAATTAGGTCCTAATGATAATTACAACGTACATTAGGACCTTTATTTTAATACTATGTAGAAATGTGTTTTGTTTTTAAAAATCGAGTATTTGGAGTCCAGTGTAGCTGGCTTACAATAATGAGAGACCAAGTTAGTTGATTTGAAACTCAGTCAAATGTTCTTAATCAATAATCACCATAACGTTTCCATTAAAGTATGCTAAATAATCGAATACGATATCAATCAAAATTACTTGACTTTACAATTATAGTCTATCTTTCATTGAAATCCATGTATATAGTTGTATCTAGACATTTAGCCAGTTGCGCAACTAGAGGAAATGCGTATTTTGTTATCCAACATGAAAATGTATGAATCTGTATTTTTGTCACAGATCGCAGAAGAAATGAAGCCAAGTCCTTTTGTTATTTCGATATTAAAGATGCTGGTTTCGGTTATACCCAAATGGAAAATCATTCCTAGTAAAGATATCATCGCGATTTCATGTAAAGACCCAGAAATAAGAAAACAGGTATGTTTCTAAAATAAGAAAACAGATACGGAGTAATCAAGATAATTAGTATATTAAAGCTGTGTAAGAAACTGATCAATATGCTTAATTTAACTTTTGTACATTATGGTATGAGTTCAGTTTCGAGAAAATGCCTTATGCTACAAAGGACGACCACGCTTGAAAACTGCATTTGAGCTCCTAAGGATCAGCAACGATTTGGAGAAGAGACTTCAAGAGGTATATATTAATTTATCTATCCAAAATTAACATAATGCATTAATGATATTCAGATTGGAATCAAAGAGTAACATATTAGTGGTTTAAATTGTAATTAATATGGAACAAGTTTTATTAATAGTGGATATAGTATCAATTATCGTACACCTAATGCGTATAATGATTATAGGTTTCAATCCCATTTATGGTATTACACGGAGGTGATGACAAAGTAACAGACAAAGCAGTGAGCCAAGAACTGTACAAGGTTGCCTTGAGCTCTGACAAGACCTTAAAGTTGTACTCTGGAATGTGGCACGGTTTGCTCAATGGCGAGCCACAAGAGAACATCGAGATTGTCTTTGCTGACGTTATTGGGTGGTTGGAAAAAAGAACAGATTATGGAAATGAGAGGTTCGAGTCGGAGCTTAAACATAATAATGATGGTATTAACCTCAAGGGGTAGTCGGAGCTTACTACATTGTAGTAAAATTCTGGTGTTTGTTTTGATTTTAATGCTACTATTGTGAATTGTAAATTATTTAGTGGCAAACGATATTTCAGAACAACTCCTGTGGTATATTTGTAAATGGAATTTGTTTATTTACTGAAACATTGTTTAATTTAAAGAAATATGTGTATTTTATAGTTAACACATGTTCTACTAAAAAGTAGGCATGCTTAACGTACGGTTTGAGAGTCAATGAAAAATCGACCAGAGCTTTAAGATATTTTAGTATATTTCGTAGTCATCGCTTAAATCTCGAAAAACACACTATGCATACTTAAAATTGAAAATAATCCAAACAACTAAATCGTCGAAGCTGCTGTAGTATTTGTTTATTGCCATGATATGTGATATTGATATGCTGAATCCAAAATAATATAGATATTTATTGGCGTACAAAGCATTGAATTATAAACTCTCTTTTAAGTAATAATAAAAAAAATCTATAAAAAAAAATGGGGTGATTTCAAAACTACACTTAAACATTTCCCGAATTGCAGATCTACACCCCTCTCATTTTTTAAAATACTTACACCCCATTTTTCCTATATCATCCTTACCCTGCTAACATAATCACAAAAATGTCATTAAGTAGACTTCTTTATGAAGTCTACTTTAAATGATAATGTCCAAACCAACCTCATCTCCTACACTTATTCACGAAAATGCCATCCACTTCAATTCATCCAACAACCATTTTCACCCATAATCAAGCTTTTAATGCTTTTTCTTCCCATTTACACCACTTAAATCTCATTCTATTCACTTCTAACCTTCTTATCTACCTTATTCTCTCCAATTTCATCACAAAAAACTTTATAATCCATCTCTCAAAATTTCAAGTTATTGTATGATACCATTTCCGGTCACCAAGCTCACGGCGACGGCTGGGCTTCTCTATTGAAGCTTCAGATAGAAGCAATCCGCCGTAGACGACACCGAAGAGCTCTCTAAGGTGATTTTTCGTTCGTTTTTCGCGAATTTCAAAGCTCCGGCGAGAAGTAGACTTCTTGAAGAAGTCTACTTGTCAACGCAGGGTATAGTTTTGCAATTGACTTTTTGACATTTCGGGCTTGTAGACTTCTTTAAGAAGTCTACATTTTTCCTTTGACAACAAAAAAGTGTGGGTCCCGTTTGTAGACTTCCCTAAGAAGTCTACTCTTCGGAAAAGGTCTAGATTTGCAATTGACCACACGAAGACTTTTGTCTGTGAAGTCTACAGATGAAGTCTACTCATCAGGGGTATAGATTTGCAATTGACCAAAGTCAACTTTTTCGAAGTAGACTTCTTTTGTGTATGTAGACTTCTTCATGAAGTCTACTTTCTCGAGTAGACTTCACTATGAAGTCTACTTTCTCGAGTAGACTTCACGATGAAGTCTACATACAGAAAAGAAGTCTACTTCGAAAAAGTTGACTTTAGTTGACTTTAGTCAATTGCAAATCTATACCCCTGATGAGTAGACTTCATCTGTAGACTTCATATTGAAGTCTACTCTATAAAGTAGACTTCGTATTGAAGTCTACTTTGGTAAAAGAAGTCTACTTCTAAAAAGTCAACTTTGGTCAATTGCAAATCTGTACCCCTTGATCAGTAGACTTCAGCTGTAGACTTCTCCAAAAAGTCGTGATTTGGTCAATTGCAAATCTATACCCTACAGTAGACTTCCTTATGAAGTCTACATTTAGACTTCCTTAGGAAGTTTACTTTGTTGCTGTTTTTTAAATTCGATATTTGTGCCTAATGACTAACCAATTGTTAAAATTTTCTTATACAATAAGTTGTGTTAACCTGTTTACTTGCCTGTGTATCATCTTGACATGCTTAATCATTATATTTAGAAGGAAATCAATTTTCTTGTTTTTGTTCTAAAGTAGGTGATTATGTTGTAGACTTCTTACTGATGTCTACTTATTCGATATCTCAACTAATAACGTGTTGTCTTCTTTTGCAGAGCAGAAAATGGTGTACGTAGCTGCCGTTTATGGAAAATGGGTCAGGAAAGACGACGGATCCTGGTTTTTTGAAGTTGATGACGGAAAAGGGGGGAGACTGTTCTCACTGAGAGATGGTTTAACCCATGGCGAGCTTGTTGAAATGGCAAAAGATGATTATGGGGTTGATACGAATGTTGACCTTATAGAGATAGCATACCCACTTCCTGCTGATATTCTCTGTCATCTACCCACTGATTCTCCTCCGACGTTTGTAACGAATGATAGGCAAGTTCAAAGTCTGATTGAGCTTAGTAGAGCCCATGTATTACGCTTGTGTGTGTCGAGCCAACAGAGGAATCATGCGAACAACGACGTACCTGGAGATGGTAACGTAGGTCTGGATAGTGAGTGGGGATCATCTTCTGATGATGAGGAGTGGAATTCATATTCAGAAGATGAATGGGAAGTTGATAGGAATGTCAATGGAGATAACAAGACAAAAACGGATGGGAGTGAAGTTGAGATTGATGACACAGACGCTGATTACAGTATGTTTGGGCGAGTCATAGACGAAGATGAGCGTGAGGAAAAGGTTCCACTTGACGATATCCGGCTTAAAGGGCGTTGTTATCATGATGGAAGACGTTTTGATAAGTATCGGGATGCCGTCATAACGGTCGGCCAGCGTTTTGGAAGCAAGGATGAACTCATGTCTCAGTGAAAAAAATGTGAGTTTTTTTATTAAAAAAATGTGAAGTCTACACGAAAAGTCTATTAATGAAATCTACAATATGTATATCATTAAATTTTAATTGGTTTTACAACACTTAGCATCTACTTCTACAATGCCGCTCATTCTCCTCATCCTCATCACATCAGAGACAAGCCGTGGAGAAACTATGGGCTTCTCCTCATCAAATCTCTTCAAGATAACCACCATTAACGGCTTCGACGAATATAGCTCTTACACTAATCCTCATCTGTTTTGCTATGAAGTACATTGACAATAGCTGCAATCTAAAACAAAAAAAACCAATATCAACCCAATATAAAAGCACCAAAATTTCCAGACCCTCAAAAGTATCATGGGAATAGCCTAACAAATCAACATAACGCATCAAGTTATGGTTAATTAAAACAGATGATGACGACCAACAAAAAGATCAATGTCTTTCAAACAATTAAAACAGATGATGACGACCAACAAAAAGATCAATGTCTTTCAAACAATTAAAACAGATTTAAGGAAAGTAAAAGACCCAACAAACACGTAGATAACAGAGAAACTCAAGTTGAAACACAAAACACAAAATAAGACAAGCAACACGAGAACAAAAACTGATAATTTACAGGTTACGAAGTCTTGTTCAAAGTCACATCTTCCTTTGATATTAAAGGTTACAAGCTCATCAGTTATCACAGGAAACTTCTTCCCACGTACAAGACACCAAAGCGTCTCACGTTTGTCACGGAGATTAGGCTGAAAGCGAAAAGAAAAAATAGAACATCAGTTTATAGACTTTCTTCTTTGTCCAGAGAATCACTAGTGGACCAAAAAAGACAGAGGGAGAAGATTCATCAGTGAACATTGCAAAACATCAGTTTCTAGCTTTAACACTAAAGAAACACGAGAAAACCTTTAACTTTAACAACCCATACATGCTCAAGATTCATCAGTGAACATTGAATTTGTAATTTTTTAAAAATAATGTGAAGTCTACACGAGAAGTCTACTCGTGAAGTCTACACGAGAAGTCTACTCGTGAAGTCTACACGAGAAGTCTACTCGTGAAGTTTACACGAGAAGTCTACTCGCGATGGAAGGAGGAGGCCGGATATGATCAGAGGAGACACCAAACCCCTGTGAGGCAGATCAAGCGCCTACAAGAAACAGATTGAAAGAATCAAGCTTAACATCCATCTCACAGACAAACAAACTCATTTACTCTCAAATTGAACAGATCTACCTCAGATCTAACATGAGGAGAAGAAGGAGAGCTTACCAGTGACGATGGCAGTATCGGTGAGAACGCGACGACGGTAGCATCAGCGAGGAGCACGACGGAACGACGACAACGAGACGACGGCCACGGCCACGACTTCGAAGCTAGACGGAGGTGGCATAACTGGATGGCACATAGCATTAGGTCGCCGCATCTAAGAGAGAGATAGTGAGGTGGGCTAGGGTTTTTCCGAAACCTCAGACACGATGATGATGCAAGACAAGGCCGTTTCTTGTAACGCCCATAGCAATCAGAACTAAAAAAATCGAAGAATCAGAGACGAAATCAATGTTGAAATTTTAATAGAGATGAAAAATGGAAAGGCGGGGAGGTTGAAGAAGAGAGAGGAGAGGGAGGCGCAAGATTAGAGAGAGAGAAATGTTTTCTTTCTAATACAATTAGGTTAAATTTTATTTATATATGAAGACAATTTTTTCGGTTTAGTTAAAATTCCGGTTATGCAGACTTCTTCACGACATCTACAATGGAAGTCTACAAGAGAAGTCTTCCATACCCTAAACACTAAATCGAATGTTTTACATAAAAACTTATAGCATATATTAGTTTTCTTTGCATATACACAATTTACACTATAAACAACAAAGATATATGAACCTTAAATCATTATACAATATGTAAACTATGTTTTCAAAAAATATTTGTCTAAACCCTAACAAGTCATACTATCAAACCCTAAACTTTAAACCTAAACTCTAACCTTATTGAACCAAATACTCATGAAACTTATAAACTTATACATTTTAATGAGTTTGTATTTTATATAGATGACCTTTGTATTTACTTAAATTACTAGCAAAAAATATTTGGTAAAATATTTTTTATAAATTTTTAAATTAAATTTTAAGATTTTGCAAGTTTGTAGACTTCATGTGTAGACTTCTCTATAAATTTTTAGCTTTGTGGCTTAATTTGTCTTTGTTTTACTTAGGCTAATTAATTTCTAAGTAAAATTATTTTTAAAAGATGCCAAACTTCAATGTCTTATTTATGTATAATTTGTTTGGTTTAAATATTTTTCTTTAATTTTATAATTTAAATTTAAGATTTTAATCTGTTGTAGACTTCGTTTAGAAGTCTACTTTTCGTAAACTTCTGCTGTAGACTTCACCTACGTGGGTAAAATGGTCATTTGCAGCACGCGTTTATTGTTTGTTCATGAAAGACCAAATGGTCTTTTTACACCCCTTGGGGTACACTTTTGGTTAAAGAGTCATATTGGGTATAGTTTTTTAAAAAAAAAAATGTTTGGGTACAAAAAATGAAATTCCCCCAAAAAAAATTACAGCAGATGTGACTTTGTTTTGATAGTTTTTGAAACAGCAACTTGAAATATAACTGTGAGCGAAGAAAAGATAGAGTTTCATATATATTGAGCCAAACCAGCCAAGCTTTGACCATAAATAATTTTATGTAAATACATATCAACGATGATATACTAAAATATAAGTATATTTTTTTTTTTTTATTAGAACTCAGATATATTTAGAATTCATCCATAATTTTAGAATGAAACTATATAAAATAGAATAAAAAAATTAAAATATATTATTTTAATTTAATTTGTTTTTTTATTTTAATTAATTATTCATAAATTTTTATTTTATTCAAAATTGATAATTTAATTATTCTGGATTTTGAAGCAGACGCCATGCTTGTTTCCCAATAAGAGCTACATTAAAACTATCTATATCTCTAAATTCAATCCCTCTTTTTTTTTGGCAAACATAATCTCTTCCAAGCGAACCAATGCATACTACTTCTGTCATTATCCGAATTCCACCAAAACCGTGCTAAAGCGGCATTAATTTCTTCACAAATCCCTTTAGGTAGCTTGAAAACATTCATTGAATAGACCGGCATTGCAGTGGCTATGGATTTAAAAAGTACCTCTTTCCCTCCTAGTGACAAGAATCTTTTGTGCCAGCCTTGAATTCTTTCTTTCACCTTATCCACAAGATACTGAAAACATCTCCGTTTTTTTTTGTGGGTAAACTGTTCTAGAATCCCCAAATACTTTCCTCCACCACCTTCATTGTGTATCCCAAGTATCCTTCGCATATTCGTCTTTGTCTGGGGTTTGACCAGACTTCCAAAGGTTATAGCTAATTTCCTTAGATTAACTGCTTGACTCGATGCTTTTTTCGTATATATTCAACATATCTTTAATAGCCTTAGCTGATTTTTGATTGGCGAGTGTGAATAATTTGAATCATCCGCAAACAAAAGAAGATAACATGATGTTTCATATATATATTTTGCCAAGCATGGTGTTTCTATATAAAATGGTCATCAAGATAATTAGTATATATAAGCTGTGTAAGAATATGCTTGATTTAACTTTTGTACATTTTCTCCAAAAAGTAGGTTTTAAAAAGCCCATTAAATTCTATAAACCCAATATAGTTCCATATCCTGGATATTTGAGTTACTTTTTTAAATAGGTTTAAAAAGAGTGTATATAGTAGATAATTTCACTAATAAATCATTTCAAATACTTTCTTTTCACTCATACCTTTTTGTATGATTCTTAGAGATATCAAATCTGTTTGCCTAGTGGCAAATAAAAAATTAAGCATTTGACTTTCAGAATAAAAGGCAACATTAATTTATAATTAATGTACACGCTCTGCTAAAAATCGGCAAGTATTTTGACAGACAATGAATCGAAAAGCCGGCCAGAATTTTGGAATATTTTTATTTTACAGTCGTCGCTTGAATCTGGATCAACAATTTCTACTAGCCCTGTACATTTTGGGTTTTGAAATGGGATTTTCGGGAATGGAACGGGAATAGGAAATTTGTGAAACCAAATATGCTATCCGAAGTATTCCCATATTATAATGGAACGGGAAATTCGGGAATAAAATATTAATATCCGAAATCTTAATAAATCGGAAAAAATAAAGATATTTCGGAAAATTATAGAAAAATTTGAAAAAATATGGGAAAAATCGGGATATTTAAGAAAAATATATCTAATTTTCAAATTTTTATTTTTTAAACGGGAAAATCGGGAAATCTTTTACCTTTCCCGAACCTTTTCCTTATCCGTTTGAATAAAAGAAATGTTTCTAAACGGAAAATTATAAATTTTCATTCCCAAAAAGTGTAGAAAATTTTAAACGGGAACGAGATTCCCGTCCGAAATGCACAGGGCTAGTTTCTACATAACCCGAACGACTCATTCCTCCAAGGCTGCTGCAGATTCAATTTATTACCCACTAATTTGCACACGTGGCTATGCTGAATCAAAAAGAATAAATATATATTATATGTATGGACGTAACTTTCGAGAACTGGATTAAAAAGTGTTCTAAACTTTCAATTATAAAATTAAACTAGGTGGTTAGCCCGCACCTTGTGCGGGCATAACCTTTTTAAAATAAAAAAAATTTAATTACATAAGTAACAGAATTTAAGATGATTGATTTTAAAACTTATATGCATATACAAAATTAATATGATAAAATCAATTAAGTTTCATTATGTTTTAGAAATAATTCTTTATATACTATATTTATTAATTTCATATATTTTGTATCTTTAAAATATTTTATTATGCTATTTTTAGTTTAATGCACGAAACCTTATCAATTATTTTAAATTTATTATTCGTGAAAGAAGTATTAATATGTTGGAAAAATGAGAAATATCAAAATATAAATTATATCTCTTATATTGATATATAATAAACCATTAAACATAATGCAAATATGTGTGCTTTTAGTGATTGTATTCATTTTTTTGTCTATTATTAACTTTTTATTTTTCTAATTTTTATGTTTCATCTTTGACTTCTCCTTCTCTTTCTTCAGCTCAGTTTTCTTCTTCAATCTTTTCTCCCTCTTATTATTTTCCAATGATCTCATTTTTTTCATCGTCTTATTCCTCTTCTTCTATTTCTTCCATTTTTATTTGTCGTCGTTTCCTTTTCTTTATCTTTCAATGTTTTTCTTTCAATCTCTTATTATTCATCTTCATAACCTCAAATTCTCTCTCTCTTTCTTTTTCTTCCTGTTTTTCTTCATATTATTTTTCTTCTTCAATCCTCCTCTCTCTATCTTTATCGCCTTCACATTATTCTGATTTTTATATACCCCGCTCGTCTTTTACTCTTCATCTTCTGTTTTTCTTGTTCGAGCAGAGCTTTTCTTCTTCTTCTTCTCCAAGTTTCTCGTTGTTTTCTTTTTACTCCAATTTTTGTTTGTTCTTGTCTACATCTTTTCCAACTTCTTCTTCATCGGCCCTGTCTTCTTCAGCTTTATCTTTCAACTTTTAATACTCTCATATTCTTGTGTTGTATTCGTATACTTCTTCTTCTTCTTCTTTATTCTTCTGGTTTAGTTTTATCTCTATTTTTCCAGCTTTTATCATTCTTAATTATTTCTCCACCTTCTTATGACATTCGTCTTTTTGACTTTATATTCTTCTAAATTTTTTTTCTTGTATTCATCTTCATCTTCTTTTGCTTTGTCTTCTGCATCTTTTAGATTGCTTTTCTTATCTATCTTCCTTTTTATTTTTATTTTCGGTTTTTCTTATCCAACTTTATTATCTCTTTTTATTTTTCTTCATCTTTTTTATTTTTTTATTTTTGTTTATATTCGCCCTCTTCCTTTTATTTACAATTTCTTTCTTCAACGGCTTTGTGTTCTTATTCTTCATATTTTCATCATTCGATTTTTCCAGCCTTGTCTTTGTTTTTATGTTCTTCTATTGTAATCTTGTTTTTTTTTTTTTTTTCATTCGTTTTGTTATTTCAATTTTGTTTCTTCCTCGTATTCTCATTCTTTTTTCATTTTTTTGTACTCTCCATCTTTATCAAATTCGTCTTGTTTTATTCTTCCTCCTTTTGCTTATCTCATTTTTATTTTAGGTTGATATGTTTTTTTAAAAAATATATATTATAAATGTCAAAATAATTCAAATTTTTAAAAATGCACCAAAAACTAAACCCTACACCCATCAATATAAACCCTAACAGCCTAAACCCTAACCCCCTATACCCCCCCCCCCCCCCCCTTAAACCATACACCATAATCCCACATTATAATTAAACTGGTTTTGGATTTGCTTTATTGTTTTAGTTTTTTTTTTAAGTTGTTGTTGTTGTTTTTGTTTTAAATCGGTAATGTTAGTGTTAGATCGATAAACAAAAAAAATGAATAATATATATTTTTACTGGTTATAGATCGTGGCGCAGAACATATAATTATAAATAAATTCTCCAACACCGAAGCACCATTATTTTTGTCTTAAAGCACCATAACATATTAATAACATTAGAAACTAAAAAAAAACACACCAAATCACAATTAATATATCTCAAAGCACCGTAACATATCAAATATCATAATCAAACACCAAATGTTGTGTTTTTTCTTCTACATCCTATACATCAAAATAAGAAATATAATTTACAACTGTGGCTAGAATAGTATTGATAAGAGAAATGTGCTACAAAATTGCTGCATTGCTAATGTCTCTCTCTATGATCATTGATAATCTCAATCAGTGCCAAATCTGGAAATCTTTTTTACCAATCTCAATAAATAAATTTAAATAAAAAAATCTATAATATGGGTGTCATATGGAGAGTTAACCTCTCTTTCTCTTTTGTTTTTTACAGTGTTACATGACACCATAATAGTGTTAAGTGAATTTTCCACTGTTCTCAATAGGTCTCCTTCCCTCTAAATTTTTTCATGATCTCCAAAATCACGTTACGAAAACTCATCATCTTTTGCTTCTTGTTTTTCTTCTTCATTGTGTTCGTCTTCTTCTTATTCTTTGTATTCTCCAGCCCCTCTCCTCTTTTCATCACGTTTTACTTTCTAATCATCTTTTTTTTTTTCCTTTTGCGCCATCTCTCATTATTCGACTCGTATTATTTTTCTGATCTCCTTCTCAGTTCTAGTTTTTTATTTTTTCTCAGTGATATATTTTTCATTGTTGTAGGTCGTGGCATAGAACATATTATTATAAATAAATCTTTAAATGCCAAAGCACTATTATTTTTGTCTCAAAACACCATAATATATTGAGAACATTGAAAATTAAAACGAAATCATAACTAATATATCTCGAAACACCATAACATATCAAATATTATAATCAAACACCAATACAGTGTTTTTTTCTTTTTTTATCTTTCGATTTATCATTTTCTCATTCTTGTTTTTTGCTCTTCTTTCTCTTGTTTTTCTCTTTATCTCCTCTAATGTCTTCATCAATTTTTTTTTTCTAGTTTTTCTTTATATTCTTCTTCCGACTTTTCTTCTTCATTAGTTATTTCCCCAACTTTTTATCACATTTTTTTTCACCGAGTTTTTGTTATATATTCCAAATTTCATCTTCTTCTTTTTTTACTTTCTCCTCTACTTCTACGTTTTCTTATTTTCTCCAGCGATCTTATTTTCTTCTAACACTAAATTATAAATCCAATCATATAAACCATAGATTATATATGCTTGAATTCAATTTGCAACTTCAAAAATCAGTTTTTCTAAGTACATATTTGTGATATAAATTTCAGATGTAAAACCAAATTTTGTTTTGAAATATTCTTCCATATATAACTATTGATAATTGTCTTTAAGAACAAAAAAAAAACTACTACTACTGATTATTGTCATTGATAGTGTAACGGCAAACAGATTTCAAAAAAAAGTTGATGACTGTAATTAATTAAGACTAATAAAAAAATCTGAAGCTAAAAACAGACCCATAAGGTAAAAGAAAAAAGACAGAGTATATTTTTCTTTCTTCTCGACTGAACCCTATGCCAAAGGTAGAGAGGGGGAAAGAGATAGTAGTCAAGTCGATGCAGAACCAGGGAGGCTGGTTTTGGATTTGAAAGCCAAAGGTAAAAATCTTGTCTTGCAGATGCCGATTCCAAGAAAGCCTTAACTCCACACTTCACTCCCAACCGGAATATATTGTTCCCTTGAGGCACAAGTAAGTAAACCAAGTTAAAGAATTGAAATACATAAACAAACAAACTCTATTATAAACATCTAAATATTTCTCACAGATCGTTGCCACTTTTCTTGTAATACGACGTTATACGTAGTTCTCTCCTTCATCACGGGATTCATGAAGTTCTCCGGTTGGCTGCTCAACAGAAGTTGAACTCTCCATGATTAAACAGATTAAGCAGAAGCATTTGGGTGACTGATTAAAACGTTCTTGTAGTCTACATATACCAAACCAAATCTCTTAGTGAACCCTTGAGCCCACTCAAAGTTGTTTAGCAACGACCACACAAAGTATACCTTTATATCCACTTCGTCTCTGTTTCAGTTTTCATCATCAACAAATCACTCTCAGCGTTCTATCTCTGTTTCCTAATAAGATCTCTACGTCCTGCAACGGATATAAAGATATGGAAACATGCACAGCCAATATAAGATATTACACAAGAAAACACCAACCTAAATTAACCCTACACACACAATACTGATATGTAAGGTTCATCCTTATTTTTTCGGTTTGATTTTTTTTTTTCTTATTTTTAAAACAAAACAACAACAAAAAAAAAAAAAAAGTTGTATACGCATACTTGTGGTGTAGACACCAACCTCTTGAAGGAGAATAATTTTCAAGTTTACAACCATGCTTAAAAGCATCCATCTCCATGCCGTTTTGATCCGTATGTATGATCCTTGTTCTTCCCCTGTTTTGATACCATCTTATTCATTGAGTAAAAAAACAATTACTCACCTCAAACTCGAAACTCATAACCATATTTAAAAGAAAAAAGAAACTAAAGGCTAACCTGGATTGATCAATTCAACCAGAAATACTGATAACAACAAAAAAAACGGAAAGCCATCGGAATCACTCTTTTTCTTCGTTTGGATACCTTGTCATCCATCGATCAAAACAGAGAATCATGGAAACATGTTTTCTCTCCATGCATCAGACTAAGACCATCATAAATCCTACATTCAAACGATTATATACATGATACTTAATATTAAAATCCCAAACAAAATTGCATATCGTTCAAACCACAGAGCAAACGTTGTTGCATCATCCATGTTGTGAATATTGTCTCGACGACACTTCTTTCTCTTTTCACTGCGATGCAATTCACAACAAACAAAACAAAAAGCATTTTTTATGTATATTATATATATCGACTAACTTTAATTAAACAAAGAGAGTCAAAAACTAACTTCTACCATTTGCAAAGTCGTAATCCATTGTAGCAAAACATTTTTTGGTATTTCAATGAATATAATATGCACACTGTTTAGCTCCGTAAAAATAAAATAATACTGTTAGTATGTAATTAACAATTCCATGTTGATGGGATCATGGTACGTAGAGTTTCACGATTCAGAAGGAAACGAAGCTATGGCTTGTAAGACGTTTTGTATCAGATCACTTTTCTTTTCTTCAGAACCTGTTTAACAGAAATCACACAAATTAAACAGATTATCAGGTATGAACGTAAAAATGTATTGGCAATCATAGAGTGAAAAACAGCACGAACAATCTAATATAAAAAGTGAAAAGAAGACTACGAAGAAGATACCTTGATGCAGACGATAATATTATGATTTTTTAGGGTTTCTGATGTTTTAGCGATAAGAGTTTCAAAGTAAAACCTAGTACACTGCATAAGCTCATTCATCTCAAATATCCAGCATAGCCATGACCTAATCAGTCTCAGAATTCATAGTTTCACTCGAATTTCAAAGCTTCACACCCAACAGATTCAGCTATACTCAAATCCAGAGCTCGCTGCATTCAAAACCCGTTAGGGTTCCGCTTAACATCCATCTGCAGATATTGATGTGTATACGTAAGAACACAAATAAGATGGCCGTTTTTGTTAGTCACAACTTTGTATATATAGGTTTGTATAAAATTATATAAGAGCTAGGGTTTCCTCAATATTTTCTTTACGGTTATTAATTTATAAATTAGGAGGTTGCATATGTTTTAGTTATTAATAGTTTATAAGAATCTGATGAAATAATATAATGTGAAGTTTACTTTTATTAGTTTCCGAAAAGATTATTAAAAATAATATATGAAAAGTTTACTATTTTATGAAAAGTTTACTATTTTGATTTTCCAAAAAAATATTAACACAAATCGGATTTTAATTGGAGATTTAATCAAGATTTTCATTAAGGGTAATCCGGTAATTCCGCGGCTGAGAGCGAACGTGGTGCCTCGAAACGAAATTATGTCTTCGCAAATAATAGTATGATATTCATTAAGGGTAATCCGGTAATTCCGCGGCTGAGAGCGAACGTGGTGCCTCGAAACGAAATTATGTCTTCGCAAATAATAGTATGATACTTAAAATGTGTGAAAGTGTTTAGAGTTTGTAAACCAATTACTGAAAAGTTAGTCAACGGAGTATAACTTAAACATCTAAGTTTAGAGTTAACATTTATAAATTGTAGGAATTCTAGATTTTACTTTTCAGAACATAATTTTAGTTTCCGTAATCTCATGTCTTGTAGTGTAGATCTTCTATTTGATGTAATACGGCATATGTCCAAGTGTAAAAACTAAAAATTGTTACTTGTCAAAAGACTAAACTTTTTGTTGGTGTGATTTTTCTTGTGAATATTGAAAATATATTTGAAGACAACCTTACTACTAGAGTTATATTGTAAAAGCATTCAAAAGCTGAATGGGTTTTATACATAAACAACACAAAACTCTTTACACAATTTTTACCATTTTCTAACATAAAAATGAAAACAAATTGAGGCATGGGGGTTTCTGAATAACTTCAGTACTTTTTAGAAATTACAGAAATTCAGATATTAATTGTGTTATTATAAAAGTTGAGGGGACGTGTTTCGAATGTCGCCAAAATTGAAAAGTCGCCACTTGCAAGGGAATAATTTTTTTTTTCTTTTAAGAAGTTAAAAAAACGTGTTGGGTGTGAAGAGAGTAAAGGAATCCGTTAGCTCGTCTCTATCAAAACCAAAACGACGACACATTATTGCACCGTCCTCTTCTTCCTCATAATCTTCCCCATATAAACAGAGTCGTACACACCAATTATATATCCTCTTATCGAAAACTCCTTAGTCTACTGTCTACAACAAAACTATAAACAGAGAGAAAGAGAGAGATTTTGATTAACCTCTTCTTAATTATGGTCAGTTGCTTGGTCTATGTCTCTTTCAATAACATCTTGAAAAATGTTTTAATTTTGTTCTTCTTTTAACGAATTATGTTGTTTGGTATGCAGGCAAGTGAAACAGAGGACATCAAGTATGAAGAGGTATGTGTTTTGCTACTCTGTACTATGTAAGATCATAATCTAGAAATCTGTGTTTTGATTGATAAAATATTATAAATGCAGAGTTTCGTGAAGAACACTCGAGGAATGAAGCTTTTCACGTGCAGATGGGTACCAGCAAATCAAGAGCCGAAGGCTTTGATCTTCATTTGCCATGGATATGCAATGGAGTGTAGCATCACCATGAACAGTTGAGATCAATCCAATTCATAATGATTTATATGTATTTCTCAAAGATGGATGCTTTATTAATATTTAAGATGAATGGTGATTGGATTAGGTACTGCGAGAAGGCTTGTGAAGGCAGGATATGGGGTATATGGGATTGATTACGAGGGACATGGCAAATCTGATGGGCTTAGTGCTTATGTTCCAAATTTCGACCATCTCGTTGATGATGTCTCTGCTCACTACACATCCATTTGCGGTAATAAAGTTGACTTTTTAGAGGTGTTGAAAGCGTAATTCGGAACTTTTGAATACGTATCTTTTGAAAATGGTGGCATAACAACTTACCCTTTCATTTACCATTCACAACCTTTGATGTGGAAAAAAATGATTTCTTCGATCAATAGATTTTTATATGAAGAAAATTAAGTATTGAATTGATGTTTTTGGAAGAAAGTACCTCCGACATACTTTTTTGTCTGACCTACGAAATAATGATTTTGATGGTTTTGTTTGATTGTTTGTGGTTGAAATAATTAGAGAGAGAAGAGAATAAAGAGAAGATGAGGTTTCTGCTAGGGGAATCAATGGGAGGAGCAGTGCTTTTGCTGGTACATAGAAAGAAGCCTGAATTTTGGGATGGGGCCGTCTTGGTTGCTCCAATGTGTAAGGTTTGTTATATTCATTCTCTCATATGCATTTATCTTCTTTTTTTTTTTCTCTATTCGTACCTTCTTTGTATGCAAATATAATATTTTCTTAGGACAAATGTAGATTTTTTACTTTATAAAAGAAATAGAAAATTAGAAATGCATGCACGTATATATATATATATATATATTTTAAATATACAATGAACTATATTTTTTACTTTGTAAAAGAAGAAAGTATATATATATATATATATATATTCGTTTTCTATATTGCATAAAAAACGCCAGCCTGTTTCGTATATTCTAAGAGAGTATGATGACATATACAAGTGTATTTTTTTGCCCACTACCAAATCCAAAAGGAAGAATTATATATATACGCAAATGCCAAAATCTTGTTTGTCAGTTGGTAAACGGGTCATGATGGGAAAGATGCTGAATTATTAGTCGATCAAAGGGTAGAACATTCTTGAGGGGAATCTAGTTTTTTTTTTATATTATCTTTACGTTGAATGAATTATAAATACGACAACTGTGTGGAATAGAACCTGTCAAAGCATATTTACAATAATGCGGACAAAATCGTATAGAAAAGTAGGCATAATCTTGTTTGATGATTAAAGTGCCCCCTCTAAGTTTCTGAACCAATCATACTAAAGACAATAATGCGAACCAAATCATTGGAGAAGCGTGGACGAAAATTACACTATTTAGTACTTACACATAGCATGAATAATTTTTTTTTTTTTTTTTTTTTCACACAGATCGCTGAAGAAATGAAACCAAGTCCTTTGGTTATTTCGGTACTGTCAAAACTTAGCGGAGTGATACCTACGTGGAGAATTATCCCTGGCCAAGATATTATTGAGACTGCATTTAAGCAGCCTGAAATCAGGAAACAGGTATTTTCACCTTTTAGGCACATAGTAAATGACGTATAAATGTTAAAAAAAAATATATAAGGTTTTACTTAAAACGTTATAGTACTAATTATAATTTGTAATAATTAAAGGTTAGAGAAAATCCTTACTGCTACAAAGGACGGCCACGTTTGAAGACTGCTTATGAGCTGTTGAGGATTAGCACCGATCTCGAGAAGAGACTTAATGAGGTATTTATTTTTCGTTAGTTAACAAAAGATAAGATGGTATACTAATAAAGAAAATGCTGGTTCTGATTAACCTTACATAATGGTAAATAGGTTTCATTACCGTTCATGGTTTTGCACGGAGAAGACGATAAAGTCACAGATAAGGCGGTGAGTGGAGAACTGTACAAGGTTGCATCGAGTTCGGACAAGACTTTTAAGCTGTATCCTGGAATGTGGCATGGCTTGCTCTATGGCGAGACACCAGAGAACATCAACATTGTTTTTGCTGACATCATTGGTTGGTTGGATAAGAGAGCTTCTGCTGGGAATGGAGGGTTCGAGTCCGAGCGTAAACGTAAAAATGATGATGGTTTCCTATTGAAAGAATAGGTAGGGTCGTTTTCTTATCAACATCAAAAACATACAATGCATCTTCGAATTCTGGTTACTTTCATTTCATTTATGAACTAATGCGACTTTTGTTATGTTTTTTTAATTCTGTGACTTAATAAAAAGTTTAATAAATCAACTACATTTCGTTGTGACAACAGGTTCATTAGTCAATAAGGTACATGAATTATTTCGGAAGAATCATTGTGGGATTATTGACCAATGATTTTGTCCACTAAGAGAAAACTAATTGAACTCAAATTTTATTTTGATAATTAAATACACTCAGGGAATAAACAGAATGCAAATTTAGATTGCCGCCAAATAGTCCATTGCATATTTGCATTCACTCGTGGCATATAAAGAAACTTAAAGAATTTTCTAGGCGAAATTGACAGAAGCAGAAGTTGACTTGTGTCTCAAGTTCTAACATATAAAGACAAGAAGTAAAAAGTAGCAACGCATTAACTAATTCAAATACTAAAATAACGGTTTAGTTGAAACTCAAACTCAACTAATGCAAATGAACAACAACAAAACCACTCCATTCTCAATCACATTAACCAAATCCTTAGATGAGTCCAATATATAAACCCATTAGTCCATCCAGTCAATAAACCTCAAACACAACACACAAACCAAAAACAACTTGAGAATCCAAATCAAAAGACTAAAATATGGCCAAAACTCTTCACATAACCATTTTCGTTCTAGCTCTCATATCCTTCAATCTCCTCGCATTTATCAACTCCGCTAGACTTCTCGACCAGATCCAACCTCAGCCTCAGTTGGTCCCTACCGGCCAATTCCCCACCGTGGCTCCAACCGAAGCCGACGATAACCCACTACCAACAACCACAACTACATCAGCAGTTGCAGTCCCTGCCGGTCCAGCAGGAGCCACAGCAGGTCAACACGAGCCGCTACTAGAATTCTTCATGCACGACGTGCTAGGCGGATCCCACCCATCGGCTCGTGTGGTCACCGGAATAGTAGCGCAAACCGAAGTGAACGGAATACCATTCTCAAAGGCAAGCAACAGCATTTTCCCGGTGGATAACGGAGTCCCACTAGTCAACTCAAACAACATCAACAGTGTCATTAACCCTAACACAGCTCCCCTTCTAACCGGACTCGGCGGCGCTCAAACAAGCACCGTGATCCAAAACACTAACGGCAATTCCAACGATGCACTCAGCTCCAACAACCTCCCTTTTGTAACCGCCGGAAACCTCCCTCCCGGTGCTGCTCTCCAGCATCTCATGTTCGGAACCATAACCGTTGTAGACGATGAACTAACCGAAAGCCACGAGCTTGGCTCAGCTGTTATAGGTAAAGCTCAAGGCTTTTACTTGGCCAGTTCCTTGGATGGCACAAGCCAGACTCTTTCTCTGACCGTATTGCTACACGGAGAGCATGACAGTCATGACACTTTAGACGATGCCATTAGCTTCTTTGGTGTTCACCGGACCGCCTCTCATGCCTCTCAGATCGCAGTCATCGGCGGGACAGGGAAGTTCGAGCATGCCAAAGGGTATGCGATAGTGGAAACTCTGCACAACCAGAACAACCAACATATCACTGATGGTCAAGACACCATCCTCCATTTCAGTGTATACCTCACCTACAAAGCTTGAAGAGAAAGAAAAGAAAGAAAAAAACAGAGTAAAACAAGAAATGATTGCTTTTGTATATGTTCTTGCTCACTAGCTTCGCCTTTTGCCTTTTTTTCTTGTATTGTGCAAAATCTGTTGTCCAAAGAATATTTATTTGAATGAGACTGTATTAATCAAAATCTTGTTTCAATTCAATTCACACAAAAGCCTTTTTGAAAACACTTTGACAAATGGGTACAAGTCACAGTGACCCTTTTTGAAGCATATGTGACTTGCCTAGCTAAGAGGCCAATCCTAGACCTGACAAAAGAAAATATTTGTATACACAACTTCCTCAAACGCTATACATCTTCCCTTTGATGATGCAAAGCCAAATGCAACTACTACTCTCTCTCTCTCTCTATTCTCAATCAAAATGCAGAGAATGCGAAAAAGAATCACTCTATAGTCTATACCCTACATGAAGCTGACAACCTCAGCCAACAACTCATCCACTATCATACTTTCTAACTCACAAACCACTGACTCATCATCAGCTTCAAGTTCTAACCAATCATCAGTGTCTATGACTGGCACTTTGGCCAATGACTCTTTCTTGGCTCGCTTCTCTTGCCTGGCGAGTACTTTCCAGAGCTCTTGTTTCAGTCCACATGTGCTTAGCACGGTGCCAAGCCTCCTAGAAACAGGTTTCTTCAATGTTGGTGTAGCTGTAAAGGATTCAAGAATCTCTACAAGACCTGAATTGACTCTGTCAAACAAAATCTTTCTTTCAGATCTCTTCCATGATGTCTCTGTGTAATACTTCTTCTCCAGTTTCTCGAAGACCTTGGTAGTGATGTCTAAATCCCGTTTGTCAGAAACCCAGTTCTTGTCCCCAAGTAAAACTTCAGCCAAGATATCATTAATGTAAGAAGAATCTCTGCTTTCTTGGGTTTCCAAGAACACAATCGGCTCAGATTCCTCGCTTTCTTTGGTTTCAGAATCAACCACAGTCTCCTCCTCATCGCTTGATACTTCCATCCCACTCCCATCTGAATAACTATCGGATTCAGATTTCAGTGTGTCAATCTGTTTCTCTAGACCTATTCAGATTACAAGAAAAGAGAATCAGTCAAAAATCCAATTCCAGCAAAAGCTGTGTACAGAAGCTAAACTTGTTCTCTTTACCATGAAGATCAAGATCAGAAATTTCTTCACAATCGTCTAATGAAACTTCATCAAACATTGGCTCCAGCACAGAAACAGGGCTAGGTTGATGAGCTTCTTCCGAGTTCGTCTGACATCCACAAGGAGATGCATTGGAGACGCAATCTAATGAATCCTCGTTCTCATCCTGCAGTTCATCAAAAAATCAACATAAATATCCAGAGTTCATGGAATCTGCATCACATTTTTGTTCCAATGAAACATAGGACAATTTGGAAAAAGTTACAAAGAGTCCATTGAAGTTACCTTGCTAATGAAACCTGAAGAAGATATAAGCCTAAACTTGACATCTGCTGCAGCAACTCTGTTTCGCTCAAAACTCAACGCCGAGTCCCTACATGTACTAACCATCAACTTGGAACCAACTTCTCTCACAGCTCTATCCTTCTTCTGACCCAACGTAGTAGTACCATCACAAAGTTTCTTCATTTCATTCGGTTTCTTCTCAAGAGTAAAGTATTGCCCTTTCTTCTTATCTCTCAGCTGAGAATTACTACCAAAACCAAGAGGAGAAAAAGCTCTCAGAGAATTCTCTTTCTTCCCGGTTTTGGACTTCAGAGGATCAACACTTGTATGATGATGTCTCAGCTTCAATTTCAGCTTTTGCTGATCAAATCTCCTACCAAATTTCCGGTGGTTTGCTACCTCTCCATATATCTTCGATTTCAGACCCTTTCTCTGATGAGGAGGCTTCGCTTGTGCATCGATTATACCTTTGGAGGCCAATAAATCTGGTTTATGGAGATAAACACGACAGAGTTCCTTCGTTGGAATCACACTGAAACCAGAATTGGAATACGAGCTCCATTTTTGGATTGGTTGGTTCTGTTTCTCGAAGACTCTCATCTTTTCCTGATGCAGAGGTCGAAATAGTCCATTGAAACGCATCGATCTGGCAATCACGGAGGATCTAATTTGCTTATTAGACTCCATCTATTTCGACCTTCACACCAGAAGCTTACGAAACGGCAACACTTGCAGAATTCAACATAAAACCCAGAAATTGAAATGATTTAATCTGCACGATCAAAGGAGGCGATTGCTTTTGTAATCAGAGAAGAAACCATCAAATCCAAATACTAAAAACAAAAAGAGTCAAGTTCGATCGAGAGAGAGAGAGAGAGAGAGAGAAGCAATCTGACCTTCAGAGATTCGCAGATCCCATCCGAGAAAAGGTTCTTGATTTAAAGGATGATGATTAGATTGACTTGTAAAAGGAAACACGAGCGGATAAATTTGAAAAAAATGCATGAAATTTTGGTCAACAAGATTTGATGGAGGACAGATAACAAACACCTCTCTCTCTCTCTCTCTCTCTCTCTCTCTCTCTCTCTCTCTGGGTCACAATCTCCTGAAGAGAAGAGGAAAACGGAATCGACGTCAAGATGGTCAGTTACACGAAACGAAATCTATGGCAATTTAATAATATAAGTATTTAATTTTAAAAAGCACAGTCCAATAATTTTGGCATGGGGCCGCCAAAAATGATAATACATCATGATTCATGCAAAGAAAACGACGTCCGCTTCTCACTCGCATGTTTATTTTATTTCCCTCGTCAAACTTCAATGTTCAAAAAAAAAAAAAAAAAAAAAAAAACCAATATGTTAGAGAAATTTTTCAATTGGTGACTTTTTAGATTTTACAATGATTTTTTTGGTACTATTGTTTATATTCAATTGTGGGTTCTATTAGTTTAATGACATAAATTGAATCAGATTTATTTTTTATGAAAAAATAATAATAGGTGTTTTTATAATATGGAAATTGAATAACAGGGATAATATATAAGATACTTACCAAAATGTATAACAGAAAAGAAAACTAAAAGATATTCCTTAATTTCAAAAAATCTTCAAAATCATAGACCCACTTGAATATCATACAGAAAAATAAACACCAGAACTCGTCATATATGTGGTGGACTCCTCAACATGTTTGGGCTTTTCCGAATACACTTCAAGTCATGAAACAGATCACAAAAACAAACGAAGAACCAGGAATCGAAAGTGTTGGAAGGGCTGATTCTAGACAATCCACTATTAAAGTCTACTTTTTTTTGGTCAAAACTATTAAAGTCTACTGTTAGTGATAATTCTTAATTTATGAAGGAAATTAAATTAAGCTAAGTGATTTCTTCAAGAAATTGTCGTTTTCGTCTCTTAGAATGAAATATAAGTTTTACAGAAATAATACATGATCCACGCTCGAACAAGTTTCAACCAAACAAGTTCATGTCAAGATCTGCTTGTTTCTTAAACTACCTACTGCGATACTTGTCTCACAAGATCTTTTCTTCAATTGCCACTTCATATTTTATCCTTTTCACCGTGTGATACTGCAACCAAGTCTTCAACTTTCACTGGCTTATGCAGCTGCAGTAAAAAAAACCATTGTTCTCAAGCAAAGTTAGGAGCTCAACTAAAAAAGACCACAACTTAAGAACCAAACAACGAGAGATGGAAGGAACTGAGCACTCACTGCTTCGGCGATGCTAAACCAATGAAAAGACCGCAAGAAAGTATCGTCTTTCGAAGGAAGAGTATCGTGATTCCAGTACGTCACTTGATCGAACTTCGCCTTCGCTTCCCAGCACGGCTTCTCTTCTTCGGGACTAGAAGCTTTTCTCTTTCCATTAGCATTTCGGTTACTTGCTTGTCCAAGCACAAAACCTGAGGGTATATCTTAGAGAATTTGTCTCAACAATCTCTAACTAAGATGTCCAAAGATGGGAACTTTTCACCTTTTCATGAGTAAAGAAAGAAGAAGAAAGGTTTACCAGAATAGCCACTAGGGAGTGAGATAGTTGCTCCTTGCAACTTCCTTCCTCTGAAATGAGCTTCTTCTGTTCTTACTCCATCATTTTCGATCTCTACGGTTGGACCAAACAGTCAACATTAATCTCACCATACAAGTGAAAACAGAATTACATAGATGTTTCTCTTATTACCACTGGATGTAGGCTTGAAATAGTGGGAAACTTGAGAAGGACCATCGAATCTAATGCAACAAGGAAGCTGGTGAACTTGACTGCTGATATCCGGAATCGAGTTTTCATCTGCAGCAGCTCTAAGGTCTATGGTTCCCATTAAGCTCCCACTTGGATAAAATAAAAAACCTCAGATCTCTGTACCACAATTTGCCAAAGTGGTTAAGTTGGTGACTTCAGCGGTACTATGATTAGAATAAAAGCACTTATGAGAGTTTACACACTTGACTGGTAATCATAAAAATGTCACATTTGATCATCATCCATTGCTATATACGAAAACAACTCGCCGATTACGCCATAAAGTATCAAAATTGATATCAAAAGAACCCAGGAGCGACAGAGAAAACTAAATAATCCCGGAAAATTCAACACAGATATACCCTCCAAGTCCCAGATTTTGAGTTCTAATTCGTACCGTTGGTCTCGCCGAGAAAGAGAGATCTATCTATTTAGTGAAACCAATTTGGTTGCGAGATTGAAATCCTAACATTCAGAAACAGTAGAGATTAAAACGGGGAATCCAAAAAAATCTTACATTACAAACCAGGCAATATCGGAATGGGAATGTGGTCGAGACGGAGAAGCTAAACCACCGAGAGAAATGGTTTTTGGAGAAGACAAGAGAAAATAAAGGGAATTGGAGGAGTTACAGTATATATAGGTCCACGTTTCTATTTATTTTCACATACAAATTTTCTATGATTTGTTTTCAGTTGTGAATTATCTTATGGATGTTCCCATTTAACCTCTAAGTGTGTTGGTCTTGAATCTTGATCCTGCTTAAAGTGGAGTGGTGGCTGCAACGCCTCCAAGAATCAAACTATATTTCTCTTAAAAATGATCTCTTTTGAACTGGAGTATTCATTCACTGCAAGCGACTTTTGGTCACTTCCATGGAAATCTCTCAAAAGGAAAAGACAGATCATATGACATGACTGAATCATTCTCAAAGCTCTAAATGCGCTACAACACAAGGGATCCATTATTATATCTTGAGAACATCAAAGCTCTCACCTTTTCTTCTCCTATTTTCCTTATCAAAGCTCTCATCAATACTACTAAATTGGCTTAATCAAGATGGTTTAACTTGTAAAGAATCCGAACAAAACATCACTTGGCATCACTTGAATTAAACATGAGATGATTGATTCTTGTAACTGATATGTCAGAGATTGGATCTATAGGCCTCTCGTCCCCCTCCTCCATCTGCTGATCAAACTCCCCAGGTTCTCGACTGTACTCATCTGCCCATCATCACCAAGAATATCATCACATGATGATTGCAAGCCAACTATAAAAAACTATGCAGCCTCAAGAGAGCGATGCAGACACTCACCAAACAAAGTATTGAGAGAGGTTGGAGGTGGAGTGGCGATGAAGTTGAGACCAATGTAAAACGCCAAAGCTAACAGCAAAGTCACCATCAGATACGTCGGCATAGCCAATACCCAGTACCTGCTTGGGTAGTAATGGATCCCTATAGACTCCAACGCTTTATCTGGTACATAGGCCCATATCAAGAAGATCACTGTGGCGACAACAGTCGATATGGACCCTACAAACCCATATACCTCTGAGGTTTTTGGTCCTTGCACTTGCGATGCTCTAAATGGAGACGGCCTTGCGCTGTCTGAATCCTGGACACCGGGCTGCTTTTGCTTCTTTCTCTTTGAGAAGCTTAAAACTCGTCTTGGACTATTCACTGAGTGAGCTTCTTCCATGTTTGAGGAATCACTGAGGAATGAAAGAAAGAAAATCAATCCTTGTTCTCTCCCTTTCAAGTAGACAAACTAAAACCAGGCGCATTTGCAGAGATTTGGGAGCATATATCAGAATTGAATAAGCTATAAGTCTATGTTGCATCTAAACTCAAGAACACAATTATTGAATCTTTCAGAATGCGAAAGGTGCTACCAAGGTTCCACATGACAGATGTTAATGCCAATATCAGCACACTCTTGACAAGAAAAAATGAGACTATCAAATGCGAAATCATCTATCCAAGGCTTTATAAACTAAAATGCGAAAAAACACCGAAACTGAGAAGGTTTAGTGGTTACAAACAGCATACATTATATCCACTCTTTCTCTTCCTCGCAAAGATGGTCACGTTTTCTAAAGGTTAAAATTTTATGGGATGAAAGATTGAAAAGAGACGAGGGACATCACCGTCAACGCTTGACAACAAAGAGAACGAAATCACAGAACCCATTAGATGAATGGATGAAACGATATAATCCAATCAAATGGAAACGTACGAGAACAAAGACAATTTCACCAAGTGTAAGCAGTCATATATACACCCAGAAAAATGCAAACAGAGAGTAAATGCCCCAAACAAAATCCAATGTTCAAACAGATGATTATTTGCTCATGTTGAGAAACAACAAGATAACCCAATCAAATAAATTCGTAATGGATAATGGAAAAATCAGAGAGCAATCAAAAGAGCTTACACGACTGTACCGACCAAAAGGATGATCTTTCTCCAAGTGAAGCTCCGTAACCCGGCGACCTATCTCAAGCTTGGTTGCGAAATTTGTATGATTATGTAATGGATTTTGTCGAATTTCACAAACCCAATTAACCGAGAAAAAGGCGACCTTTGTGATATAAACCTAATTAATAATTATCCCCAAAACCTTTAAAAATCTATTGTGGCAACCTCCCTTCTAGCGATTATCCACCCAGAGTACTCGGCAATATGTAATACAAAAAATTGGGAACTGATAAAATTGGGGGACGGGGGAGGCCCGCGCGAGAGAGTTCTGCGAAAGTAAGCAGCGTCAACACTCGGCCAGCCTATTTCCCTTCCAAAAATTATTGCGCCACTTTCTATGTTTTACGTTTAGCGCTGCGACCGGCTCTCACCGCTCGCTTTGTTTTCCTTACTCATTAGTTTAAGGCAAGTTTCAATCGTTGTTGATCCTCAGTTATTTATACTAGCTTCCACATGACTCACAAGGCTCGGCTTCCCGATGTGGGACAAACAAAACATACTTTTATCATAAATCAAACCCAACTCTATCCAAATCAATCAAAATGATTTCGATTCGTTCAAATTTTTTAATTACCCAAACCGAAATCTAAACGGCTTTGATTAAAATTCACTAATCTTTGGCTGAAGAGGGTCGAAGAGAAGTTATAATATTTTTCTAGTAGATGAAACACGCATAACGAAACTAGTACAGTTACAATTGTACTTTTTTTTTTCATATATCACACTTGTCTAGTAGACAATATGGTGAAAATTAATTTGTAAAGATTTTCGAAGCGTGGATGAAAGAAAACGGAGACAGCTAACAGTGGGATCTAGCGTGCTCGGGTTTGTGAGTGTACTCATAATCGAGATGCACAAAAGCCCGTTCGATCTCTTCAAGCAGCTCGAGCTTCTCTTGTAGCGACTCTCCAATGTCGTGAGCCACTTGCAGAGGCATATCAGCAGGAAGAACAATATCAACCTCCACAAAGTAGTGAGAGCCAAATGTGTAGGCTCTTACAGTATCAATTTGCCTGATGGCCTTGTGGTGGTTCCAACACAGGTAAGTTAATTTCTGCAGAAACTCTGGTGTTGCTGATTTCCCAACAAGAGAGTTCACGTTCTCCAGAACCGTCATTGACCATGTCCGTATCGTGTACAATGCAAGCTACATGAATTAACCCACATATTTCAGTAAGAAGGAGAGAGAGAAATATATAAGTGATCTGAAAAACTTACAATGATAGCTCCAACAGGATCCATCCAGTTATCAATGTAATTGGCGAGGATTGCTGCAATGAGTCCAATGATGTTTGTGATGACGTCAAAGAAGTGATCTTGAGCATAAGCTTTGACGATCTCGTTACTGAAGGATCTGCAGTAGAGAACCAGAAGCAGTTTCACCAATGTCACAGAGAGCATGATCCCAACCACCCAACTCTCTTGCCATTTAGTTAGGCTGAACTCCTTGTGCTGTATAATAGAACATGTGAAGCAATTTGTGTGAATAATGTATTAACTTTTGAGGCTCTAGACCAAAAGCTAGGTGATATCAAGTTTCAGACATACACTGGATAGCATCGTGCGAAGAGATTCCAAGATTATCTGCAACCCAAGTGTGGCCATCACCGATGCAAAGACCAGGATTCCCTGAGAGGATTTGATCCAAGATTCACTTAATTGAGAAGTAGAAAAAGCTTTGTAGTCTTGTTATAGTAGCACAAAGAAATCAATAGCACAAAACAAGCTTGCCTTAGGCCCATTCAGTAACATCACATATGAGATAGAAAGATAGTAAGTGAAGACAAACCAGTGGTTGCATCCTTTTCTTCCCAATGGGATACTGATACGGGTTTGGTGTCTGCATCGAGAAGGCGGTGAACCACAGGATGAAGCCAGAAAGAAGATCAAGGAGAGAGTCCAATGTGGACGCAACAATTGCTAAAGAGCCACTTGTGAAAGAAGCGTAGACTTTAGCAGCAAAAAGAACCATGTTCGCAATGTTTGATATTCTAATCGCCAAGGTCTCGCTTTTAGCCAAATTATCTTGCTCTTCCTATATGCATAACACAGATAAGTATCAATAAACAAGCACAAATGGATCCAAGATTTAAAGAAGAAAAAAAAAAAAAAAACTGTGGAAGAAGAGAGAAGTAGCATCATGTAAGCTAACCTTTGACATTCCAGGGACAAAGCCACGTTCTGCAAGTTCATCCATTTCAGTAAAGCCTTCAAGCATCTCTACTTGCTGCTGGTAATAATCGGCCACATTGTCTTCCGGACCTGAAACCACCAACACATATAGCTTCACAAATCATTCCCTAATCTTTCCGGATAGGGTAAACAAATCAAAGAAACTCCTATTAAGCTAAAACATTTGTTCTTTCATTAAGTATCGGGTACTAAAAATCAAGATCAAGATTACTAGAAACTCAAGAAAAAATACATGTAGTGTGCCATACATTCTTAAGCTCAACCCCATCCAAGCTTCCGTTTCATTCAGACTTATCAACACTGCCAAAGACTCCACTAAATCTAAAGAAAAGCTTGAACTTCATATAAATTGTAATATGTTATAAGAATCAACAAAGCTAAAAAAATGGCAATCAAAGACGCCCAACTCAAAAGTCAATCAATCCACAAAACGGCAACTTATTTTTTTTCCAATAGATTAGCTCAATCTTCATCAGTTTTTTCTGCACATATCAATTCTCTCACCTCCTAAAGATATGCAGCTGACGAAAAAATATGGGAAACGTCGAGAGGAATAGAAAATTGTACCCAAACAGCCAAGACAATTATGGAGTTTACTAGGCGGTTTCTTCTCCTTGTGCTCCCGGGAAACCTGGAAATCGTCGAAGTTTAGCTGCCAGGACCGATCACCGTTACCGTGAAACCCGAGCAGCGAGATCCCTTCGTCGCCATCAGGACTAGCTGGCCCAACCATTACTCCGGTGAGATGGAGATTCGCGGCGGGAGAGATTTGGAGTCGGAAGCTGATCGATTACGTCTGGGTGGAAGTAACGGTGAGGGTAGAGGAATGGAAATTTTAAAGAGACGACGAGGGTAAATCGGGTAAGTTAAGCGATAAATCCGATGAGGCTACTAACTACGACTGGTGTGGTCGACATACCAGTAGCCACAGAGATACTTGGACCAGCCAGAGAACGAGACGTCTTTGTTAAATGTCTACGTGGCGTGTTTTCAATGGATTTAGAATATAGTATCTCGCACGTGATTGGTGAGTCATCTTGGACACGTGTACAGCTGAAATGAAACTACCGTTAAGTGTAGGCATGGGACTTCGGGTTTCAGTTTGGATCCGGGTCGGATTTTTTGGGTTTCGGATTTTCGGATTTAGAAATATAGAAAACCGTTCATGTTTTTTAAATTTTTTGTTTGGGTTTGGTTTAGTTTTTTTGGTTTTTTCCGGGATTTTCGGGGTTTTTAATATGTTTTTCCGGATTTTTTGAGTTTCGAATTTTTTTGGATTTTAGATATAAAAACCGTTTTTAAAAATTTTTATTTTGATTCGGACGGGTTTCTAGTTAAGCCCCCACCACCATCCCGTGACATGGTGATGGGGTATAGAATTAGAAGTACCCTTTGTGCATTTTAAGTTTAAGAATCTTTCTAGGAACACATATGTATTCAATCTGGAGATTTAACGCAACTAAATTTAAACAATGATGTAAATTTGGGGAACGATTATAAGATACCGAAGATTTGGTTGGTATGAGTCTGACCTAACATTATGTATGCGTACGTGTCCGACAAACATAACATGTGGAACAAAATAACATGAGAGATGTGGTGGTTTAAGTATCAATGTTTTTTGGATAAACAACATGGACGTAATTATAGACTATAGAGGAAGGGCTTGTTCCCTTATTGTCAAGCAAAAGCAGATCGTTTCCTGATCAAACAGTGTGTAGGTTCGTTTTCTTATTATGGTTAGTACTGTTCGGTATGGTTTGGTTTGGTTAGGTAAAGATTGTATGCCTTGATATGGAATTTTCTGTAAATTCTTACTTGTTTGATCAATATAGAAATTTTTTTGCTTCGCAATATTTTATTTGACTAATGAAAATTGTTGTTTTATATCGTTTGGAAAGTCCAATCAAACTATAGTCATAGATGGAGAAGAGAAGAAGCAAAAATTCCGATTAATCAATCGTTGAGATTAGATAACATGAAAATAAAAACAAATAAAGAAATCTGGAAGAAAAAAGAAAAATTATAGTTGGACGTGAGATAACAACAAAGTTGGTTTATTCGACGCCAATCGAGAACATAGTGATTTGGGCTTTACATTATGGTTATGATAAAAGGCCCATTATAATATTGAAAGGCCCAAGTAATCTAGGGTTTCGTCTCTCTTTATCACTCTCGTGAACTCCACAATAAAACTGTCTGCGGCTGCAAGGAGAGTTAGGGTTTTTCATCTGCTTCACCTCTCCAGGTTCGTTCGTCTTCCTCCACCTTCTTCTTCACTGCTCCTTTCGCATTGTTCATCATCTGAATAACTTGTTTCGATTTCGCAAATTATCTCTAGAGAGCTCGAAATCTTCGTTTGGTTTCCTCTCGTACATTTCATTTCCAGATTGTTAACTTACCTGATTTTTCTGGGTTTCTATCAATTTTTTTTGTTCAGATTCCGAGTGGGAAGAATCATTCTTAGCAATGTCTCCGGCTAAAGGTACGATTTTTCATCGATAATCAGATTCCTTGTGTCTTGTTGAATACTGGACTGCAGTTTTATGGAAACGCTAATAACTGGCTTCGATTAATGTGTTTAATCATGTTTCATACTTGGTTTCGAATTTTCCTGATTAGTTTCTCCTCTGCAAATGAGATTAAATCCTCAGGTTTTGTAGAATCCATTCATATGAGTGGATTTAAGCTGTAGATTAGTTTCTCAGTTTTTAGAGTATTCATGTATCAGAGTGAGTTTGAGCTGTAGATTAAACCCTTGAGCATTCTTTCAATGAGTTTGTTCGTCTGAAAATTGAAATCATTTAGAGTGTTGAATAGTTTTGTTCTCTAAGCATTCTCTCTAAATGCAGTTGATACAACCAAGAAGGCCGACCCAAAGGCCAAGGCTTTGAAGGCTGCGAAAGCAGTGAAGTCTGGCCAGAGCTTCAAGAAGAAGGACAAAAAGATCAGGACTAAGGTTACCTTCCACAGGCCAAAGACATTGACCAAGGCCAGAGATCCCAAGTACCCAAGAATAAGCGCAGTGCCAAGGAACAAGTTGGATCATTACGGAATCCTCAAGTACCCACTCACCACTGAATCCGCAATGAAGAAGATTGAAGACAACAACACTCTTGTCTTCATCGTCGACATTCGTGCCGACAAGAAGAAGATCAAAGATGCTGTTAAGAAGATGTATGACATCCAGACCAAGAAGGTCAACACCCTCATCAGGTATAAGCCTAAACAGAGTTTTCTTTTGCGCTTTTGATTGTGTGACTTGTGAGTTTTACGCAATGGTATGGTTTTTTGCTGCAGGCCTGATGGAACCAAGAAGGCTTACGTGAGGCTCACACCAGACTATGATGCTTTAGATGTTGCTAACAAGATTGGCATTATCTAAGTTTAATCCACCTCCTCCGCAATTATAAAAACAGACTTGTGGTTTTTGTCTCTCGTAGTATTCAGTTTTGCTTTAAGATATTATTGCCACCTTCTGGTGATTGCAATGTTTGGGGGCAAAAACTTGTTTACAAATACATTCTTGTTGCAGTTTATCGTTGAATTCAAGTTTTATGTTCGGTTTCCTTAGAATGTTATCAGAAAACTTTCATAAACCTATAAAAAAAAAATGCGAATGCAATCTCTTCTGTAACGGTAACCACACATCATTTTGTTATCCATCCATTTATCAACATCTTAATGAATGGAGAAAACTGAGAAATGACGAAAAACCAAAATCTCTTATCCTAACAGACAAAGGTCACAAAACTAAGGCAATGATCATCGATCATCCAAAGTCTTCGGAATTGTAGCCATTATGGCAGTCTCTTCACTCTCAATCCGCTATTGTGTCTCACCAACAATCTTCCACAAGGTTAATAACAACAACACTGCTCAGATTCCAACTTTATCTCGATTTCTGGTCCTTGTTGTTCATTGATTATATACACATTCTCTTACCAGACAGATATTCTTTGTCCAAATCCATCACTCAAAGCTTCTTGTTCACTTTCATCGGAGAACAGTAAGAAACTAACTCTTCTTGCATTGGCCAGTGAGTTGATTGATATTAACACTTGAATAGCTTACAAAAAAGGAAGTGGAAGCAATTGGAAAAGAAGGCAAGCTCTTGTGGGAGTAGGAACCTTATTGGCAACTTCAGCTCCAGCAACTTTGCTTCTTGCTGAAGGTAATCTGCCAAAAAGAAATGACTTGTTTTATTGTCTCTCTTCTCTTCATTCTTCTGGGGGAAAAACCGCAAAAGATATAATGATTTTCTTGCAGAGATACCAAAAAGCTACTCTGCTTTTGTGGATCGACAAGACGGGTATTCTTATTATTACCCATCAGACTGGAGGGTGGGTAAGCTATGGCTTTGTATTTTCTTTTTTGTTGTTATGATGAGACTTGAGCTTTGAGATGATCTTAGTTCCGGGAAAACTTGTATATAGGAATTTGACTTCAGGGCACATGATTCAGCCTTCAAAGATAGATACTTGCAACTGCAGAATGTTCGAGTCAGGTTCATACCAACTGAGAAAAGCGACATCCGCGAAATGGGTCCAATGGAAGAGGTATGTATTGCACATCTTAATCTCCCTCTCTCCCTAACATTTGAAGATTCTCATTGTTTTGTCATTCTTGTATGTTTATCAGGTGGTATATGATCTAGTGAAGCATAAGTTTGCAGCACCAAACCAAGTAGCTACCATCTACGATATGAAAGAGGTCAGATTTCGCATCTTTGTTACTACATGTTTAAGAATCATCAAAGTATCGAGTGATTGGATCTTTATAAGAAAAAAAACTGAGAATGCAGAGGGTGGAGGATGGAAGGAGCTATTACACGTTTGAGTATGGACTAAGAACTCCCATCTATGCAACCACTTCCTTTGCAACAGTTGCAGTTGGAAACAGTAAGCATAGATTATAAAGAGGTTTATGATATAGATTTTAATGATAAATCAGTGATAGATAAAAGTGTTTGGTTGATTTTTGATGTTGCAGACAGATACTACACACTCATAGTTGGAGCAAACGAGAGAAGATGGAGGAAAGTGAAAAAGCAGCTTCAAGTTGTAGCTGACTCTTTGAAGATCCTTCAGATTTGACAACACACAATAAATTTCTTCTGTTACTCTTTATCTATATATTCATTCTCTGTGGTTACAAAATTCTATGTAGATTTCAGTAAAAAGAGATGATATTTCAATCAAACTTCCATTAAAAAGCCCTGCAAATAAAGTGAATACAATATATTTACAGAAACAGACGCCTTTTCCCCCTAACCATTACACATTCTCCACCTAAATCACTCACAGCAACAACAACAAAAAACAAACCTCAGTAAATAAACTGCCTCTAATCTTCAGTTTCAATAAACAAATTGATATACGTTAAGAGACACACAAGCAATGAAGAAAAACAGTCCTACGTCTCCAATTGCTTCGTCTCCTGAAAGAATAAGGGAATCTACACCTACAAGCTCCTACTTAGCTTACAGGAACTAACCCTGGTTGTACAGCTTCTCCTCATTTGGTGTCATCCCGGACCGATAAGCTTTGATCAGATTGCAAGTTATGTCCCGTAATCTCTAGATCAGTCGATGTTGGCGTAGACCTTTGCCGAAATGTGGTTGCATTAACCGCATATACAATCCGTTCTTACCCGCTAAAGCATCGTGCGTACCTTCCTCTACTATTTTGCCTCCATTGAGAACCACAATGTTATCCACATGTCTCATCATCGCTGCTCTATGCGCTATCAGAATCGTCGTCTTGTTTCCCATTATCAACGTATCAAGAGCTTCCTGCACCACACGGCTCGACTCGGATTCGATAGACGAACTCGCTTCATCTATCAACAGGATCGGAGCGTTCTTCAGCACTACACGAGCTATCGCGATTCTCTGTTTCTGTCCTTGGGTGAGTTCAACACCTCTCATCCCGATATGCGTGTCGTATCCGTGAGCTAAGCTGCTGATGAAATGGTGAGCATTTGCGATTCTTGCTGCTTCCTTCATCTCAGCTTCACTCGCGTTGTGCCTTGCGTATATGATGTTTTCTCTGATCGTCGTGGAAAAGATTATCGGTTCCTGTTGAATCAGACCCATGTGGCTTCTTAACCATCTCAAATTATATGACTTCAAGTCTCGACCGTCTAATAAGACCTGACCAGCAACTGGGTCGTAATATCTCTCGATCAATGATATTATCGTGCTCTTTCCAGAGCCAGAAACACCAACCACAGCTACTGTTTGTCCCCCGCTGACTTTGAGACTGAAGTTGCTTAGTACTAACACTTCCGGGCGAGTTGGGTAGCAGAAGTCGATGTTTTTCAGCTCAATGCTTCCATAGACGTTAGGCGGACTAAGAGCTGAGGTATCATCAGGTTCGATTGTAGGCACTCGATCTATGATTTCAAATACTGAAGCGAGAGACTTACGGCGCTTGAGAATGTAAGGTGCTAATCCGAATGGCTCGACCAGGGCAAATGTAGCAAAGGAGAAAACCATGTACTCGGTTATTGCTGTAGACAATTTCATATATCTGCGGTTCACTGAATATGCGGTGTACCAGAGGAGGAGCGCATTGCAGGCGAAGAGGAGAAACTGTGAGAAGCCAAACGCAAAGCCAATAGCCATCCCGTGGAAAAAGCTCTGCCTGAGGATCCGTTGAAGTTGCAGTCTGTAGAGTTCCATCACCTTGTTACCGGCACAGAAAGCAACAACAGTATATATGTTTCTGACAGCATCCTCGAGTACTAAAGACGCCTTCCTATGCATCTCCTGGATGCCCTTTGAGAATCCAGCAAGCCAAAGTTTCTGGAAATTTTGAGGTTTATTAGAAACCAGCGTCAGGAGAATAGACAGATATTTCTAAGCTAAGTGCATGACACAGAAAAAAACAAACATAAGAAAACAATTTTAAGCCTTAGTATAAGGGTTTGTGGGGGAATACTAAGAAACGAAACAAACCTGAGCAATGGCAGAGAGAGTTAGTATCGGCAAAGTTGCCAATGCAACAAGGGCCAAACGCCAGCCGAGCACCAACCCAATAAGAACGGCAACGATAACAGCAAAACTATCCTGAATAAGTATCGAAAGCCTGTTGCTGAAGGCAGCACGAACAAAAGTGGCATCATTCGCTAGGCGCATGGATAACGTATCTGGACTGTTCTCTTCTTCGTCAAACCATCCAACTTCATTACGCAGCATCGCTGGCACATCAGAGAAAATCAATGAACTGAGACAAGTGAAATATTGAAGTGGACTAAATAAAGAAGAGTATTATTGCAGTACCTGAGAACATCATCCTCCGCACTCTCTCAGTCATTTTCTCCCCCATAATACCAAAGTAGAAGTGCTGCAAGAAATTGGCAACAACTGTCACTATTCCCATGCAGGCAATGATCAAGCACCACTTGTCAACCTCCTCACGCAGGTGGCTTCCCTTGCTCTGATAGTATGCCGTCACTACCAATGCAATGACGTAAGCTAAAAGAGGATTGAAAGAACCAAAGACGGCAGCACCAATACTCCCTAATACAGCATATAGCCACTCTGGAAAACTAAGCTGTGCCAACTTCCAAAATGAAGGCGACTCCTTGTGTTGAGCGTCTTTAGACACCATAGCATTTGTTGAAGTATCATCAGAATGACCAAGGGGGCGGCTAAATGTCTGTGAATGGGAGCGCTCATTTTGGGGATCTGATATCAAAAGGGGTGATATAGGGGACTCCGGATCTGAACCATTTGATTTCTGACGTTCAGGACACTGAATGTCAATTTTTGGTAGCTCTGGTAACCGCATCTCGAAACTATCTTGTCTTTTGATGGTTGGTTCCTTATCAGCGACATCCAAAGGCGAGCCATTTTCTCCCATTTTCTCTGGTGCAGGGCTATGATCATTGGGTGACCCTTCACTATTAACGAACATTTCCTGGGAGCGGAAAACAGTATGGCCTCTCTGAAGAGATGGAGACTTGGCCATTTTGGGTGAGGATGGTTCTTGGAAGCCACGACCAGCTGAAGAATCCCTCTCGGCCTGAAACGCAGTAGACTCGTTGTAGTTCCTAACTGGCATCCTGAAAGAAGATATGAATTTCATAATCAAGTCGAATCGTCAAGTTCTACCCTTCAATAGATCATTACTAATCAAAAGCAGTCAGACAAAAAAATTCTACCATGACTTTTACTACACAACAGACTTGACAAAAGTTGTTGGATATAAATGTCTTGGCTGGAGAATCATACCTTCTGGGTAGCTTTGTTGCTTCTTCACACTTCAGAAGCTCGGCATACAAATTACCAAGGTTGATTAATTCATCATGTGTACCCATTTCAAGTAGCTGACCCTCCTCCATTACAGCAATATAATCAGCATTTCTTATCAGACTTAGCCGTCGAGCAATAATTATGGTCGACCGTCCCAGCATTAGAAGATCAAGAGCTTCTTGGACAACTCTTTCAGCTTCAAAGTCTAGTCCTCCAGTAACCTCATCAAGCAGAAGAATTTTCGGATCTAAGAGTACAGCTCTAGCAATCGACAGTTTTATTTTCTGCTCCTCCGTCAACGTTAAACCAGCCTTCCCAACCTAGGAAGACAAACAAGTTATTTCCAACTTCTAAAAAGAGAATAGCAGCACCAGAAGTGCAATTCGTAACTACAAACTTTTCAGTGGATTGCTACCTGAGTTTCATATCCTTTTTCAAGTGAGCTGATAAATGTGTGTGCCCGAGCCTTTTTAGCTGCCTCCTCTATCTGATCCAGAGAAGCCTCTCGGCCATATGCAATATTTTCTCTTATGCTCAAGCTAAGCAAAGCAGGCTCCTGTGTCACCAGGCCTATTTGGCTTCTTAGCCATTCTAATTTAAGATTTTTAATATTTTCCCCATCAAGTAGAACTTCTCCTGTTTAAGAAAAAACAACAGATCTATTCAGCTAATAATAGTCTCTGGCGCAGGTGAGTATTCAAATGGGATTATAATAAAGATACTGATACATCTTAAATCACACATCATAATACCTAGTGTGGGATCATAAAACCGTTCCATTAGAGGAATGATGCTGCTTTTACCAGAACCATTTCTACCAACAAGTGCAACAGCTTTTTTAGCAGGCACCGTGAGGTAAAATCCACTCAGGATTGGAATTTCAGGTCGTGACAAATAGCTGAAATATACGTTCCGAAACTCGATATTTCCTTCAATAGAAGACGAAGTAATTCCCTCTTGATTAGTCCCAGAGGATGAACGACTTATCATCTCAAAAAGTCTATATGCCGCAATCCTTCCTTGATCAAATGAATAAAAGTTTGTAGCAGCTTGATTTAAACCCCTGCACAGCACATTACGAATATGATTAGCAAATAAATAGGTATACAGACACAGGAGAAAAGATACAAGCAGAAAAGGTAGGATCTGAAGCTTACAGCCCGCTCAAAATAACAGCGAAAAGTGCTGTAATGATTTCTCCACCATTCGCCCTTTCTTGAATAACAAAGAACCGACCAATCCAAAGTTGCATAGCACATGAACATATAGCAAGCCCATAAGTAAATCCAAGCCCAAGTCCTTGCACAAGACTAATCAATATACCATATCTCAGAGTTGCTTGGAGAGAAGTTGCATAAGAGTATTTTGCAAGAGTTTCATTTGTAAAGGCATACAAAGTCCTAATGTAAGAGACCGCCTGCACATTTAGAATAAACCCATTAAGCGTTAGAAATTGTCACAGGACACACTGACACAGTAAACTAACCAGAACTAAGAAGTCAGAAAACGGACCAGTAGGGGATACATTTCAGAAGAATTTGTACACAAACAGATTAGTGGGCGTGAAATTTCCATGCATCTAAGTTGTTGCAATATCCAAGTTATGGATGCCTAAGAATGATTATAAATGCATCATAACATACAAAGAACGAAGCCATGTCTTGCAGTACAGCCGTATTAAACCAACATAAGTAACCTAAAAATTCCGATCTGTCTAAATACAATCTGACCCTCATAGATTCTGCCTACTATTTTCTGAACTTAAAACAAGTTTTCACTTTAAATAAAAGAACAACAAAAGATATCAAACTTTGCACAGCGAACATCCACTTTAATGTTCACAAGTCACAACTATATCTTGTTATAACTCCAATGCTTAAATATCATAAAATTATAAAGTTTAAAGCTTGCAACAGCATTGGACAGTATATTTATAACGTCCCCCATAAACCAAACAGTTATAATACCTGTTCAGCAATGCTGGCTGCTTCAGCATATGCATCTTGAATATTCTCAGCAAGTCTGTGGAGAAATATATTTGATATGCCTCCTGCAGCAACAATGAAAGGACCAGTGGCTAACGTAATGAGCGCAATTTCCCAACAATTGACAAAACCGATAACAAGACCACTGATAAATGTTGCCATGTTATGAATGTAATTTCCAACCTGCGAATGTCCAAGATCACAAAGATTAAAGGAATGCCAGAAGATGTTTCACTCCTTACAAAAATAAAGATATTTGGAAGCAAACTTGAAACCAGAATCAAAAGTTAAACATACTTTTTCGCTTAGAGCCGACTGAATGAGTAAGACATCACTTAGCACTTGGCTTACTATATCCCCGTTATTCCCATATGTATCAAAGAAACTCATATCCTGATTTAGTAGTACTTGGACATACTTTGACCTGATCACAGCAGTCTGCCTCTCTCCAGTCAGTATCCAGCAAGACACCTCTACAATAAAGAACAATTAATTACGGTGGCAGCTAAGACTATCATTGCAGTAAAGGAAAGGACACAACATAATTATAAATGTACAGATTTTAGCAAAGGTGAGCTTACCAATCCAACCAGATATAAAAACACCTCCAGCAATGTATACAATGGTCAGCGAAAGCTGCACAAATAGGCACATTGTATCAGGATCGTTGCCAATGGTTACATGAATCCAGATTAACTGGTCTGTAAACAGATAAGCCTCAAATTCATAAAATGGACATCCAGAATAGCATACAAAGAAATTCCTAGAGACGAGAAAAACGAAAGCATAGACTTAGAAAAAGAGCAGCCTTCTTTTGAGCATGAGTGAAAAAGGGGATTAATTGTTCAAAGTAGCCTCCCCAGCTAAGTCAAGAACAGCTCTTTTCCAGGTTAATGGACAATTTAGAAGCAGAAACTAAATGAAAACCAGTATCCTTACTATGTTTCCAAATAATTGCACATAGAAATCATGAAACAGAAAATCCACTGACAAGCCAACATGCAAATCCACAAAGTTGCCACATGTAAAGCAAAACAATCAGAGAATTTCAGGATAAATGCTAAAGATACTAGTATACAACAGGTAAAAATTTTTAGCTTGTCACTACTCACTACACACTCTTATTTCACAAACTCTGTGGAGATAACAGCCCTGACATGCTTACCTCTTCACCAAACGTTCAATAACCTCGCAGGAAGGTTACTTTAACCCGAATGTGGAAAACCCACTACAACTACAATATCCCGCTCCGAAGGAGTTTAAAGTTCCAATTTTTTTCCCACCCCAAAAGCTAAATTCGTTTAAGTACATATAGCAAAACTATATACTAAACTTTCAATAGCTCCAACAAGACAGGCCTAAGCTTGACCATACAAAATAATAAAAACGACTGGGAAGTTCATCCAGCTTATATAGAAACCGAGTCCAGAAACTGAAAACACAAAACACCTAAACAAACCTCCAATTTCATTTCCCCTAAGCTAAATGGACGAGAATTAGGAAATTTCCAGCTAAAGCCACAAAAGCGTACGCAAGCTGACATACCTCGACAAGACGATTGAACTGATCCTCAGGTATCCGGTGACCCGATTCAGTGGTGAATCCAAGGACCTCAATAATTTTGGCGAAGTAGTGCAAGTAGACAATAAGCGCAGTACCATGTGCAGCAGCAGCTACAGATCCAAATATCATAAGCACCCAATCGAACCGATCGGCGCAAGCGAATAGCTGAGAGAAAGGAACAGCGGCAGGAGGAGGCTCCATCTCCTCTTGCTCCTCCATCTCCTCCTCGTCCTCCGCTTGCGCCGCCATGCCCGTGCCACCGTTCTCGGCACCAGGATCGAGGTAAGGAGAAGGAGACTCGGGAGGCTCGGAAACCTCGGAAACCGGAGTTAACGGCTGTACATGCGGCGGAGACCACCCGAACAAACCCCTGGAAATCATCATCTTTAGCGACGGGGGCAATAAACCACCTCCGTCTCCTAGGTTTAGGATCCTCGGATTTTGCTAATCTGAATTCTCACCGGATCTGCTATAAAGCTTAGAGAGGAGGGAGGAAGAAAAGTCTTGGAATCGGCGAGCAAATCGTTTCCGGTAATATCTGTTTCCTCTTTGTTGCTGTGATTCTGATTTTGATTTTATTTAAAAAGAAAATCATTCGTTTTTCGGATTTTCGAAATGAAACGAAGAAAGAAATGGGTCAAGGACTCAAAAGTGAAAGACAAGTCTTTGTGTGTATATGTGTCACCTGATGTAACGCAAGTTTTTTACATTTATTTTATTACTATAGTGTTTTTATTTCGTATAATTACATTTTTTTAAGTATGTAAATACACCGGGGAGGCTGCTAAGTAGCTAACGGTCAACTACGGCGACGAGTTTATAGATTTTTTTTTCCTTTTTCTTTTTTTCAGGTTTTCTTCGTTTATTCTCTGCTTAAATTTTGTTTTCTTCCAATAATTTCTAAGAAAAAGCGTAAGAAAAAATGGTAGAATTTGGCCCTGATTGGCAATTTATCTCTATTTGTGATGATAACTAAGAAGTTACTATGTACGTAGTTTCTTGAATGCATGGGAGCAAGCGTTGTTCGTTGATAATATACTTTTAAGGCATTAAATTCACCTTTCAAAGAATCTCGAACTAGGGAACAAAGTTCAACTTCTATTATATAAAAGGGATGATAAACTTTTTACTGCCAAATGAACAAAAAATGTAGACATGGTTAGAAAGTTTGCAGTTGTAACGGGCCATTAACTTTTGATTAATTTAGCATAGTTCAATGTTTTACAAAGACAATGAATTCAAAAATATGCCGATTAACCGTAAATAAGCTTCGCAATCTTAAAGAGCAGCCGCATCTTAAATTGTCAGTCCTATTCATGCAAGATTAAGTATGCGACGCTCTAATAAAAGGCCTAGATGGACTGGTCTATATCGGACCAGGTTACGCCACTATAATGTCCCCAACATTTACCAGGCGTCTTTGTCGTATGCAATGTCATTATCGATACAAGATTGTCGACAAAAGCAAAGTAAATTATTTTGTCATTACTTTCTACAGAAGGTGGTTGTCAAGTTAACTTACAATATTGAATCGTTTCGAAAGTTTTGGTAGATCTTAATTAAAATTACATTATTTTCGCTCTCCAACCACCATACGTAACACGAGAACTTCGTCCGATAAAACACTTTTCTGTACAAGTCAATGGTTAAACACTTAAACTTATCCTAAATAGTAAAGATTAATCATAAGCTACGTTCAAAAACTCTTGACAATACTAATATATATATATATGTGTATTGCAAAATGAAATACCATAAAAACAAAACAGAAAAATACAAATGAAGAAGAAAGAGCTTGAAAAACTTGAAAAATGTGCGTGTTGGTTGGTGTGCCGTGAAGAAATGCAACAATAGATAGCTGTCATCGTTTCTTTCCATTTTTTTTTTCACTGTCGAAGACTAAAGAGAAAAGGTGCGGGTGATGGAAGAGAAGGGTGCTATTACAAGTGAGACTAGCATTACTCAGTGGGGGCAGGTATCATTGAGATAGTATGGAGTTTCTCTTTTCTTTTGCCAGTGCATTTGATCTGTTCCCTTTTGTTAAGTGTCCACCTTTTCTCTTTTAGAACTTGCGCACGTAATTAGTTTTTAACTTTCTTATTAATATTGACTACTATGTTAGGAAATAAATAAAAATCCCACTTTAAAAGCAGTTTATATCAAATAGTATGTTGGTTTTTTTTTTTTTTGTGCTAAATTTAGCTTATTAGCATTTGCCCATGTATTTTGTTAAAAAGTATACTAGATATGTAAAACATACAATTCATGAATCATATTTACAAAATCTAACTAAATAGGAAAAAAAAACAGTAGATAGTAAATCATGTGGAATAAGTATATATATAGTTGTGATTGTGAAGATAATTGAAAAAGAATTCAGAAAAGCTAATTCAACTAAAAGACTAAAACGAAAGAATACACTTCGTTTAGAAAAAAAAACTAAAACGAAAGAATATAATATATCTTCCTCTGCAGTTTGATAATATTGGCACTTAAATTTCTTTGTTAGAAACGTCATTTCAAAGTTTTGTACCACCAGGTCTGTCTGAGCATTTTGGGGTTGGTGTATACAACTGTACAAAACATATTTGGCCTTTAGTCAACCCGATCAAATCATCTAGACTTAAAGTCGAAAAGATTATTGTTAGCTTGATCGCTTTGTTCACGTATTCACAGATTCGTTATGTATCAGTGTCATCATCTCATTCGATGAAAGATATGTATACATTTTTTTTGTACTAAACATATTTTGATTGCGGGAACTCTCGTTCCGTACGTACGTTTTTCTCAAATACAGATGGAAATGGAATGAAACATACTTCATTTCTTTAACAAGAAAAAACAGGATACTTCATTCATCTTTTTGTTTCTATCCATTTATGCATCGGTCGTTCCGTTGCTTCCTAGCCATTTCCGTCAAATGAGACCAGTTTCTTCGCCACTTGGAAAAACTGGATCATTTCGAGGTAACTTGTGCTTAGGCAACTTAAAAAGGGTATTATTTTTTTCATGACAATTGGTTTCTGATCTTAAGTCCAACGATCAAAAGATTGATTATGTAAGTAAAATGGTTTTACTTGGCTTAGGGTTAATCGATTGCGAACGCTTTTCTTTGGTTTACAGAGGAAGTTTCCACTCATGCTTTTGTTGAACAGGTCAAAAAAAGTTGACACGCACATGCTTTAAAACCGATATTTCACCTAAACTAAATATTTGGATATTATAGTTTATAAACTCGCAAGTGTACGAGAATCAATTATTCATTAAAATGTGGATACTATTCTACTATCATACATTTACATACAGTTGTCGCGGATGAACTCTTGAAAAGTAAATTTGGAGAGAATTGTATGAATTATTAAAGAGGTTAAAAATCTTTCATATAAGCCCAATAATCATGTACAATCATGAAAGTGAAGTCAGAATTAAGGACAAAAAAAACAAAGAGATATATGGCAGAAACATATAGGCAGATCAAAGTCACATTGACCATGACTTGCGAAACCGTATGCTTGTTTACGTCATTCCTTTATCCTAGTAAAAAAATTCAGAATAATACATACTGGTGGAAATATTTAATCGGCGTCTCGTGACAAAGCTAAATTTGAGTTTTGTATTGACGAGGGTTTCTTGTACAACAAGAAATAAGAACCCACGCGTAAAGATAACAGCAAGTTTATTAAAGCAGGTTCATGCGTGTATCTTTAAACATAAATCTTTTGTCATCCTCAGTCAAACCCAAATCGGAGTCGTTCTCAACTAAAGAAGACAGTACAAGCAGAGGCTGATCGATTTCTACCATCTCCTGTAGAGCCAATATCAGTTGATTATTATCTTCTTTATTCTTGGATCCTTCCAATTTGACCAGCTCTAGGTTACTTAGCCCTCTTCTATGCTTGTTCGCATTGTCCGCAACACAAACTTCTTCTTTTGAACTATAAGTGTTCGAATCAACCTTCAACGGAATAAGAGTTGTTAGCACGAAGAACCTATAAGAGGCATGAACTAACAAAGGATTTGGGTGTTTTTGACACTTACAGTAATGAAGAGGCGCTCGATTGAAGGGCAAAGTTTGAGAAAAGAGATCAAGAAAGTAATGTTTTCTTGGTTCATTGAGTTATCGATCCACCTCAATTCTTGTAACTTGTAGAATTGAAATAATGTCCAAGAAGAGGATACGGACGGTTTGATTAGTTCCTATAAACAAAAAAGTAATATATAAACTAGTCTAAAGCATGTATTAATCTAGGAAAATGATATAAATATGGTAGAAACCTATTTTCACAAACTTGCTATTAGAATCGTGTTTTTATCGTAAAATAAAAGAAAATAAAGATCATCTTTGTTACCTCGAACATCCATCTACATAGTGTTAGAGATTGAGAGTTCTTGATTATCAGCAAGAGAGGACCGATGTCTAAAGCATTGTTGTAATAGCTTGGGCCTTGTCTTACGTCGAAACTTGCATTGGTCAAGTTGAAATGTTCATGGATCTTGATCAGCGGTAAATATCCTAGGTAATGAAGAGTTTTGAGCTTACATGATCTGATATCGAGATATGTCAGCTGCGGGCAACCCGAGATCGATAAGTGAATAAGCTTAGTTGGTGAATCAATAACAAGAGAAGTCAATCCATAGCAACCACAAATCTTGAGATTCTCAAGTAAAGCAAAATCCAAAACCAGGGAAGAAATAATCTCGTGTGTTGACGAATTCACCGAATCTAAACAAAGCGTCTTCACCAAGAAACCGCTTGAGTTGACGCGTCGTGGGATAAGATCGTTGATCTCAAGACGCCAGCAAAAGCTCTCATATTTCTTAGTTTCACCAGAGAAGAATCTCATGTGTATGACGTTATTAGGTGCGAGAATAGTTGACAAAAAGTTTGACTTGTCAAAGTGTAACTCCAGCCTCCGAGTGTTTTTAGACGGATTGTGCTCGTCGAAGTCGTTGATGAAGCGAGAGAGGCCGTGAGAGATGTCTTCGGTGGATCCGTTGTGGCTGTGAGCGACGAGTAAGGCTTGGCTCCAAACGGACCTAAACCGTGTGGAGACGAAAGGGGTTAGTCTTGCGGATCTAAAAGGGAGGAAGCTGATGATGTAAAGGAGAAGCTCGAGTGGTAATCTCGAGAGGATATCTGGTTCTTGTTCGTCCATGGTGATTGTATTGTGAATTATTTGAATTTCCTGAGGAGTGGGTTTTGAGAAAAGTACGTTTATGGGTACGTACGGATATTTGGTTTATATAAAAAAACTGAACTTCCTCGGCGTGGATCATGTTCCTTTTGTTGTTAAACACACTTCTTTATTTTTATATATTATATTATTTTATAAATGCTCACACGTATACGTACGTTCCTACATGCCAGTCAAAAAAAACAAGAATCCTTAGTTGGAATCCCATTCCAACTCATCCCAGAGAGTCAACTTTGGGCTAGACAGAATGGTAAAGGGGCCTCGTCGATCATAGAAAAAAATCAAAAAATTACAATCAATTGATACCTATAATAATTTCTAGAAAAACGAAAATTAATGTTTACCCCCGAGTAAAAGGAAAAATTTGCCCGATGCTCACTTTTTCTAAGTAATGGGGAAAAGCTCCACATTTTATCGAGTGGTCATGCTAGAAACATAAACACCTGTTTTTTTCAAGAGCAATTAAAAAAATGTTTATCCGGAACATTCAAGGTTGGGTCACAGTTAGTAAAATTGTTAGGGATAGACATAAGACACACATCTCACCTTAGATATTTCGGTCTTTTTAACTGTATAACAATCTTGTTATTCATGCTTGTACCGCTATATATTTTGGGGATTTATCACCGACCACGTATTTTTATTCTAGCTAACAGTTTGTACTTGTCTATTCATACCAGCATTTAAAATGAAGATTTGGCTTGATTAGGCTACAATTAAACGAGAGTGAAAAGAACACAAATTTTTGGAGAAATGACGAGCGCAAATTTTTTGTTTTTTTTTTTAAGTTTACAAGAACATAAGAACAAGACATAAGGACAAGAGCTGCGAGTTCTACTTCTAATAAGTATCAAATAAGAATCAGAATGGCAAACAAATCCTATGTATATTTTTATGCCACCGGCAAAAAAAAGTCAAACAATTATTCTAATGTCAAACAATTATATTTTCAAATCAGGAGTTCAAACAATTCGTGCGAGTTCACTGGTTCATCATGTAGTGGACAAATGTCTCGATACCGTACCTACAAGAGACTAATCAAACAAACATGAAAGAAACTGTATAAAAGATACTAAACCCATTATAAGGAAAATTGTATAAACCATTGGCGAATATATTATCCCTTTCTAACTCTTACCCACTATTACGATATCTATAACTTCAAAAGTGTTCAAAGTTAATTCCAAGAAGAATTCTGAGTCATAGTTAAGTTGGTTTTACGGTTCCAAAAATCCATAATCTACAACAACATAGAGAATCGAATGGATTATCAATAAAAACGAAATGTAAGAATTCTTAAATCCGGCAAAACTCAAAAACTGAATACTAAAACCATTACAAGCATATTGGTGTTTCCTATTACAGATTTAAATGTGATCATATATGTGCTAATTTTGTACATGCTAAAGGTTATTGCCAAATATGTCGCTAGATTATGATTATTTGTAAACAATCTTTCATAATTAAAAAACAAGAAGTTGAGACTATATATCCATAGTTGAAAGTGTAACAATAGTTCATCTTTGATTACTCCAAATGATTCATTTATGCATTATAGATTATAGATATAGTAATCCACATGGTTATATAATATATTTCAATACTACATCGTACCGAAATCAAATAAATTTTAGTTATACATTAAAAATATCTATAAACTAATCCAACCCAAAAAAAAATCGAAACGTATTCAAACTAAAATTTTGAGTGATTTGACTATAAATGACAAATCCAATCTTATACAAAATGTCTGAGTGATTTACATAGAGAGGCACTTTTTTGTCTTTCCTTTCAATGAAAAGCACTTATTGTTTTTCCTTTCATTAAAAGGCACTTTTACAACTGTTCATTTTTTTTTAATCCTAAATTACCCTTATGTGTGAGTTACAAATGCTTATATATCCATATGGATATGATGTGTGGACATAATCAAATGGATATCGTCTCATGGAACTTTCTATTGATTGATGTTGAACTTGCAATAAACAAACTAACAAATGAGGCACTTATAGAATTATCTACATACAACAAAATCGCATATGATCCATCGAATAATTGTTTTGTATCAAAGTGGACAGTGCAAGATAAAAAATCGTGGTATGGATATAGCATATAGGTGTAGGTGTTAGATTTCCATATGGATATAGGAGTATGGACACGCTCATATGGACACAGTCCCTGTGTTTCATTGTCGATGTTTGTCACTTTTGACTTATGATGCACTTTTTTACAAGACTCATTGTGCACCATATCATGTCCACGGCTTCAGGTGGCAAGCGTTCTCTCCTTTTTAGCTTGTACTTGAGTTCTGGAAAGACTGAAAAAATCAATTTCAATCAGTTGTTTTAAAAGAAAGAAGAAACTAGGATTTATACCATGAAGCGTCTTTCATGAAAACTAGAGTAGCATAAAAAGTGCAAGATCAAAACCGTGGGTATATGGATATAGCATATAGGTGTAGGTGTTAGATATCCATATGGATATATGAGTATGGACACGCTCATATGGACACAATCCCATGGAACATTCCTGCGAGTAAATATATATGGACATTTAAAAACTAGATGTTATGGAAATTTAAAAGCTAGATGGATTCTATATGGATACACAGTCTCGTGGACATAATGCAATATACAAGAAGTTGTTTTTTGTTTTTTTTTTCAGATTTATGCATTGACTTCTTGATTTGCAACTTGTGGAAAGAATTTGTGTATTTTCTTATCCATTCGCTACTGTCCATATGGAAACATGGCGTTTTAGGAATAGACTTTTGTAATATCAAATGTTTGTGGAAAGAGTTTGTATATTTTCTTATCCATTCGCTACTGTCCATATGGAAACATGGCGTTTGAGGGATAGATTTTTGTATTATCAAATATATGGATATTGATTTCTTGATGTGTGAGTTACAAATGCTTATATATCCATATGGATATGATGTGTGGACATAATCAAATGGATATCGTCTCATGGAACTTTCTATTGATTGATGTTGAACTTGCAATAAACAAACTAACAAATGAGGCACTTATAGAATTATCTACATACAACAAAATCGCATATGATCCATCGAATAATTGTCTTGTATCCAAGTGGACAGTGCAAGATAAAAAATCGTGGTATGGATATAGCATATAGGTGTAGGTGTTAGATTTCCATATGGATATAGGAGTATGGACACGCTCATATGGACACAGTCCCATGGAACATTCCTTTCCCAAAAATCGCAAAATCTTTGTTTCATTGTCGATGTTTGTCACTTTTGACTTATGATGCACTTTTTTACAAGACTCATTGTGCACCATATCATGTCCACGGCTTCAGGTGGCAAGCGTTCTCTCCTTTTTAGCTTGTACTTGAGTTCTGGAAAGACTGAAAAAATCAATTTCAATCAGTTGTTTTAAAAGAAAGAAGAAACTAGGATTTATACCATGAAGCGTCTTTCATGAAAACTAGAATAGCATAGAAAGTGCAAGATCAAAACCGTGGGTATGGATATAACATATAGGTGTAGGTGTTAGATATCCATATGGATATATGAGTATGGACACGCTCATATGGACACAATCTCATGGAACATTCATGCGAGTAAATATATATGGACATTTAAAAACTAGATGTTATGGAAATTTAAAAGCTAGATGGATTCTATATGGATACACAGTCTCGTGGACATAATGCAATATACAAGAAGTTGTTTTTTGTTTTTTTTTTCAGATTTATGCATTGACTTCTTGATTTGCAACTTGTGGAAAGAATTTGTGTATTTTCTTATCCATTCGCTACTGTCCATATGGAAACATGGCGTTTTAGGAATAGACTTTTGTAATATCAAATGTTTGTGGAAAGAGTTTGTATATTTTCTTATCCATTCGCTACTGTCCATATGGAAACATGGCGTTTGAGGGATAGATTTTTGTATTATCAAATATATGGATATTGATTTCTTGATGTGTAACTAGGGGGATTTGTTATTGGATTTAGGTGCACTTTTTCTTGATGTGTAACTAGAAAGAGTGACATTTTGATTTAGGTGCACTTTTTTTTGTTCTGTAGTGAATGTTTGGGTAAAAAATTAATCCCCTATTCAGCTAATTTTCTTTTCTTCTTCTTTCGTCTTCTTCGGTTCTTCTTTAGCCGCCATTAACAAAGAATCCAATCCAAAACCAACTTTCTTCCATTTTTCTTCTTTTGCATTATGCATCCATTTCTTATCCACACAAAACCAAATTGAGTGAATCTCTAGCCACTCTTCTACATAGTGTGTGGATATATCTATATGGATATAAAATAGTGGATGATTTGATAGTGAGAAACAAAAAGTTTATGATTTTTGGTGGCAAAATTTTCTTTTCTATTGAGGCTTTATGGATTTGGATCTGCGAATTTATTTGGGTATGTGGATTGTTTTTGTACAATTTACTGCGTGGATGGCACGTTGTGGACAACTCTTTAAGCAGTACATTTTAGATGGAACCCATCTTCTGTGTACAATGTACTTTGGATCATCTAACAAATTATTTGGTCTATAAAATGTAGAAAATGGATAAGGAAAGTGGATCTATAATGGTGGACAGACATGTGTGGACGAAATCTGCCCAATTTACTAACTCATAAAAACGTTTTCAATTTATTGGTATCCATATGGAACTATCCATGAGAATTTCATCCACAAACATTTGTCCACAAACACACTAATATATAGAAAACCCAGATTCCAAAATGCCATCTCGTGAATAAATGGAACATGGGTTCTTCAATTTCAATTTCGACCATAAAATTAAAAGCCAACACAAATTTAATATCTTTATAGAGAAAGACTGATTCATTGATACGAAACCTAAATTTTCTGGGATGCACGAAGGAGAAGACAAATAATTACAATAAGAGGAAGAGTTGGGTTATCAAATCTAAAACCCAATTTCAGCTTTTGAGTATTAATTAAATCGATTCTTTAATTGGAATAATCAAATTTAGTTGGATAGTCATATGAAACTCGGAACCATAGCATAACGAAGCAGTCGATTGGATAAGGAAAAAGTACTTTCCATGGTGGTTCGATTGTATTGTGGAGAGAAGGAAAAATCAATTGTATATTTTGAGATTGTTCGTGACATGACAGGATCGGAGAAGTGTATATAGCAGAGTTTGCAGAAATGGGTATGTATTTGTTGGAAGGGAAGAAGGTAAAAGAGGAGAGAGGTCAATTACTCAAAAAAAAATTGATCGCAAGAAAATAAGGACAGTAGTGTAAACTCACAATGTGAAAGTCCACCTTTGACAGAAAGTCACTCTTTCTGTAAATTATAAGTGAGAAAGTCACTCTGAGTGTAAATTTCTCCAAAATGTCTTTCCAAAAATCACCAAAAATCAAATCATTGAAAATCCTCATAAATTTTGGTTTAAACACACTCTTCTTAAATACTTTGAGATAAGATTTGATTCTCAAAGAGAACTATCATGACTTAAAAAAAAAAAAAAATCAATTAATCCAAATAGAACCGAGATAACATAATATTATCATAAAAAAATGGCCAAAACATATTTGGAATCTCAAAATTTACCGGATTATACTCAATTTCATCATCAAAAAGTTAAGTACTTTACCTTCTACAAAACTGCCAGAAATAATTATGTTTATTCTCCTTTAACAATATGTAACAGGGGAAACAGTTAGCTAACCGATCTAGGATCTCACCGAGAAATCGAAGTCAAATATACCACATAAACTAGAAGATGATTATAGGTAGAGAATCATCTTGAATAAATTCCAAATGCATGTATGTGCTTTACATAAAAGGTTTATGAAAGCAAAACGACAAAGCAACAAACTCCACCGATTTAAATAAACCATGAGAAAACCAAAAACTTAATTAAACCAAAATGCAGAATTTAATTACAAGAATTCCTATAACACAATGTCATTGACATACAGTATTGCTTCTAATATCAAGTTTATAAACAAATAAATCCAGAATTCATACAATCGAAAACTCTAAAAAAATTGGATTTTGAATTTCAGATAAATACACTAGGTTTCTGATCAAGCCAAACATACAATTACTGTATCTGTGGCAATTTTACTTTTCTTGGGCTTGGGCTTGGGCCTTTGCAGTTGTTGTGAAGACTGAATCCGCCAACCCATCTTCGATGCATCAAGAAGAAGGAAAAAAAAAAAAAAACCAAAATTCTCACAGACGAAAAAGGTTAAATGGCGAGCTTCAATGCGAAGACGATCGTCAAGGACAAGAGATTCTGGGTTGCTTCTTTTCTCATCGTCTGGGCTGCTGGTCTCCAGGTCAATCCCTCAATTGATAACAACAATTTTGTTTTTAGGGATTTGTTATATCGTTTGATTCTAAGGTTTTTTACATGGAATTTTGGAAGCTCAAATTTTGATTTTGGAAGTGTCTCAGGGACACATGGTGTGGCTGCAGAGGCAAGAATCCTTCAAGCAGAAATTCGGAGCAATCGATGAAGACGACAAGAAGTGATCCAGTCTTATTAGCTGGAGTTAGTTCGTGTCTTTGAAACCAGCTGCTTTGTAAATCTGAGAATGATTGAAATTGTTTAAAATTTCGTCCCTGTCCTTTTCTCTGACTAATTTGTCAAATGGAGAAGTTGGCATCTTGATATTGCAAATGAGTTTTTGTTTGATAACCTTTGTCAAGTTTCAAGAACTCAATAAGGAGAGCTTGTTAATTGAGTGTTAATCTGGATCTAGGCCTAGTGTTGCTTTAGAAGATGATAGAATCATTGATCTTGGATTCGGATCTTTGGATGTTTTCTCTGTGGTTTGTTTTAGTACAGTCAAATTTTGAAGATTTGAAGCATTATCTTATAGCAACCACAAAGGTTCTGCTGAAGATCATCCAATCTGAAATTCAGCACGAAATCTCCACCCCTCGCTTCCAGGTAATCTGTCTTCCTCTTCCTCCTTGGCGTCTCAGTAATCTCTCGTGTTTCCTAGATAGGCGAATTTGGTGTTGGAAGCCTCGGTTAAACCCTAGGCTCAAGTGTTTGAACTAGATTTATTTATGAATTTTGTGTGTGCCTGAACACAGAAGGTTGAGACCGGCAATATCGGAGATTTGGGATTCTTGGGAAAGCAAAGACATAGTTCTGAGGAGACAATTTGAATCAGGCGAGGAGGTTGTGGTCTCAGCTTTACTGGAAAAGGAACCAATAGCTAGAAGATGAAGATACAATGTTTCCAAGGGCAGCTTTGGCCAAAGTATGTATCAGAAAGCCTGGACTCACCTCTATCTTGCAGTTTGATTGCCTTGTTAACGAAACCGGACCTAGAAGCTCTGATTTCGAAGTCGAGGGAGCCTGTTTTATCCCTTCTGCCTCCTCCTCCTCTGCGCCTTCTTCCACCTACGGAGGACACTTTTTCCAGTAATTCCTCTTTGATCCTTCTCTGGTGTTTAACTAGTTACTTGAATCATATCTTCCTCAACAAATTCATTAAATTGTTTCTCAACCTTGTGTCTTGTTGGTTTTTGTCTGACGAGTATCGTTTTTTTTTTTCTTTCTCTTTCTTTTGGGTCTTCTTTAGCACAATAGATATGGAACTACATGGTGCACTGAAGCGATATCTAAGATCCAAGGGAGTCAGTGAAGGCTTAACCAGTTTCCTCTTGTGTCATCTTAACAAGAAGGAGCAGGATCAGTACGTTAACTGGTTACGCAGGCTTGAATCAACAGTGTCGCACCATCTCTGAAGCTGGGTGCTGTTCATTCCATTTGCTCCTTCTTCTTGGAATTTTGTTGCGATGGTAATGACCTTGAGAGTAGCGTTAATCAGCTTTGCCATGGATATTTATTTTTATTGACACAATGTATGTTATAATGTTAAGTTGTTAACTGGTATATTCCAACAAACAGGACCCCAAATCTCATGCTTTTGAAATCTTCAAGCAAGGTTGGTTTCACTTGTATTTTCTCTTTTACATACAAGAGATATAATTGACTTGAAGGTTTGGTGACAGATGATGCACCGAAAATGTCTTTGACCTGTTTCTTACGTAGACGTAAAAGTTCAAAAGTGAGAAAATGGTAAAAGAAAAGGAATATAAAACTTAACGAATAACGTTGACATAAACCAACCCATTCAATTATTTCTAGACATCAATTCAAAATGCTAAAAGAATTCTGAGAGTGTTCAAAATATCTTTTACTTTAGAGATATCCATCAATTTCGTATATCAACTAGTCTATTACAAACGGTACATTCTTCCCAAAAGTGAACATTTGATAGATTTTTAACCTTCAGACGCCAATTAATTGTGATCTCATTTAAAAAGTCAAAAAAAATGTTACGCGCAACTTTTATGTGCTTGTACACACAATTTTGTGTGTTTTGATATCTTACACAAATGTACATGCACTAATTGTGTGTTTGTGTGCACATGCTATATTATAAACACATAAGTTGTATAATTACACCTTATAGTATAATACCTTTATCATAATGAATATATTTTTTTGTTAGAAAAAAAAATATGATATTTCACATGGTTTTCGATGTTGTGGATCGTATCTTTCATTTCAAGTAATTTAACAAAGAATAAACTTTATATTTGATTTCATTATTTCTTTCATTTTTCTATTGTTCTCTCAAAGTCTTTTCTTTTCTTACTTTACCAGATATGTCAAGTAGGATGGTGAAAGGATCTTGAAATGACTAACTTAGAATATCCGAACAAAACAGCACCATACATTGAATGCTCTTCAGCATGAAGCCTTTTTACAACAAAAGTACAAAAGCTGTCACATCAAGTACACAACTATCTCTCACATAGATGCTTTTCTTATGTGGCGATCAGTAATCGCAACATACAGAATCTCTAAAACACGTCCCATTTCAACAAAAAAAAAATGTTGATATGATCCATTATGCTCCTTTACCCACCACCGCACCGCATTACATCACGCTCGTGCTCTAAAGCATTATTTTTTAATAACTTTTTTGCAGTTTACGTATGCAAAGAAAGATACATAAAGTAATTGGTTATTATATTACATGTGTATTTGTTGCAGATTTCTTGGCCAGCTGTTGGAAATATACGTAGGAAACCCACAAGATATTGAAGATGTGTTATGAATCAAGAACTCAAAAGCACCAAGTATTATTTATTCGTAATAGGTACTTTTAATAGTGCAAAACATTTCATATACTATAGCCGGATACAAAATTTAACAAAAGCCAAAATTAGCAATACAATAACATCACTATTGACTCTCTACCATTCAGTACCGATCCGATATTTGGAAATCGGACTCATTGTTTTTCGTTTATTAGAGTTTATCATCGCCGTTAGTGGTTTGTTTACTTTAGACTGATTCATTGATGTTAGGCCTAGAAATCACAACACTTGCATCCTTTGTGTCAATTTCTGCGTTTGCTTTCGACGAGAATGTCACAACTTGTGGATTACTAAGTGGGAGTTCCTTGTGATCCATGTCTGAAAACGAATCAGCTGGTTCGTCTTTGCTTTTACCCCACAAAACCGAATAGAGTCCAAGAACTATCACTATTGCTCCAAGAATCCTACAAAATTTGATTTAGATAGTTGGATTAGTAAGATTTTAGAAAACTCATTATTAACCATTTTCAAGAGCTTTAAAAGCTTACGTACCTCCCAAGGTACATAACTTCAGAAAGAATTATAGAACCCAAGATCGCAACAATGACCATGCTCAATGGATTGAAGGCAGTCACAAACACGGGTCCTCGAGTTTTCATGATCACTCCTTGAACGTAATAACCAATCCCTGAGCATATCACTCCCTGCATCAAATCACAGTAATTAGTATCATTTTATATGATTTGTATAACCGAAATTTAAACCGTAATTCTGTATTATTATAACTAAGCTTACACCATAAACAGCAGCTAGTAATTTGGAATCCAGTTGGATGGCCCAAGCAGCAGGATTTCCTCTTTCAATGAAAAGTGCCACAATGGTGCTTTCAATAGACCCCATGAAGCATATGTAAGCTGTCAATGATAGCTCGACCGGGTAAGATTTAAGCGTGATCGCCTGCACAACCAATCATTTGAGTGTGTTTAGTACTATATAACCGGCCTATAATATATTGCATGATATGGAAATATTGGTCTTTAAAGTTACTTGGAGATTGACAAAACCGGCCCAGCAGATGCAACCGATAGCAATGAGAAGTGCGCCTTTTGTAAGATCTTGTTTGACTCCGGGATTGATTGAGTCTTGATGAGTTTCGTTAGGGTTAGCCCAAGGCAAAGGAATTAAGGGTCCTTTCACAACAGTCATAAGCATTGCTCCACCAACTGTCACAATTGTCCCTAGAATCTTGGCTTGGCTGTGTATCTTCCGGATGTTAACCTTCTCAAGTCTACACATCAAATAAAATCAATGTCTCGTTAGACCAAAAAAAAAACAAAATCGGACCAAAACCTAAACCGCATCAAACGAGACACAACTAAGTGTTTATATACCTGAAGATCCATGCCATAAGAAAGGCAAAGGCAGGAAGAACGTTGGTCATTGCAGCTGTGAAAGTTGCGGACGTGTACTTCATACCGGTGTAGTATAAGTTCTGATCAAGTGTTGGTCTAAACATATAAACACGAATTCAATTAAGCACTAGTGCTCAAATTAAACATAAGAAACTGAAAAGGAATAAATTAATCTTACTCCAATAAACCAAGCACTAATATCCTGAAGAAGATGGGCAGCGTCATCTTTGGCCGCACTTTTCTGCTCATTCGAATAGCATATTAAAGTAAATTAATGAGAAAGCATATAATTAACTTTCTATGTGAAAAATATATACGTATACATGATACAACAAGTACACACTACATTTACGTATACAATATACGTGAGTCTATACGCATGCATGCATGACCATAATATTATTATTTTGTGTGGTAAAAGCCATATAATATGATTTTATGTACGCCAAATGAAAATACTATACCTATCCAAGAAAATGGCAAATGGAGCAATGAAAATTGTAGCGACGATATGACGATATGCAGCTAGAACGTGAGGGCTCATGCCTCGGTCCAGAGCAAATTTCGCTATAATCGATAGTCCAGCATATCCAAATTGTAGAGAAATAACTGTTAGGAATGGCTTCCATGTTTGTAAAGCCATATCTATATAAGTACTTTGGTATAAAGTGAGAAATAGCAAATATGATGTAAGAAAGAGCTGATGGAGAAATGTGGGAGGGGATGGGGTTGGTTTTATAGGAGGGTTTTTAGGGTTTTCGTATTATTTTCCATGGGAATTTAAAATTTTAAAATATTACTTTTGGGTTGGGAGGAATTCTACGGATTCCACTAGGTAATGCAAGTCTGATAGTAAGAGTATATATGCCATTCTTACTACATAGAATATATAAGATATTATACTTAATTTATAATAGGCATATATATATAAGTAACTGGTGGTCGTGATGATGATGGAAACATCAACTACAATATACTGTTAATTATAAAAATTCATCAAAACATCAACTACAATATATTGTTAATTATTATTATTATTATTTTTTTTCATCCGCAACCGCCCGCAACCGTAAACACTTACGGAAATGAGCTTTTGATTTCCAACGATACGGAGCGGTACAAAGTGGTACAGAACGATTGTTGTGATTGTTATAAAACGCCAGAAACCGCTGCCACCCGCAGATATTGCGTTTGCGAGTGATAACTGCGAAACCAATCACCACCTAAATTTAGGAAAACTAGCTATTCAAACCTTTTTACAAAAGTTACATATACATAAAGATATTTTGATACAACAATAACAAATAGAAATATTAAATAAATTACTGGTCACTGTATAATTGTTATCATGTTGTGTAAATTGTTTTTTTGAATCCTACCAAAAGAAATTATATATATATATACAGACAAAGATATTAGAATTCATCAAAAAAGGGTTGCAACCGAATATGATATTTAGCCTACAAATGAGGATAATGAGATTCAATTTAGGAACATAAGTGGATACGTGCCGATTTCGTATTTGTAGTTTATGAAAATAAGATAAGAAGAGATCATATAGATACAACGAATAATTGAACCCACCGAATTAAATATAACTTCAATCAAGCTGGAAAAACAATTAGAATATGCGAATACATGTCCACATAACACATTAAAGAAATAGAAATACGCATAATGCATCCGAATCAGATCATATGTGGATGAAAGAAAACAAAACAACTTTTGGCCAACGTCGTGGTTGAGGATTTTTGGCACTTTATGATTCTCTCCACCTGGAACCTATATCTCTTACATAGAAGTATAGAACAATAGTAGTAATATTTTGTTTAAAAATAATAAAGGGAATATATACATATATCTGACGACGAATCCCACAGAGTTTAATTCCCGACAGCCTAATTGTGTATCGATCGTAGGCATGTTATGTAGCGAACTGTTTCCTGACGTTATATATTCCCATCTTCAGTATACTTTGTCAGAGGTTTTTGTTTCTACTTTCAGATAATCAAATTTTATAAGTCGTACGTTTTGTTTTGTACTTTAATCTGTTCAAAATATGTGATATGTCAAGTTAGAGATGATGGTTAGTGAAATTCAGATAAGTGCTAATACATTATGTACAGGTTAAATTTTTTTCTCTAATTGTGATATATCATGCGTGTTTACATATATATATATATATATATATATCAATGAACTTACACACAAAAATGTTTGAAGATGGAGTAATTATGTTGTTCTCCCCCACCACATTGGACAAATTTGGCAAAATGAGTTGACATCGAATTAGCTTAGCATTATTTTTTGAATTAGCGGATGCATTACACTGATTTGATAGTTGGTTGGTAAGAAATATCACATTCTTTTTTTTTTTTTTTTTTGTTCTTTACGATTGTTATTCGATATCTAAAAGAACTAATTAAAGATAAGATTTATCAGTGAAAATAATACAACTTTCAGAGCCAAATATTTGATAACTTATAAAGATATCAAAAACTCAAGAACCAATTAGTTATGCTGGTTGAAAAAATTTCACCATAAAGTTGATTAGGTTTTGAGTCATTCCACTAGATTTCAACGATATGGTTGGTTACTGCAAATGTATTAATGGAGGGATAATCTGAAATTTCTCTGTTATAGATATAAAGGTCTGTAATTAAACTCAAAGAATCTTAACATAAAAAACTCTGGGAAAGTCATAAAACTAACAAAATAATAATGATCAAAAACCGATGCTTAATATTTTGTAACACGAAACGCGCGTCTCTAGGAGTTGTATTCCTAGTAACATCCAGTTGCATGAAACCATGCCAAAGAGCATTCTCTGACTCGATTTTTTTTTTTTTTTTTTTTTTTAAGTAAAGTCCACTACTCAACCGTTAGAAAAGAATTAATCCAAGACCCACGTCAGCAACTGGATATTTATATCCGAGCATACAATATAGTTTTTGTTTGTAAATTTTACAGCTCGAAGACACCATGTTTAAACCAGAAAAACTTCAGGAAACATATATATGAAATATAAGTATCTCCGCCAAAAAAGTGATATAGCGGCATAAAATTTTTCATTATGCCACCTACCAACTGTGCAAAGAATAATTAATTTTGATATCAATTTTCTCATGTGACAATTAATCATAGGAATATCATCTAGAATATTTTCTTAATTAAACAGCATTTGAGGCTATGAAACCAAAGAAGCAAAAGGAAAGTATGACTTCCATTATCTAAGAAAGGTTTATATCCTAGAGAGTGAAAATAAAAAATAAAGATATAATATAATGCAAAAGAAAAGGGTTGATAAGATGCTCAGGTATGTGTGTTGGTGTGCTCTTTGTCATTATTAATTATATCACTTCTTTTTCTTATAAAGTTTAATTATATAACTCCTTTCTCCACTCTTATAAAGTTTAATGTCAATATAAACTGAGAGTGATTCGAGATATATTCCGATGTGTTTCGATTTTTCGGTAATTCAGAGATTTGAATATGGTTAACTACATAGAAATATCTCTAGATCTATATTTTTATGTTTTGAAGTTGAACTACATCAACGCAACACGAACTGAGCTTTTATAACAGATACAAATACAAGTTCAAAGTGTTTAGAGAATTACACCAACACATAACATTGCGACAAAGCTATATGATCAAATCACAGTGGAAAGGATCGGATGATAATTAATAAGTTGAATAATAATGAGAGTCTTAATTAAATTGGCGTTTGGCAATGGCGTGGGATGAGAAAACAGATAAAACGGCGAGACAGAGGAAAGCAAACAGAAGCATACTGGCCGATGCGTATCCTCTGCTGAAGAAGTTATCCACAGGTTCAGTCGAATCCAATGCGACTAATGCTATAAATGCATCTTTCAAATCTTTGCTCACTCCAAATCCAGCCGCCGAACCTGTCGCCGCTACATATGATATTATCTGTCCGTTTCAAAAATATCATTAGTTAAAAAATATATATATATATATATATATATATATATATATATATATATATATATATATATATATATATATATATATATATATATATATATATTCAGTCAAAGCTTAGTTGTTTGAAAAAATCAACACGTTCAAATAAAATAATATTATATATCCACTATTTGATTAGAAATAAATGATATACCTTGTCACCGTAAAAATCGAGCTGATAGTTAAAAGGGTTTTTCATTGCTGTGGCGAATTCTGAGATTGTGAAGAATAATTGTATGACGGCGTAAAGTAGTCCGATGACAGCAGCTGAAAACATGTATCTTCAAGAATCCAAAAGTAGAACAAATAATTAGTAGACTCCAGTTTAATAACCAAAGAATACCACGCTTATATAAAACAAAATCCTAGCTAGTCCTTGTAAAGAGTTGTTACAAGACGCCAAAAACAGCTTCATAAACCAAATTACTTCGGTTTTAACTCTTTTTTTTTCCTCAACCAAGCAAACCAACTCGAGTATAACTATACAAAAAAGGAGTAAAATAATATTTTTGACGTTCGTTGGATTTACCTATAGGCATAAACATCTTTGAAATGAATTTTCAATGCGTTTCCTTCTGATTCAATAGTGACGCTGTTGGTGCTAAGGATGATGACTGTTATAACAAGGAATGCGCCGGTTAAAACCCTAAGTAAAAGGAGCACTACCTTCAATGAAACCGGTGGCGGCGATGGAGGTGGTGGTGGCGGCGACGGAGGTGGTGGCGCCATATAAGTAGTTAGTTATTAATTAAGGGTATTTAGTGATCTTTTGAAAACGGGTAATCAAAGAGTACGAAGAAGATTAAAGCCTGAGATATTCGAATACAAGACATGAAATGTCAGTTTTATAACCAAAGGAGATAGGAGTTGACTTTTGCTAGATGAGATAAGGTCAACGTCAAACAAAAAAAGCTATGACAATATTATCAAGTATACCAAATTGTATTATATTGATCATCAGTAGTGCTGAAACTCGATCACCACGTCTAGGTTACCAAATGAATTGGATACTCTTTTTTTGAATTTTTTTTTTGAATTTTTTTTGAATTTTTAGATCTCAAACTTTACAATCTCGTCCAACTTTTAACAAAGTTCAAAACAAGGTAAAAATATTATAAAAGAAGCTTGTGCGAATAGGCTGTTACGGGTTCGAATATAGCTATTTGGTGGGAATCTATTGTATGTTAATTTGCCAGTTTTTTTTTTGTCGACAATTGACAGTTTATAATATATTTTTTTCGTGGAAATGTATCGTAACAACAATCCAAGGATCTTCCAGTCCTTAGACTTCATAGCTAGTATAAGACTATAAGTTCAAGTTTGATTGACATCCAGCGGCGAAAATTCAAAAGCGTGTATCTTTTTGCTATGTGCAGTGTATATTGATTATATTTTGGAAGAAAAAACAAGAAGAGTTGACAATAACAACATATATATGTGCTTATCATTCTAGTTGAAATGAAATCTGAGGAAGGGCTTCTCGTAAAATTGCACACGCAAGCTTTGTTCAACGTTGACCTTGTAACTTAACTTCTTCCGAACATTTTGCCTTAGGGCCATTCACTGTCTTCACGCTTTCTCCAAAAATTTCATCATATTCTATTGTTAACAACGCGCCGTTGTGCTTTTGCAAGACGTGACACCGTGTTGTTTTGACTTTCAGCAAACCACAGATCCAAAACATCAGTTCCTTCCTCTACTGCCAAAGGCAAAGTCCAACTGAGTTTCGAAATTCGTTGACCGATCTCACACACAGAGAAAGAAGCCATGTCAGAGACCGCCGCGTACGGATGAGCAGTCAATTCGGACATCGAAGTCGATGATTACGAAGATGAAGAAGAAGAAGAGTATTCGTCAACGTATGGGTTGGTTTATACCTCTTATGGGTTTCAACGATGACTTATATAATATAAGTCTTGACTCTTTATTATATGATGGCATCATCATCATCATCATCATCATTGAAATATTGTCTCTTTATTTCTTGATTACGAATTTCCCTGTTTGTTTCGGTTTACTAAAATCTTTGAATTTCTTAGGTGGAAAGTTTTTGTGATAACCATTAAGCAATAGTTTTAGTAACTAGTCAAATAAATGGCCAAATTGGATAATCTTGTCTAACAAAAAAAAAAATCTTACACCAAGAGCATTACTGTAGTTTACATCAACTTTGTTTCTACTTTAGGTTGCCATCATATGATGATCAATTCATCACTAAAACCTGGTCGTTGAAAATGTAAAGAGCCATATAAGAAAATATAACTTGTGTCAAAAGTCACTCATATTACTTGTTTTCCTTCACGCATCAGGTACAAAACAATGGGTCAATAGATAATCTTTAACTACCAGCACAAGACAAATGAAACAAACTTACTTTCCTCGCGACGAATCCCATCATCCATCATCATTTGTGCCAACATGTCTCCTAGCTTGTCTTTTGGAATCTTGATGGCATCATTTGTACAAGTAGCAGCTACACCGACGCTCTTCGGAGTGTCCTCTGACTTCTTCTTTAGGAGGAGTTAACAGCAGTTCATCAAAATACTCAAAATCAAAATCCTGCACCCACATAACCAGTTCATGAACAACAAATCGTTTTGTTAGCAAAATCAAAGAGTTAGTTGCTATCTCGAAACCATAAAAGCCACTGGCCTTTTCAGGCATAAACCATTCTCCAGACACAGACCCAGAAGATCCTTCCACAGTTTGTTGTTTCCCCTTTTGTTGTTTCCACTTCCAAAGATCTAGTTGCCTACTAGACATTTTACCTATTGATCGTGAAATAAAGAAACAGAATTAGCAAGTCATAGACCCCGAAAGAACACAAACTAGTTGCAATGACGCACGACTAGAGCAAATTCACATTCACTCAACTAAGAACTCAAATTATTTTAAGACTCTTAAAACATCAATTCACACAACAGGGTTACAATTACAAATTAGGTTTTATACTCCAAGCTCATAATCCCCACTTTTTTCACTTTCCATGAAGCACCAAGCAGAGAGAGAAACAACAACTACAATTCATTTTTCCAAAACTAGAGGACATAGCAAAGCAGTAGCTAAACGGGACTGAACAAAAACCGAAACTCTAGCTGACTGAGACCATGAGGTTTTGATATCGAATTCAAAACCAACTTAGCTAATATAAATTAAGCTAACCACGATCAAATTAATCTTGACATGTTTGTTTGTTGTTGATATTAATAAGACACAAGACTTTTTAAGCTAGTTCCCTTTTGCTACGTTTGGGGAGAGGACGGTACTCCCAATCCACTAGAATCGATTCAGTGATTACAAGATAAGGCTCTACTCACGTTAATGTGTATATGACCTTCTTTCTCTCTCTTTTACAGGTAACTCAAAGAAGAAAGAAGAAGAACTAATAGGACCTTAGCTCTTGAACACACGTGAAGTAAACTCACAGGAGATGCTAGAAGAACTTCTTTACCGCAGCTCTCTCAGTCTCTCTGTATCTTTCTCTCTTTTAGAGTATGTTTCTTCAAACACCATGTAGAAGCTTATATACCAAGCTCGATACTTTGAATGGGCCTGTCTAGTTAAGCCTATTCGATTCTCTCTTAAATCTTGTTATACAGATATGGGCTTGAGCCCACATGAGATAAATGACCCGGCTGCGACCCGTTAATCCGAGCCCAGACCCGCCTTATTTTCTTGGTTTCTCGACACAGGATCCATATAATTAGCAAACGACGGCAGATCTCGAGCCCTGTCTGTGCTAGTCTGCTATAGAGAGAGGAGGAGGAGTCGCAGACAATGCCCAAGATAATTAGGTTTTAATTCTACTTATTATTTGGCAGGATTTATTATTAGTATAATGATTTTAGATGAATGGAAAAATTCATTATTAAAAATAAATGTATATATATTTTACGAGACAAACAAGTTATTTCCAACTTCTAAAATGAGAATAGCAGCACTAGAAGTGCAATTCATAGTGGATTGCTACCTAAGTTTTATATCCTTTTTCAACGGAGCTGATGTTGATGAATCTGTGTGCCCGAAAGATTTCATCCTATTCTCTGTCTTCACGCTTTCTCCGAGAATTTCGCATGAAAGATTTCATCATATTCTATTGTAATTTGTGTTAATCAAAAATTTAATATATTACTCCCTCCGTTTCCTTAAAATGAATTTTTTAGCTATTTTTTGTTGTTTCTTGAATATAAATTTTATAGGTTTTCAATGTACTTTTTCTTGATTAAAGTAAAAAAAAACAGATTCCAATGTATTTCTTGCATTACTATTGGTTTAAAGTTGTTTTGTTTAGAAAATTTATTGAACTTTTAATTTTTTCTTAATATGTGTGAAAAACCTAGAAAATTTATCTTAAAGAAACGGAGGGAGTACTAGATATTCTTTTCTAAACTTATTAAATTTAGTGGAAACGTTCTTGATAATAGCTTTGGTTAGCCAGTTTTATACATTGAGGTTTGCATAACAGTAATAAAAGCCTCGTATTCTTTTCCAAGACCTTGATCTTGATGTAAGGCAACCTGAACTGTTATTAGTATTTACTAGTATTTAGTTCCGATAGATGTTTATCAGTAGAGCTAATAAGTTGATCACATATTAACTTGGAATCTTGTAAATACTCAGCGAAAGTTTTACTACATCTTTTGGAATATGATTTTTTTTACCTCCATGGTTCTGTTACCATGTGACAACAGCATTGTTTTTACATTTTATAATTGTCATCACAAACTTTGATCTAAAATAATGCTATGAAATTGGTAAAATTCTGTTTTTAGGATAGACGGGAGATAAACGAAATTGACAAAGACATCTCTGAATTTTCAAATCAGAAAACAACGCGCCGTTCTGCGTTTGCAAGACGTGACACCGTGTTGTTTTGACTTTCAGCTACCATAGATCCAAAACGTCACTTTCCTCTACCGCAAAAGGTAAGTCCAAGTGAGTTCGAGATTCGTTGACCTCTCACACACAGAAAGAAGCGATGTCAGACGGAGGATCAAACTATTCGGAGATCGAAGACGAAGATTACGAAGATGTAGAAGAAGAAGAGAACTCGTCTCCGGAGCTGACGGCTCGATCATCTCCACGGCCTCCGTTTTCGGCGAATTTCGAGAAAGATCGGCACTTGATCTATCTGAAGATGATGTACGAGCTGCTTCCGCACCATTATCAATCGCAGGAGATCAATCGCCTCACTCTCGCTCACTTCATAATCTCGGGCCTCCACTTTCTCGGCGCAACAGACCGTGTTCGTCTCTCTCTATCTCTCTGTTTTAGCTATGTTCAAGTATCAATCTTCTTCAATTGTGTAACTTTCACTTATTGATTTCGTTGATGAAGGTTGAGAAAGATGTGGTAGCAAACTGGGTTTTGTCCTTCCAGGCCTTCCCTAGTAACAGAGTGGCACTTAAAAAAGGTATCTTTCTCGGAATTGTGACTTATTTAGAGAATTGTTTTAGCCTTTTAGTATGATTATGAGCATATGCTTGATCACTGCGCGCTTAAATCTACCGTCATGAGAGCTTTCTGTGTTTTTGCTGCAGGAGAATTCTACGGTTTCTTTGGTTCAAGAAGTTCTCAGTTTCCCATAGATGAGAATGGGGTAATCATAATTAGTCTAAACGGAGTTTTATCTTGATTATCTTTGCTTTGGCATGTGTGTGGGGCTTTACATTTAGTCTTTGGCGCAGGATTTAGCTCACAACAACAGTCACCTGGCAAGCACTTACTGTGCCTTGGCTATTCTGAAGGTCATTGGGCATGATCTCTCGACCGTTGACTCTGAATCACTATTGTTGTCCATGAAAAATCTTCAACAGGATGATGGAAGGTACATTAGCTTTTGGAGCTAAAACCAAAAAAAAAAAAAAGGCATTTTAGTTTATCAAAAAGATTTCCTTAGCTCTAAGCCTTTTTTGGGGTAGAAAACTTTTCTTATTTGCATCTGAAAAAACTCTGCGGTTTACTTTGTTTGTTTTGCTTCAGCTTCATGCCTATCCATACTGGAGGAGAGACGGATCTTCGGTTTGTATATTGTGCGGGTAAGGAATAGCTACCTAACAGGATTTACAGACCATGTCTTTGTACGTTTAGTAGAGTCTTAAGTCTAGTTTTTTCATTTGTGGATCAGCTGCAATCTGTGACATGCTTGGTAATTGGAGTGGAATGGACAAGGAGAAGGCTAAGGATTACATACTAAACTGTCAGGTTTATTTCTCTTCTTGTCTTCTGCTTTGTCTTTTTTTATTTCTTGAAGTTAAACCTTTTTTGTTGTCAATTACTTTGTTAAGAAAGACGTTCTTGTTCAACATTCTTTGTGCAGTCATATGATGGTGGCTTTGGTTTGATCCCTGGTTCTGAATCTCACGGTGAGTTGAATACAATTCCTCTATAATCTTTAAATTCATTTTGTCCATTTGCAGTAAAAGTAAGTAACACATCCTTTATGTGAACTGAGTATAAATTGTTACTGAATTGGTCACTGAGGACACACTATGAAGTTACACTTAATTAGTCATTGGACTTTACTTCACTGGCTATACCTATACACGAAGAAAAAAATCTGCTAAACTTTAATTTGACTGCAGTCGTTTATGATGCTTACCTATGTTCTGAAACTTAGTTATGCAGGTGGTGGTACTTACTGTGCTATTGCATCCCTTCGATTGATGGGATTCATTGGAGTTGATCTGCTATCAAATGCTTCACCTAGTTCGATAATAGACCCTTCATTGCTTCTCAGCTGGAGTCTACAGGTACTGCTTCATAAATTCTTACCTGATAATGCTCCTGAGTGAACTGTGGTTTTTCTTTCCTTGCCCTTAGAGACAAGCCAGTGATGGTGGATTTCAAGGTAGGACTAACAAACGGAGCGACACATGCTATGCATTTTGGTAAGTCTAAGTCCCTTTCATCTTTTAGCTGTCTCGGGATCTGTTTGTTCCCTTCCGCTGATTCAGGCCTTGCACCACATGTGTGTAGGATTGGAGCTGTTCTTAAACTCATAGGAGGCGATGCATTCATCGACAAAGCTGCTCTGCGCCAATTCTTACTTACTTGTCAGTCCAAGGTACATCTTAACTTGTAGGAGTTGTAAAGCAAGTCGGTAGATAAGTAAAAAAACTGCAGCTCAGCTTAGAGTAATATAATACTAATAGCACAGCCTATTTTGATAGAGCCAATAAATCTAAATCCATATGTTTTCATTGATTCATGATTGATTAGTGGTGGTGATAACAATGTGATTAATGTCGTTGCTCATGCATGCATTGTTGTGTCCAGTATGGTGGATTCAGTAAATTTCCTGGAGAATTACCAGATCTGTATCATTCATACTACGGTTACACGGCTTTTAGTCTCTTGGAGGAGTCGGAGTTGAGTCCTCTATGCCCTGAGCTAGGGTTACCACTTCTTGCAGCTTCAGGAATCTGATGTTTAGGTTGCACTTTTTTTTATCTCCACTGTAACATTATTTCAATATGCTAAATCCACAAAATGAAACAGCAGCATAGGTTCTTAAACTAAAGAAAACCATATTTCAAGTGTTGAATATGATGTGTTTTTATTTTCCATCGTTATAATGCAGAATCAAAGTTTGTGTGATTTGTAAAACGTGTTCGGTAAAGCAAAAAAAGACTAGATAGAAGAGGTAATTTTTGCAATTTTTGCAATATCACCGATTGTTGTTGTCGTTGACGCCACCACTTTAAAGTATCAGACATAAACTGAAGATTGGGACAAAATCCTGAAAGGGGAAAGAGATTCCCCACTTGGGGCTCCATGAGTCTTGTCTCTATTCCCTTATCGTATTATTCCAATTTATTGGTCGACTCAAAAGTTCCAATGCTGTTAAAATAAATTATTCTTACTGTAGCGTTTCGAAGCGAATGATCTCAATTAGATGCTAATTCTTTAGCTTTTCCCCTCACGTGTTCTGTTTCACCTTTCTAACTCCATTTCCGACAAATTATTAAAATTCGTTGCAGAATTAATTTAAAGTGAAAGTCGGTGTTAGGATTAGAGTGATGAGTTCGTGCATCTTTTAAATGTCAACCACAACAGTGTGGAAATTATGAGTTAAAGACGAATCCAATGCCCATCTTTATTCTTTATCTAAAAGCTTGATTTGATTGAAAATTCACAAACTTGGCTTAACATTTTTTTTTTTTTTAAACAATTAACAAATTCTTTATCGAAATCTACAACCGGTTTAATCCGACGACGAGCCAAGTAACATTCAGACCAAAAATGGCAGAGTTTGCAGCCAAAACGCTAAACTAGATTTACAGAGACAATCACAACCCAAAGAAAAAGATTAGCAAAATCAATTTTTTTTGCTAAAATTTGGCACTCAGACATTTTTTGGACCACCTTTTGTCATATTATTGATGAAACTTCATCTTCAAAAATCTGATTTTCAAAACTCTGTTTTACCAATTTAGCCCTTGAGTTCCTCGGCTTCTGCAATCTCCATCACTTTCCTCTTGTAAAGCTTCTCCTCTGCGTCTCTCAAGAACTTGAATCCCGGCAACGGCGATGACGACGATGATGTTGGTGAATGTGATGATGACAATGGAGATGATCTCACTAGTCTGTTAAACTCAGCATCGCTCGACGACTCGAAGAAACTCGAGATCCCTTCTTTTCTGCCATTACAAGACTCCATTATTGGAGTGAAAGGAGGCGTGAACAGTGAAGGAGAAGCACGAGGAGTAAGATACGGAGGAGTGGAACCACTTTCCATATTAAGAAACAAATCATTTAAGCTCTTTCCTTTTGTGGAAACCCCATCTTCACACTCCATTTCCTCCACTGTTTCCTCCATGATTGTGAACAGAAACCTCGGCACTAGCCCTGGACCCACGTTTCCAAATCCAACATCGTAGCCATCAGGAGGACATTGTTGTTGTTGAGTTTCAATATGTTTAGGACTTGAGAAGGAGGAAGAAGGGTTTGTGCTGCTGCAGCAGAAGATGAAGAGAAGCTCTCTGGTGTGAGGGGTAGAATAGTCATCTCGCAAGTTGGGTCTAGTCGTCGTCCTCTTCTTGCACCAGAGCAAGTAATAGAGCTCAGCGAGAAGAGCTAATAGCAAACAACCGAAGACTATGCTTAGAGCAAGTCCCACACTGCTTAAAGATCTCATCTTTCTTCTTCTTGACAAGGTTTCATCATTTAGCCTTTTTTCTCCTAAATCGATCAGAAAGGTAAAAGGGAGAAAGAAAACATCCAACGGTCAAACGTGAAATGCAGAAGGAACGAAAAATTATGAAGGTTGTTTATGATTCTGAGAAAGAAAAAGGGTTTCTGCAGAGAATAATAAACCAGATTTAAGTGAATAGATGTTTTGCTAAAATTGAGGATGAAAGAAAAGCCAGAGAGGGTGAAAATAAATAAATTCCAAAAAAATTAGTGTTATATAGCGGAAGTGTGAAAGTGAAATTCCCTCTTTTTTTTTTTTTTTGTTTTGTTTAGAATCAAACAAAATGCCTAAATGATTAGGAAATTTTACCCATTACGAAAGCCACCGCTGACCATTTATTTTTTGGGAAATTTCGAATCTTTAATTTACTACTCTCTTAAAAAAAGAAAGAATATATTTATCGTCAGATAGTTTCCTTTTCAAAACATTAAAGGCCTTAATTAAACCCATGTGACGCATATTAAGCATATGTGAAGTAGAGTGAGATTTGTTTGTTTTGCGCTTCTTCATGCTCTTTATATTATTGGATTTGGCAAAGTCAGAGTCAGAGAGGGCACCAAATCTGAGTGTCAGTGATTCCGCTTTCAATTATACAAATTCGTGATGCGCATCAACAATTATTCAGCCTCTTCTATCGACCAATCATACAATTTAGCATTGGTGTTCCTGTTTTTATATATACCACTTGCACTTGGTTTCTTTGAATCCCTTTATTGGACTCAGAAATTTCTTCTTCCCATCTTAACGCATCGAAAAGAGTTACATTTGCTCAGATTTGCTTCTTTTCATACACCATCCAACATGTTCTTAAGCTTTGCCGTTAGACTCTTAAGTATGATTTGAATGTGTATTTGAATGTAATGGAATTATGAGAAGTCTAGCCAGATTTGGAGTCGGTCATTGACGCTTTACATAAGTCCCCGGTTCAAAATCACTCACTTTCCATATTCAAGATTTCATGACAAGTTTCTTGGTTCTACTCTGACTTGATTGCGTCAGAATATTTGGAAAGATTTGCATGATTCATATGTGATGAAACTCTCTCCTCTGAACTCATGTTTCCTTAAATCAATCATTACTGTCTTGTTTCATAGAAACATCTTCCATTTTGCTCCGTAAATATTGGACTTGCTGGTTTTCCAGTGGTCAACCGCTGAGTAACCCACATACCAAGTTACCAACATTTTCCGAAGAACATCGCCACGGCTCACCACGGCTCAAGAAAATGGAAAATTTCACAAAAACACTACTATAACTAACTTTTTACCAAAAAAAAACAACTACTATAACTAATTCAAAAACTTATATATATATTAATATTATAAGTTATCATCACTACCGGTGGCATATTGGAAAGGCAACACACAACAGAGTATCTTTCTATAAACGATTATGAATGTACGTAGCTTTTTTTTGGGACAAATGATTATGAATAGCTAATTAGTTAATCCGCATGAATTATTTATAAATTCAATGAGCTTATATTGAACCGACGGTATCATCAACAAAAAGAAATCAAATTACAAAAATTTGCGCTAGCTATGATGAATACGATTCACCTCCAAATACATCTACAAAGACACCAATGATTTTATCATACATATACTGATATACATATATATAGATATAATAATTTTTGAAAATATGAATATTCATACAGAATATATATATATATATATATATATATATATATATATAATTTTTTTTTGAAAAAAAAGGTAATAAAATTCATTAGCTGAAGCAGCTTTTCTTCCAGCAACAAAAAAAAATATACTTTATTCGACTTATCATTCCATTTTGCAAATCTTATTCATTTTCCGTCACTATATTCCATCCACCATTTTATCAAATAAAAACCAATGTAATAACCCATGCATCCCACATGTCGTGGACTCGTGGGATTACTATTTTCTTTTTAAAACACGCCATATTTCTTTGAATTCTTTCCCCCAGACTTGAATTTAAAAGTCTAAAACACAGAAGTTAACTGATGTAGTTCCCACCACTGATTTATTAATAGAAAAACCTACAATTATCATCATGATCGGTATTTATATATTGTGAATCATAATCATAATTCGTGATCGTTAAGTGTATTAGCACCCACACCAGGGAAATATCTAAAAATTATCCATCTACCTTAAAGATCCATGGACCGTCTTAACATAAAGCACAGCTTGTCTAGTATGAAATCCCGATAATACCCTCCTTTCAAAGATTAGACGATACGTGTTCAATGCCTAACCTTGCTTTTCTCTTTCTCCTTACGTGTGTATGACTAGACACGTAGGCCCCCACTAAGCAAACCGACAACCCAAATTAACCTGTAAACCAGAAATAAATCAATTTTGTTTTTCTTCTTTTCATGTATATCATCGTTTCTTCTCCTTTTCTCCGAGATTTGTTCCTCTGTTTGGGGCAGCCATTGAATTTTTGATTCATTGGCTACAAAATAAAAAAGAAAAAAAATAATCCGGACGGTGATACTGATAGCGAACATGGGAATTCTCAACGACGACGCCGTTTTGATCGAGCCGGGAAAAAACCCCGGCGATCCCAGCGTCGTTACCGTCAATTGCCCCGATGAATCCGGTCTCGGTTCCGCTCTATGCAGAATCATCCTCGAATTTGGTCTCTCCATAACCCGAGCTGGTATAAACTTAATCTCTATTGACTCCAATTTGACTTTACTTTTTTTTTTCTTTTTTTTTTCCCTCGTTATGGGGAGGAGGAATATACTCTGGTTTGTCGGTTACCTTACTCGCGAATATTCCAAATTCAATTCTGTTAAAAACTTTCAATATCAATTTCTCATGCAAAGGTGATTAATTTAATTCATTGATGTAACTTGATTGATGTTGTGAAAATGGTGATTGCAGATTTCTCAACAGATGGACGATGGTGTTACATAGTGTTTTGGGTCACTCCAGATAATAGCTCTCCTAAAATCGATTGGGACAGCTTGAAGAACCGTCTCTTATCGTCTTGCCCATCTTGCTTAGGCTCCTTCTACTTCTGTCTTCAGTCAAATGTCTCTAAGCCTCCTTCTCTCTACCTCCTCAAATTCTTCTGCCGCGACAGGAAAGGATTGCTTCACGGTCCGTCTGTCTTTCTTCTTCTTCTTCTTCAAACTGTTTCTGTCATTTTCCTTGGTTAATTAAAGTTCTGATTTTTTGGTGGTTGCAGATGTTACGAAAGTCCTGACAGAGCTAGAGTTCACGATCCAAAGAGTCAAAGTCATGACAACACCAGACGGAAGAGTTTTGGATATGTTTTTCATCACTGACGCTATGTGAGCTTTCTCTGCTTCTTCTAATGCTTCACAGAGAGAAGAACATTACGATCTCATAACACTTCCTGTTTGTGAAACAGGGATCTACTACACACGAAACAGAGACAAACCGAAACGTGTGACCATCTAACGGCTGTGCTCGGTGAACACGGTGTGAGCTGTGAGCTGGAACTAGCCGGGCCTGAGTTAGAGAGCGTGCAAAGATTCTCTTCGCTTCCACCTGTGGCTGCAGACGAGCTGTTTGGTTCAGATGGGTCCGATGTTAGCTCCAATAGCTCCAACAAAGCGGTGCTTACGGTTGATAACCAGTTGAGCCCTGCGCACACGTTGCTTCAGATTCATTGCGTTGATCAAAAAGGGCTTTTCTATGATATCCTCAGGACTTTCAAAGACTGCAATGTCCATGTACGTTTGAGTTTTGACTCATCATCTCTTAACTTTGAAGAGAAACGTAGCCTAAACCTCTTGTTCTTGTTTCTTGAATACAGATTGCGTACGGTAGATTCTCGTCAAAGGTTAAAGGCTATAGGAATTTGGAGTTGTTCGTTCGAGGAACAGACGGGAAGAAAATAGCTGACGCAAAGCATCAAGCTAACTTCTGTTCTCGTCTTAAAGAGGAGATAGTGTGTCCTTTGAGAGTGATAATCGTGAACAGAGGACCAGATTCCGAGCTTTTAGTAGCTAACCCTGTGGAGCTCTCTGGGAAAGGAAGGCCACGAGTTTTCTACGATGTCACACTCGCCTTGAAATCACTAGGAATTTGCATCTTCTCCGTAAGTATCATACTTTATACTATAGAAGATAAGCTTTTTTTTGGCGGTTTATTCGGGTTATGAAAATTTGGAATTGTGTTTCTTGTAGGCTGAAATTGGGAGGCATTCGACTTTAGATCGACAATGGGAAGTATATAGGTTTCTTTTGGATGAGAGTCGTGAGTTTCCGTTGGCTAGCCTCCGTGCGAGGAATCAGATAGTGGATAGAGTCACAAAGACACTTATGGGTTGGTGAAGTAGCGACATGAGAGATTTGAACATTGTTATCCAACGCAGAGGGACCAAAGAACCGTGATCTCTCAGATGCGACGTGGTGTCGATGAAGGGCCAAAGTAAGAGCTTATGTGCGGACTGTGGAGCTAATCGCGTTGTAAAAAGATTTGGAAATTGTAAAAGGTTTAAAAGGGCAAATGCAATGAATGCTTCATGTAACTCACTTTGCAAAGGTAAATCGAATCTTACGACATTGTCTTGAGCCGAGCGACACGGAGTCACAGTGCGTCAAATGTGCGATGACGTGGAGAATGGACCCCAGCTAGGTTCGAATCGCAAACCTGCACATCATTCATGTAGCTGGACTGATGGAGTTATACATGAGGATAATAATATGTGTAACACTGTGTGACATACGTCTCAATTGCACAAATGTCCGTGATGAGAGAATTAAATATGTCGGACATGTGTATCGAAAATTGGAAATATTCGCCTGTTTTGTAATTACTAACTAGTGTATGACCCGCACAGCAGTGTAGTGCGAGATTATGTTTTTGTTTTTTTGTTTTTTTTCTTCTTTTTATAACATGTTTTAATTTTAGTGTTATGTATGTTTTTTATGTTAAAATTGTCAAATATATTGTTAATTTGAATCTAAATTTTTGTATTAAGTGATTTAAATTTTGATGTATTAATTAGACTGTTTTTATTTATTAATAATTAAGAAAAAAAATACAATAACCAAACACATGTCCAGACAATAAAAATATTACATCATGGTTATGTTATAACTGTTATACCAACTTAATCCATAATCTGAATAGCTCCAAACTTTTATATACTCTTGAACAAAATATGTTTGTGGTTCTAGTTTAATAAAAAATGAAAATACATTTATGGATAGACTTCAAAATCATGTAGTGACATTATATAGAACCCGAAACAGAAAAGAATCAAGGAAAGATGTGTGATGTGTTGTCGACATATGATTATTTTTCCAACGATAGTAAAATCCTTTGTAAAAACATATGTCCAAAAACAAAAAAATAATAATAACCAAACACCTGTCAAAACAAATGTCTTCCGTAGAACACTACTGTGCGAATCTTAGTCTTACGAATGAATTGTCTTCAACGTTCCATTTGCTATTTTTGCTCGTTAATTTTGTTTACTTATGAGATTTCAGTTTTTTACTCTCCGAAACCATCATCAATTGCTAAACTCTACGAAATATTTTTTTAGATTGCTTTAATTTAGAGAAGCATAAGAGAAATCGTGACAATTCAATTTAGGAAATCTGCAAACTTCAGTGACAACCAGATCTGGAATTCTCAGGTCAGTAAGCAAATTCTCCATATGATCTTCCTGCCATGTCGATTTCCAGTTATCGTTAAAGTGGATTATGAGTTTAATTTGTCTGTGACTTTCATTACAAAAGTCTTGGTTTTTTTATTTTATTTTATTTAGTATCAAAGTTGTTTCGATTTGGTATTATCTAGTGTATGACCCGCACAGCAGTGCAGTGCGGGATTATGTTTTTTTTTTTTTGCTTTTTTTTTTTTATAATATGTTTTTTTTTTTGCAGATTTTTAATAGAGAATGTATAAAACGGAAATCTTAGATTATGGTATTATCTAGAGAATACATAAAATGGAAATATTTGATTATGGTATTATTATCTACTCTAAAAGGAATTGATTATTGGTTTAATTGAACCAAACATTGGTTTAATTTAAGTGATATTTTAGATTACTAAATTAACCCTAACTAAATCTGTTTCCAAACAGATTATCTTCACAAAGAGAGATGGTTTTTTGGTAAAAAAAAAAGATGTACTTCTCAATTAATATTAAAGAGATTAGACAATTCGTATCCTATATCTTGGTCAATTGTTTTTTGGGTGCCGGTTCTCAGCCCCTCGATTTTTGTCGGAGTCCACCAGTTCTTTTTTACTCCGTCTATCGACCCCTCAATGTTTTTAATTGCTGTTGCTTCCCCATATCGTCTAATTCGCGTTTAAATCAATGAAATCACGTTTTATAGACCGTGATTGCCCATTCCAAATCCGAATTAAGACACATTTTAAAACATAACCCAACCCATTTCTTTCTCTCTTAAACTTGAAATTGAAACTTAAAATCTCAAAATCTCAAAATTGAAATCGAAATCGATTTGGAGAAAAAACTGTATCTCTTACAACCCAAATCGATTTGGGGGAAAATGAAAGGAGGAGAGCTATTTTGTTTTGAAAGACATCAAAAAAGGTTCATATATGTTTCCTTTTCAATGAGGTATGTGTTTCGTTTTCATGGATTTGTTAGGCATGGCAGCCTACATGTGTTAAAATTAAATGATAGTAGAATGTAAAAAACGGTTTGATGTTAATAATAAAAAACAGTTTAACAGTTAAAATTTATAAAGAGAGGAAAATACGAAAGAGAAACGCGTAAATTGAAAGAGGGAATTGAAGGGACGTGGAGTAGGGTTATTTTAGTCGTTTCGTTATCCGTTGAACGCTCGTATCCTACTCCATCGGCGGCCAGTATCCAGAGCAGAGAGGTCCCGTCATTACGAAGCTCTAAAGTAAATTTCTCCTTCGTCTTTCGATCTCCTTCTCTAGAGAGAAGAAGAGAGATTTTTGGTGTGAAATTCATTCACGAGAGCCGAGGAAGATGACGACACCGAGCACCGGAAAGCACGCTTCGGTCTCCGGAAAAGAAGAAGGCGAGCTCACCGCCTCCGCTTCCGCTTCCGAAGACGAAGTATTGTTCTCTCCCAACAAACCTAGTCATCTATTATTGATTTTTCATATTCTGCAAATCTGGATAACTTTTATGATTTATCCAATAATAGCCATCGGATTTTGTTACAGGATGTGATATCTTATGGGTTTATCGATTTAGGGTATATGTTGTGCGAATTTCGGAGACTTTATGGCGTATTTCTTTGTTGTTTTCGTTTGATTTTCTGATTCCAAAGCTTTCGTGTTCGCTATTACCAGAATGCTTTTGATTAGCAGATTCAAAACCCTCAAGTTTCAAGAATTTGGTTTTTAGGTACAACCAATGCAAACAAGCACGAGAGCTCCTCTTACCGAGCACGTATCAGCTCCTTCAGCTAACACAAATATCCAAAGGCGTCAAGCTGGTAAATATTATTTGTCATCTGCTTTACGCAGTTGACTCTCTCTCTTTTTCTTCTTCTCAAGTCCTCTGGGGATTTATGAAAAAGATGAGACTTATACATGTCTGAGCTTCACGTGAAGCTCTGTATCAAACTCCGTCTTTTGGATCAGTCTTTGGTTTGGCATTGCTTCCTGTACAGGATCTTCTGATGCTTCGCCATATTTCTAGAATAGATGATACTGGATATGTACACAGACCTTAATTAGTATCAAACTATTAGAGCCAAAAGTCAGTGGACATTGTAAATCAATGTGCAATACTACCAAGTGTTTTCTGTTATGAATTTGTTGCGTGTGAAGCATGCTTAACCTGTATTCTAAATTATACAATATGGAATATATTTCGAACCCTTTTGAAACTCTTCTCTGTGGAAGTTGACTATGAAACAAACACTTTTTCTTTTTCTTTTTCATTGTGACTTGTCAGGAAATGCTGGATATTTGACTAAACCTGTTAATGCTACACCGTTGAAGCTGACCCACCCAGGAGGCCGGATAATTGAGAAGAAGCAAGCTGCTTCCATTGCTGCTAGTCATGGGAAGAAATATCCTGTAAGGGGCAACGACAGAAACCTTGTGATAAACTTCTCAGCTGATGATGATAGTGGTAGTGAATCTGATAGCAAAGGACGGACACAGATATCAAAGATCCAACCAAAGGGAATCATGTCTGCGAATAGAAATCCGTCTACATTATCACAAACAAAATTGAAAGGAACAGCACAAATTGATAACAGAGCAATATCAAAGAAGGCATCTTCCACTAGCACCTTCAATCATCATGCTGCGACCTCTAAAGTTTCCAACCTTTCATTTTCCAAGGAAATGAAATCCAATAAAAATAGTCATACCTTTCAGAGGAAGGTTAGCAAAGATACACGGGATCCGGAACAGATTGTGGAGCCCAATAGCAACAAACTTCTGGACTTAAGGCAGCAGATTGCACTTCGGGAAAGTGAGCTGAAGCTTAAGGCTGCACAGCCAAAGAAGGATGATGCTATTAGTACAAAAATCAGTCCAGCAAGGAGATCCTGTATGGTTTCTGATGATGGTAAGCAGCTAGAATCAAATGAACCTGCCAAGAAGCGCTCAAAAATTAGTGGAATTGACACAAGTCAGCCTGTTATTGAGTCCAGAGTGCCAGCAGCATCCACTGTTACACCAATGAAAGCGCCAGGTGAGACTAAAGGCAAACATTGAATATGCACATCTATTTTGGTTAAGTAGTTCAGTGTTTTGATTTTTTCTTACATCTCGTATCACCTGACTGATGTTTTCTGCAGGTATCACTGCAAATGCTAGTTGCAAACACCTTGGTGGTAACAGTGATGAGATTAATCTGCCCGTTATTTCTCAGCATACTGTAGATGGAAATACAAGCTCAAAAGTCTTACAAAAAAGCGCAGTACGTGTCACCATCTTTCTGTATTTTCTCCTTTACTTGAATTGGAATAATCGACTCCTAGACTATTAAATTATGTCCAGTTTGGGGCCAGGGTTTTCTCAATTTAAGCGTATTTCTTTTAATCCCAGAGCAAAGGAAACCATTACGAAGGTGTAAGATGTGGCCAGCCAGATTCTTCTGTTCATGTGCCTTCAAGAGAACTGGAAACAATGAAAAATGTTGATACCGGCGTCTCAAGTGACCAGTTGCTTAAAATAGTCAATGGAAGCCATCAGGTTATTTTCTAGATTCTTATATAATGACTTATGAGTTGGAGGGGCTGGTAGGATTTCATGATCTTACTTTTGATTTTTTGTTTTTCTGCTTGCAATGTAGCCAAGGTTGAACAATTCCGGTCTCTGGAACATCCCGGGAAATACAACTATTTCTGGACATAGTCAACTGGATATGCTATCTTTGACAAACCTTGAGGAATCCCTTGACAGAGAGTTGGAGGAAGCACAAGAACGTAAACACCTTTGTGAAATTGAAGAAAGAAATGCTCTTAAGGTTTATAGAAAGGCACAGAGATCTTTGATCGAGGCAAATGCTAGATGTGCAGAACTTTACAGTAAGAGAGAAAGTTTATCTGCTCACTATGGATCTCTCATTGTGGGGGACACCAGATTGTTGTGGCCTTCTATACATCGTGAGCACCCTGAAAATGGGTCGCATTTCGTGAATAATGGTACTGAAAACATCGTTTTGGCAACCAAAACGAACATCCCTCAGCATACTCAGCTAGAAAGCAACCAGAGATATAACAATGAATATGGCGGCAGTCATACTCTACCTCGTTCCCGTAGTGGACAGAATTTGGGATCAGAACTGTGCAGTGATCTTGATGCTAGTACGTCGGATGGATTGCATTGCTGTAACAAGCAAACTTTAAGTAGAATATGCTCCCCGTCAAGTGATGCAAACATGTTGCCAGATGACGAGTCATTTCCAGTGGACCATCAGTCTACCGAGGAGAACCTTGGAAATCAAGCTGGAAATCTTGAGCAAACACCAGTCAATCAGAATTCTTTGATTCTCGAAGCATCATTAAGATCTAAATTATTTGAGCGTCTAAGCATGAGGGAAGAATCTAAAGGTGGCACATGTTTCAATGGAGAGACTGTGATAGATAGAGGGGATGAAAGTGATGTTGCAAGTGAACAAACCCAGAAAGATGGCTGTAGCCCTGTCTCAGAAAAATATCAGCATACTGATTCTAGAGGTAAGTAGTTTATTTATAAGTTATTAGCATTTTGCTTAGTTATTTTATGAAATATCAATCTTGTGCGTGGCTGGCCATCTGAATTTTCTTTCAAATGTCTACTCTTGGAGATGATTGAGCTAACTTGCGGATAGCAAATGCATGAACTAGCGCCAAATTCGGTGGCCTCGTGACTGTGTTCCCAAAGCATTATCCGAGATAGCTGAACCAATGCATGGTGTCAATGTGCTGAACTTTTATTTTTCTTTTCAGTAACACGTCTTCCTGTTTTTAATTTCAGAGCCAGGCGTCAATAAGCTGCAAGGAAGTCCCTCTGAACCACCAGTTGAACAGTGTGCAATCGAGGAAAATTCTCTGAATTTTCAATCATCTATAAATATGGAGTCCCATAGTATTTCACCAGAGGATGGCCTTTTATCATGTGCAGCTTTGACAGGCCCTTTATTTCGGAGCACGATCAATCATCTAAAAGTCCCTGGGTCTTCCATTACGTCTCTGGGACCAGAATATGCACTTCAAAAGAAGTCATATAGCCTATATAGTGATGAAAGACAATGTAGGAGCTTGACTGAAACTCCAGTATATGAGAAAGAAATTGGCTTCTACACCTGTAATTTGAAGGTGGACCCTTTTCGGCCTTTCTGCATGTACGAGTTACGTGGAAGGTGCAATAATGATGAATGTTCTTGGCAACATTTCAAAGATTTCTCTGATGACAGTTTGCTTCAAAGTCTAAATGATCCTCCTGGTACGGCAGAAAATGTGTATTTAAGAGTTCTAGATATGCTGTTTCTTTGCTAGAATTCTTAATTTGTTGGTGTTGCAGATTGTAGTGCTGGGTCAAGTGTACATCAGAAGAAACATAATTCTTCCAGAGGATACCAGATTGTTGAGGTGGAGCTTTCACCAACTTATCTAGTCTGCTTGGATACGATGAAGGTTGATTCGTGGTCTTATGAGTCCGTTCTGGCTCAAAGATGTGGGCAAATATGGTGGAAGCACTTTAGTGTCTGCCTAGCCTCATCGAACTCCCTTTGCAAGAATATACCGGCAAGTGAACATGAAGGTCGAATTGATGTCCTAGGAAATTCAAGAGCATACTCATCATATTTTAAACATAGCATGATGGTTTGTCTTTTTTTTTTCTCTCTTTATATTAACCTTTAGTTATGCTTATAGCTAGCTGCAGATCTGACCCGTGCTGTATTCTTTTATTGACGTGTTACCATCTTGCACTGACCTGCTTGGTACATTCGTAGAATCCCCTTAAACAAGGTTCAGATGCTGCTGTTGAACCTGTGGAAATGGCTCTTATTATTTTCGGTCGGGAAGTTGACCAGACAAAAGGCTTGATCCAGGCAATGCTGTTTGATTCCTGTTAATATTGTGTTGTATTAAATGATTCAAATTTAGCTCTCGTTCTAATTCTGATGGCAGATTTTTCAGGCCCTTTCTGTGCTTTCACGAGGTCTTGAACGTGACCCAACTTCTGAGATTCTTTGGACTGTTTATCTCCTGATTTATTATGCGAATGAAGGATCGAATGTGAAAGATATGTGTTCTCATGGGGTATGTTATTGCCTGCATCTACGTAATCACAAATGTGCATATTATGATTGATTGTTTGTGTATGCCTGCATGTATAGATATATATATATATATATATATGTGATAATTTATATCGTAATATAAGAACATTGGTGATTGTGATACACCCAAGATTGATTTGGCGGGTGGTTTCTCATAGTGTTTTATAGTTTTCGAACTTATATATTGCCTATGCATATCTTCATCTTTTTCAGTACATTATCCAAATTGCTCGTTCATTTTGCATCTTTCTTATGGAACGCTTTGATACTTAACAATTTCGTGGCCTGGTTTATATGGGATAACATTTCAACTTTTCAGGTCAAACAATGTAGCAGCTCATATGTAATATGGCTTATGTACATCAACAGTCGGGGACAACTTACCGACCAGTTAACTGCATACGATGCTGCGCTCTCGGCTCTCTGCAACCATGCATCTGGGTCTATTGACAGGAATCATGCCAGCGCTTGCATATTAGATCTTTTGTTGCAGATGTTCAACCTCTTGTGCATTTCTGGGAATGTTTCAAAGGCAGTCCAGAGAATATCCAAGCTTCAGGCTCCAGCAGCAGTTTCTGATGACCCTGACTTTTCAATGATGTCTCACATTCTCACATGCTTAACATTTTCTGACAAATGTGTGTTCTGGATTTCTTGTGTCTACTTAGTTATTTACAGGAAGCTGCCTGATTCTTTTGTCCACCGACTTGAGATGGAGAAGGAACTACTAGAAATAGAGTGGCCTTCTGTTAATTTGGTAGGGGATCTGAAGCAGATGGCTCTCGGAATATTTGAGAAAGGGATGCGCTCAGTAGAACTTTGTACTAGCGATGGGTCGTCGGAAAATGGAAAACAAGAGCGAACTGCCGGGCTATTTGCTCTGAACCGCGCCCTGTTTATGATTGCAGTTAATGAGATAGGACACTGTAGGGACATTGTGAAGACATCAGTTAGTCTCTACCCATCTTGCTTGGAGCTGAAACTGTTAGCAGCTAGAATGAAACCAAATGAGTCGAAAAAAACATTGTCGTCTGGGTTTGATGAGCTTCTAAAGCAGGAACCAAAAGAGTCTTCAGATATACAGTGGATTTGGAACCAGTACGCTGAATATGCTTTGCAAGGAGGAAAGTACGACTTGGCAAGAGAAATCATGTCCCGATGGTATGTATTGTCCAGTAAGAAAAGGACAGTACTGGCTAATGAAGAAGAAGAAGAAGGTGATGATAGTTTGATGAAATCAGCTTTATCAGATCTGAAGCTTGCATCAGTTCAAGTGGATGTGATGTTTGGATATCTTAATCTCTCTCTCCATTATCTACTGCAGAGTAACTGGACCGGGGCTCGCTCGGCCATTGACCAAGCACTAAAAGCTACATCTCCTGAGCATTTTATGCACTGTCTGAGAGAGCATGCTGTGTTTCAGCTAATCAGTGAGTTGCAAGCAACTGGTGAATTCTCAATCAACCTACAACTGAGATTACTCAACTCTTATTTGGACCGAGCAAGCTCTTTACCTTTAAAAGAGCCACTATCATGGAAATTCATCAGCAACAGCGCTGAGAAACCGAGAGTGAGGAAGCTAGTCACTAACCTTCTGGCTCCAATTTCATCTGAACACTTAGTGGTAAATGTTGCCCTTGAAGCATGGCACGGACCATCACTCGTACCCGAGAAGCTGAGTAAACAAAAGGAATTGGTCGATTTTGTGGAAGCTATCTTAGGGTTGGTTCCGTGCAATTACCCGCTGGCTTTGTCTGTAAGCAAGCTATTAAGGAAAGAAGAGCAACATTCGGATTCCGGTTCTTCGGGTATTCATTTCTGGGCAGGTCTGAATCTGGTGAATACAATCTCTTGTGCCATACCAGTAGCTCCTGAGTATATATGGGTAGAGGCTGGAGAAATATTGAGCAATATAAATGGTTTCAAGACAAGAGCTGAGAGATTCTTGAGTAAAGCTGTGTCTGTGTATCCAATGTCAGTGAAGCTATGGAGATGTTATCGGAGTTTATGTAGAAGTATAGAAGAGAGAAGAGGCATTGAGATCGAAGAAGCAGCTTTAAAGAAAGGAATCAAGATTGATTGAAATTTTGAAAGTGGCACTCGTCTTGTGTTTTCCCTTATATATATATTAGCCAATGCAAGAGGAGGGAGTATAGTCAAGGGGGGAATTTTGGAGAAAGAAGAAAGAAAATACGGTTTGAGAAAAGGTAAAGTGAATACCAATTTTATACGTTTGTCCTGTCTACTTATGATTTTGTTCTGTTTTTTAGCTTTGAACTTCTTTATATAAAACGTTTTGTTGGAAGCTGATATCTTTTTGAAATCGTAAAATTTCGAATATAATTAGCTGAAATATAGTCTTTAGTGATTTTTTATGTAGATTGAGTAAAAATCATGTCGCAATCAGAACTACCTTCTCGTTCAAACAAAGTAAATACTTGATAGCGTAAGTCTTGTGGTGAACATAAATTCAGATACAAAGCTTTGTATGTATTGTTTATAGATCATATTTAATCAAGCAAGCAATGAAACAACTTGGACCGATTGAAGAAACCAATCACTTTACGACCAACATTTTTCCTCGTAGCCTCTCCCTCATAACTTACCACATTTAAGGGAGAAGACGAATAATAGCAGAGTGGATTTTAGAAGAAAGAAAGCCCATAATCTCTTTGGTTACGAAGCCCACTAAATAATTTTTATTCAAAAAAAAAAAAGAGAAGAGGGCCCAACCGGGTTCGAACCGGTGACCTATTGATCTGCAGTCAATTGCTCTACCACTGAGCTATGGACCCTTGATGTCTTTTACTGTATAATCAGATTTATATAACCAGTTGAAAGATAATCCCACGGATACATGCAACTCTGTATTCAACCAATCATATTACAATACAAAATCTACATGATAAGAAGAAAAGGCAAAAAAATTGGGTATTCTTAAACTTGGATCCAACTACAAGCAGGAACTTTCTTGATTCTTGATCCATCATTAGCCTCTCCCAATCTCCGTTCTTGACCATAATGAGAAGGATTTAGTGGCTCAAGTTTAACAAGCTGACACAATGCAGCGTTACTTAACCACAAATTACAATACATTCTTGAACAACTCAATAAAGCTCCCCACACTCCTACACTTGCTTTCACTCTCATTCTTCTCACCATCTCCACAGCTTCACCAAACAAACCAGCTTTCCCTAATAGATCAACCATACAAGCATAATGTTCAACTTCTGCTTCGATCTTGTGCCTCTCTTCCATCTCCTTGAACATTCGTTTCCCTTCTTCGACTAAACCCGCATGTCTACAAGCTGAAAGAACACTGAGAAAGGAAAGAGAGTCTAGTTTAAGTTCGTTTTCTTGCATAAACGAGATAAGTGAGACCGCACAGCTGGCTAAACCATTGAGGGCGTAAGCAGAGAGCATAGTGTTCCATGAAACCATGTCTTTGTTTCTTATCTCCATAAAGCATCTCTCGGAAGATTCGATCATTCCACATCTCGCATACATATCAACAAGGCTATTTCCTACGGGCGTGTAGGAACAAAATCCAAACCGGATTAGACTGGCTTGAACTGACATCCCTAATCTCAACCCTGCTAATTGTGCTGCTGCGTGTAAGAGGCTAACAAATGTGACTATATTTGGCTGAAAACTCTCAACCTTCATGTGAAGAAAAGCGGTAATAGCTTCTTCAGCTTGGCCATGGAGTAAGTACCCATTCATCATTATATTCCAAGATACGGTACTTTTCTCGAATCCACACCTGTCAAACAAAGATTTTGCTGCAGCGAGGGCGTCACATTTGGTGAACATATCGATCAGAGCATGAGCCACATGACATTCTGAATCGAACCCATGTTTTATAATTTGGCCGTAGACACAAGAACCTCGATCATAGTCACTACAGAGTGCACAAGTTTGAAGCAAACCAACCATTGTTCCCGAGTCTGCGCATACTCCGTGTAACTTCATATTATTGTACACATCAAATGCTTTACCGGCATCACCTATCTGTGTATACCCTTGTGCTAGAGCGTTGAATGCTACGGCATCTTTAACTGGCAGTCTTTCAAAAGCTTTAAGCGCGAGAGAAAAGAGACCACTTTTGGCATACACTGAAATAATAGCTGTGGCAGTTTCCAACTCAGACTCAATATCAGCCTTTATAACATAACAATGTATGCTCTTACCCAGTCTAGAGGCAGCTACTCCTGCACAAGCCGGGAGCACACTTGTCAAAGTTACAGCATTAGGCTTGACTTGTATTTTCATCATATCCCTAAACAAAGAGAGAGCATCTTCGTGATGACCAGCTTGCTCAAACGATGCAATCATGGCAGACCAAGAAACGACATCTCTATCTTTAATATTAATGAAGAGTTCTTCTGCTTTCTCCAACTCACCACATTTGGAATACATACCCATAAGAGAAGTTGCAACCGAGACGTCACCCATCATTCCTTGTTGCACTACGTATTCATGAATCGCAATCCCTTTCTCTAAGTCCCCTACATACGCAGCAGCTTGAAGAGCACTTACTACAGCTACCTTATTCATTCTAACATCATAGTTTCTCATAAGCTCAAACAACTCCAATACCTCCTCAAAGTACCCATTATTTGCATAAGCTGCCATCATTGTGCCCCATGAAGAGTCATCCTTCCTCCAAACTTCTTCAAAAATGCACTCAGCAGCATATAAATCCTCACATTTGCAATACATGTCGATCAACCCACTAGAGAAACCAGAAGCAAAACCCTTTTTCATCACAAATCCATGAAGACATCTGCACACATCGTTCCTCTCTAGCTTTGAAGCCGCAGGGATCAGATTGTAGAGACTAACATGATCAATGCCAACACAACTCAAATTCATATCACGAAACAACCGCAAGGCTTCACAAGGAAATCCATTTTGAGCCAACCCGGAAACCATAATGTTCCAAGTAACGGTATCTTTCACAGGCATTTTATCGAACACTTGCTTAGCAGAAATCAAGTCTCCAGCTTTACAGTACATTTCAACTAACGCGGTTCCTATATAAACATCAGACTCAAAACCCATCTCGGCGATCAAATCATGTATTCGTAAGCCTTCCTCCAAGTCCATAGATCCAGTGCACGCCTTCAAAGCGAAAGTGAAAGTGTACTTGTCTGGTTCCATACCTTTCTCCTCTGACATGTATCCGAATAATCCGAGAGCTTCTCTGTACAAACCGGCTCTCGTGTAGCCTCTGATCATTGAATTCCACAAAACAACACCTGGGTCTCGAACTGAGTTAAAGACGATTCGAGAAAGGTCCGGTCTTTGAAACAGAGAATAAGCATTTACGAGCTGGTTGTGAGGTTTAACGCCTGAGACGATTAAGCTGCCGTGAATTTGAAGAAGAAACCGGAGGTTCTTACATTCCCGGAGCATACGGAGGAGCACAGTGGAGGTCATTGGCATTTCACAGTCGACGAGGATGCAATTACAGGTTTTGGCGGTTTATAGGTAAAATCGTTGCAGTCTCTCGTCTTCTTCTTCGTCCACGATCACACAGAGACTGGAAAAGCGGTTATATATTTTTAAAACAAAAATTCGTGTCACCACCAATGGTAGTTAAAATGTTCAAACTTTAATCTGTTTCTGTAAATTTTAGTTTAGAAAATTGGGATTTTAGTACAAAAAGGTTATCAAATTATCGTTTTAGCCTGAAGTTTTCAAGTACTTGAAGGAGATGTAAAAGCAGAGTAGAGGGAGCATAGAGTCGTTGGAATGTCTGAAACTCATTATTACTAAAACCAATAAAACTCTCGCATCACAAAAATTTCTTTGCTTAATCAGAGACAACAAAACTATATGCTCTATGTATATTGTTGATGATATGTCTTCATGCGTGATGGATCTTCCACATGCCAGTTCTGTAACCAACAGACATCAAAGCTAGCTCCCACAACATGTTGGGAATGCTCAACATATTGACTTTAGACCCCGGGATTTCAGACCAGTTCACAGAGATCTCGAGCATTGGAATATTAAAACGCTTGCACAAGAACACCAACTCCACATCAAAGCACCACCTGCGCAGAGAGACCGTTTCAAATGAGACACTCTTATTGATTCCTTATACTGCTAGTAATCATCTATCAAATTCATAATACATTACCTTTTCAGATGAACGTTTGAGAAAAGTCTTCTAGCAGCAGCTCTAGTAAACATCTTGAAGCCACACTGCAGAAAAACAATGCTTAAACATAACTCGGTGAAACAGAGCAATTTTGCTTTGACTGCAGAAGGAAACAACAACAAAGGAGATATAAAGCCACCTGTGTATCTCGAATTCCAGGACCAGCCGCCATCAGAACCACAAGATGGAAACCTTTCATCAAAAAGTTCCGATACCATTTCCTCTGAAATCGACAGACTGAAGTCAGTTATCTAAGACACACATATATATGTACATGCATGCATAGACAAAGATTGAGGATGTATGTAGAATAGAAGTTTGCAAAACTTAACTGAAGCAAGAGCTTTCTCCTCAAGATGAGCACGAGAACCAAATGCGGATACTTGCACATCACCTATTCTGAAATCCGTATGCTTGGATGCTGGATCTCTGATTGAGTTTTCTTCTCTGGCTACTGCGAGGATCTGAGAGGCTATAGCAGATCAGGAGATTTGTAACGCAGTTTCCAGATTTTCTGAACTTTCAATAGCCAAAACAAAGGGCAAACCTGGTTTTCAAGTCTCTCTAGGTCTGTTATTTTAGTTGCTCCATCAGCATCCAACATGAGAAGTAATTCACCACGACAATGCATCATTCCCTATTTAATGCTTTCAAAAAGATAGAAAGCTTCGATTAACATTTTTCTAGAATGAAATGGCAAGCATACAGTCGACTGTGTTGAACTCACTTTTCTTATAGCTTCTCCTTTCCCTTGATTCTTCCCAAGGGGTATGACCCTTATGTTGTCGACTGTGTACTTTCTAACGAAATCAAGAGCTACTCTTTTTGTTCCATCAACACTTCCGTCATCAACAATCACCACCTAGAAAGAGAAAGAAAAATAACATACTCCACTGATTTAAAGAGGTTTAAGGAATACAATGAAGATTAAATGAGCCGTTTAGCATGAGTAAGTCGTCGGTGTTGAAAGACTAGTAAGTTTTGAGCCATACTTGTTTCTAAAAGAGCTAGGTGAAATGATCATAGGAACAAGAAACTTGAAAAGCTCATATCTACGTCAAATATCAACCTTAATGGAAAACTATTTACCTCAAAAGAAAAACTCTTGTCCTTTGTTGCACGGTCTTGAAGGTAACTGCAAATCATAGGCAAATGACAATTATGGCTCTGTAGTGTGCATAAAATCCTCCCAAGTGGAAGCAGATACACAATCCTTACAAAAAAAAAAAAAAGAGACTCTAAAGATGTAAACGTATGTTAACTTACTCCATCGTTTCCTCAAGAGCTGCAGGAAGTCTCTGCTCTTCGTTATATGCCGGAACTATTAATGACAAATACTTCTCCGCAGGGTCGGAGATATGAGGACAGGGAATCTGATCACAAAGTTTGAAAAGCAGGGTCAGGAAATCAGGAAACAGCGAAAATGGATTCTTCAGTCTCTCATCAAAATGCCGGATACAAAAAACACTGATTTATGTGTGGATTCAGCATTTCATAATTTGCTGAAGAAGCATAACGGAACAGATCATATTTCCTGTTGACCCACTAACCTAAGAGTGTCCAAAGTCTGTGTCTTGACAACCTATCCATCAACCACTTATCAACTTTCACAACAACAGCTAATCTAGCACTATACCCACTCAAATTTTGAAACTCCACTGCCGAACAAAAATGCAACATTTGATTCCGGAAACCACTAAAGCAACGGAAATAGCTCCCACCTTGAAGTCTACATTAACAACCTTAGCACACATTTCTTTCTAGACTGAATGCAAAGCTTCAACATTTGAAAAGGGAGCCAAATTCAATGAGTGGTTAGACCAACCCCTACATAATGTCAAAGCCCTCGTCCTAAACGCACTAGCATAACATGAATCAAGTACCCAAATCGCCAATGCAAGACCTTTCTCAAAGGAATCTCAGTTCCACAAACTATAAAAATTGGTTTTTTAGAACTGTCGTGCTTTGCCACACTTAAATCCCGGGAAATCAATTAATTAATCCGAAACGAATGAAGAATCAAATGATACCTCTTTTAAGGATTTCGGATCTTCGAGTGCAATCACGGTCTCCACGGAACTGGGAAAATAAAATCAAATAAAAACAGTTAAATCAATGTTTTTTTCCCAGAAATCGGAGCAAAAGAAAAGCAGGATAAGATACAGTAATGGAAGCCAAAAAAAATAAAAACAGAGAGAAAAACAAATCGGAAAATTCGAAGAAATGGAGCGAACGTACACGTTACTGTTTCTCCTTCTCCAAGCTTCAACAACGACAACCGAGAAGACGATCAGCAGCAGCGAGAGTCCTAGCTCCGCAACTGTTAACAGAAATTCCATTGTTTGCTCCTCAGATTTTAGATCTGTTTTGCCTCACAAGGGAGAGAGAGAGAGAGAGAGAGAGAGAGAGAGAGAGAGAGAGAGAGAGAGAGAGAGTGAAGAAGAAGAAGAGAGATCGAATGAATCCGTGAAGAATAAGCAAGAAAAGCTAAGTTATTGATTTAATCCGTGAAGTGTAAAGGACTGTATTGCCAAATTAATTGCAAGATCATTCAAACCCTAATATAATTTCATAATAAAATGCATAGCTCCGATTTGTGAGGTCAGCCATTTCGGTTTGACTTCGTGATAGAGCCAGTTAAGTCCGGTTTCCTTCGGTTCTGTTTTAAGCAATTTTAATTTTTAACAAATTGAATACTAACTAAACCGAATATACGTCTGTGTTTATTCTAGATTTTGTTTAGGAATTCGAATTCTTGTTCTTTTTGTTTATAATTAACTTTTTACCAAGTAGTTATCTTTTAACGTTGTACGCTTGTACTCAACTATTTTGAATCAAAAGATACATTCTCTTCAATCATCAAAATAAATATCATAAAAGCATCGTACAGATGCATTGATATACGTACAACTTAACTGCATATGGTCAATAATCATATACTGAAGATGTTTTCCGAATTAAATATTTTACTACCTAACAGATTGTGAAATAGGAACATTCCTTCTCTAATGAGATTTTTTATTTGTGTGTTTTGAAATCAGAAGATCTTGTTTCATTGGTTGAAAAAGAAAGAAAAAATATTTCTGTTTCATATTTTTTTTTTTCTTTCTTTCTTGATCAGCTTCCACCACCTACGAAACGGTGCATGTGCTAGTGCTCGGGTTAGTAGTAGTGACCATGCCACTACCACTGAAATTACAAGCGTCGTCGGTGCGACCTTTACTCTGGTAATAAAGATTCATGACGAAGGACGATCGTGACTTCATGTTGTTGTTGTCAAAACATATCCCACCAGGTGAGATTGTCTTACAGTCGATACCTTGGCCACACACCCAATCAATATTCGCTTGTAGCTGCGCGTTTGTGGCTTCTTGTTTAGCCACGCACCATTTTCCACTCCCTCCACCGCTTCCACCATTTGTTACAACACATGTGCTAGTGCTAGGGTTGGTTGTAGTGACCATACCACTACCGCTGAAATTACAAGCGTCGTCGGTGCGACCTTTACTTTGGTAATAATCGTTCATGACGAAAGACGCTCGTGACTTCAGGTTGTTGTTGTCAAAACATACGCCACCAGGTGATATTGTCTTACAATCAATACCTTGGCCACACACCCAATCAATGTTCGCTTGAAGCTGTGCGTTTGTCGCTTCTGGTTTAGCCACGCACCATTTCCCACCGCTGCTCGGACCACTCGGACTCGGACTCGGACTCGGACCACTCGGTACACCTTTGTGACCGTCTCGTTCGACTCCAGCATCATAAACCGGAGTAAAATCCGGTTTAAATAGCCCCCAATTTTTCTCAACGGTCCCCCCCGGTTTCCCATCCTCATTGAACAATGCGAAGATGAAGATTTCGATGTGGCGTTCGGGCATAAGAGGTGTCCCTATGACCTTTTCACGCTTAATGATGTTAAGGTTGTAGTTTGCAGCGTTTTGAGGCGTGCACCATGCGGCGTCACAAGCGCTAGGCCAACCGGTTTCACCTACAATGATGTCTACGTCGCCATAGCCAAGAGCATTCATAGCTGAGTAAGTTGCATCCATCACTGCGTCGAACATGTTGGTGTAGGTTTGGTGTGTGTTAGGATCGGTTATAGCATTTGACGGACCAAATGATGCGTAATTGACATTGTTCGGGTCCATCATAAAAAAAGTGTAGGCGTTGAACATGAATGGGGACTTGGCTTGACGATGGAACTCCAAGATCTTAGTAAAAAAGTCTTTTTGGTCGTCGAGAAATCTGCTTTGGCTTGGTGCATTTGCGTTATAGCCTACGGTAAACGCATGTGGAGTTGTCACCTTAAACAAAAATCACATAATGGTGTTAAATTTTACATTAATAGTACTTATCAACATTACAATAATAATTTCTAACAAAAAAAAACTTGCAATAATATATAGATTCATGTACATCTGTAAGATAACACACTTTGTATTTCAAAGTATTATACCCTTTTTATAAAGATATTAATTATTATCTAACATATTAATTTTTATAAGATAACATATTATATCTAGTGTAATATCTAGTGGTTTGTCTTACGTATCGTATTCAAATTCAAACCCCCCGTAATGCGTATTATTGACAAACAAACATGGTCCGTATCATCATGACCTGAAACTGACCTTGATATCTGTGAGACCGGAAGCTTTCAAAGCTTCGTTAAGACTTTGCATCGCCTGAACAAGATTTGAGATCAAGTTATTGTCTTTAGTGACAAGAATCTCGTTTCCAACACAAACGTATTTGATCTTGATCTGCTGATGAAACGGCAAGACATTGGCAGCGACCCATTGACGAGCATTATCAACGTTGACCATCGCTGGAATGTTACCGTTAGGGACCATCATGGTGACGTTGATCCCAGTGCCTGCTAGGGCTCGGAGGATGTCGGGATTCGCATCAAAGATCTTGACACTGTCAAAAATGGTATTTGTCTTGATGAAGTTGACCACTTGTTGCGGCGGTGGAAGGTTCCCTATTGTTCCGTAGTTGATACCGATAGCGGAAGTCACGGCTGAGAGTTGGAGGATCACGACCGAGACTAGGAGGAGGAAAGTAGGAGTAATAAACTGTGGCGTTTTAGCCATTGCTTTGTTTGTGAGAACGCGTTTGGATACACAACATTAGGCTAAGAATATGTGTGTATTTATACTAATGGTTCAATCTCCATTTTCTCTACATTTTTGTATTTTTGAACAATTTTACTATAGAATTCGATGTTATTAAAACTCTTGTGATATATTATCTTAGCAGTAGAAGTTAGATGATGTGGATGATAAGCAAGTGGAGATTCTATAGTAGATTCCTAAATGTGTGTATATAAAAGAAATCGTGCAACATTGAATTATAGATTATATAGATTATATACACAAAATAGAGTTGGTTTCTATATAAGAGGAAGATTATATATATTAATATATACATATATTATCTATACTATAATTTGCCAACTGATTTTTTAGAATGAAATTATTTCACTCACTTTCAGATTTTGAAAACTGGAGAGTTGGTTTAATATTCTAAAAACTTTTAAAAAACTTTGAAAACTAACCTTTGTTTTAAAAAATTTGAAAACTAATTTTTTTAGTAAGTTAAAAGACAATAAAACTAATTTTCGAAATTATAATTAAAAATAAGTAATTTTTAATAATATTTTAAATTTCAGATATATCAAAAAGAATAGTATATCTAAAAAAAATTAAATTTCTATAAACTCATTTTGCATCACTTAATCTCCATAAACTCCAAAAATCTACACCATTTTGTAAAAAGGAAAGAAATCACGCTTCATTCTCTAAAAACTTATGAAATGTTTTAAGTTTAAACTCACGTTATGTATTTATATGATAATTTAAATTTCAAATCAGATTAGTTTTCAAAAATTTCAAAAGAGGAGTTAGTTTTCAAAATATTTATAATTTGTGTAATATTGGTCAAAATTTCCACTTTGAAAAATCTAAATTGCCATTAATGAAATCAGTTATTTATGCCTTTTTGCCTTTGAATTATCCTAAATAAATTGCCATAAAATTATTTAATTACTATTCCATACCATTGTAGTTAAATTATAGAAATCTCTTTATCTATCTATCTATTACTATAAAGATTGACCCTATAGGCCATTGAGAGCGTCCACAATTAAAAAACGCAATTTAATTGGTCCACGTCAAAATTTACATAATTAAGAAATTGTCAATTTTTTAAATATGTAAGAGATAAGAAAATTAAATATATAGGATTTTAAATAACAAATAGAATCATTTTACATCATCACTAAAATTAATTAATTATTTCCTTTTTTATTTTTCAGAAAAATTTCTTAATTAAACACTTTAGAAAATAAGGAAATTAAATATATAGAATTTTAAATAACCAATAGTATCATTCCACATCATCACTGAAGTTAATTAATTATTTTTTATTTTTATTTTTCAGAAACATTTTTTAATTAAACACTTTAGAAAATAAAGATATTTTTTTTATAATAACACAAAGAAAACTATGTTATAGTAAATTAGTTATATAGATTTTAAACAATAAATATTATTGGTACATATAACTTATCTGAAACTAAGTTATATCTATTTTAAACAATCAATATTATTGGTACATATAACTTATCTAAAACTAATAAATTTTTGAAAAATTTAAATTGTTATATCGATAAAGATATGTAAGATATAAGGAAAACATATATAAGTTTTTATTAACACCAAAAATCTACTTAGAATCAAATTAGAAAATTTTTTAATTTAAAATAATGATTTCAATTAGAGGTGTTCAATCTGGTAAAACTGAACTGAACTGATACGAACCGAACCGAAATAAGTCATATGGTGTGGATTTGAATATACCATATAAACAGTATGGATGCAATTTTATGTAAACTGTGGATATTGGTAAGGTTTGAATATTAACCGAATAAACCGGAAAAACCGAATAATCTTAAATAAAGCAGTCTCTTCTTCTCTTTATATAAATACTTTTTGATCATCAATTCAAACAAAATTCTTCTTCTTTAATCATTTTCAAAAAAAATATTTCTTTATTTCTCGACCAAAGTCACTTATATGAGGTGAATATTTGCTTTACTAATTAAGTGATTAAATTCTAATATGAAATTCGTTTAGAAGAAATGAGAAGAATGAAAAGTTTTAATCATATAAATAATCACCTAAAAATCTATAACAAATATACATAAAAATAAAACTAATTTTATATAGCATATATAAAATTAAAAAAGCTTACACTAAAATTATTTACAAAAGAATGAAGTCATGTAAAATTTAAAGAGTGGAGAATAAACCAAACAAAAAAGAAAACCAAAAACCAAGACGAACACAAAGAAAAATAAGAGTAAGAGATGAAACCAATGTTTTTAAAACCGGACCGGTAACTGAACCGAAAATGTTTTGGGTCGTGGGTCAATATGGTTCGACCGGGTTTAGCTAGGGTCAATGATATTTTAAAAATAATAATTTTAAGTTTATATATTTTTTCAATGAATATATTTATGATATTTGAACTGTATTAATATATAAGAATAGCTTCTAAATATTAAATAAATTATTTCAAAATCATAATATTTGAAAAATATTAAAATGAAAAACTGAAAAGGTAACAATTATTGAAAAAAAAAAAAATTTCATTGTTTAATTAAAAAACCCGGTTTAATACGGTTCAATGGGTCACCGTTTTTGGTTTTTTGTTGGCCGAACCCGGGTTTGTAAGCGGTCAAACTATCTATGGGTTTTAGTACTAACCCAACACGGAGATGCTTCCGGTTCATGGTTGACCTGGGTCCGACCACCGGTTCGGTCCGGTTTTAAAAACACTGGATGAAACAGAAGAAGAGTAAAAACGAAAATACTTAACTGCGAAGACGTAATATAAAAAAAAAAAAGACAAAGATGAAAAAAGAAAAATGGATAAGAAACTTGTGAAGACAAATCCGAAGAATAAATCAAATACGAACGAAAGAGATGAAACCAAAAAAGAACAAAAATGAAGAATAAAGAAGAGCGAAGACGAAGAAGAGCAAATGCGAAGATGAGTGAAAATGAATAAAAAACCAAATAAGAACAAAGAAGAAAGCAATGCAGGAGAGATTGAAGAAGAATAAATCAAAAAAAAAAATTAAAACATATAAACAAGAATGAAGAAGAAAATGAAGAACAATGATGTGCGTCGATTAGCTTCTCTTCAAATAAGTTTTACACCCCTAGAAATCTAACCTATATATTAGCTTATCTACAATAATATTAGCTTTTCTAGCTTAAATTTGTTTACACGTATATTTTAGTTTTATAGGTTTGGCTAGGTGTATCAGACATTGAAAATTTGTTCTACATAAGATTAAAGAGGTTTATACTAAAAATATTTACAAAAGATGTAGTCATGGATAATTTAAAGGGGAGAATAACCAATAGATAAAAGAAGAAAAGCTGGAAAAAACAAATTCTAGCGAAACCTAATATTTTCGACGGAAATAATTAATTATAGAAGAAATAGAAAAAAAAGAAAAAATAAGAGCAAAACGAAAATGAATACATGAGAAAAAGAGACATACAAAGATAGCAAAAAAACGAATATATAAAAGAAACCATGGAAAATAAGGCTAAACAAGGAAACCAAATAAAAAGATAAACCAAAGAATAAGAAATTGAAAACTATGCTTAACTATAATCGCATAAATTGAATAATTTATATTATTGTTAGACATTGCTCATTAAATGTGTGAATATGTAGTTGTTTAATTTTGTTTCTAATTTTTTTTTTTTTAAACTTGGTTAAGTGTATGAGATAGTGAAATTTTATTCTACATAAGATTAAATTAAGGAGGATAACAATAGAATTATTTATAAAAGGGATAAAGTCGTGGAAATGTCCAACGGAGAATAATCAAGAATAAAATAAGCTAAACAAAAAATAATATAGCAAAACCTTAGCAACTTCAACCGCCATAATTAATCATTGAAGAAACAGAAGAATAATAACCAATACGAGCACAAAAAATAAAAATAAATATAAAAAATTTGAAGCCGGAGATATGAAAGAACGAAGACAAAAAATAAATCAAAGATGAATAAAGATGAAGGAGGATATCGAATAACGGAATAAGAAACCGCAAGGACAAAAAAACTGAAGAGGAAGATGAGGAGGAGTAAAGATGAAGAAGAAACCAAAGAGGAAAAAAACCGAATAAAACTGAATAGATCGAAGAAAAATAAAACAAAAATGTAACAAAAGAAAAATAATAAGAACATCGGTTCACTACAATCACCATGACCATACTAATGACGACAAAAACTTATGAATAAAAGATATTAAATCAAATTATTAATACAGAGCGCGTGTAAAAGACCTAGTTAAACCTAATGAATCCCTAATAATATATTGTTTCTTCTTCATAGGTTATAGTCCTCACGTTGAAATCGGCTTCGGGTGTGAAAAACCCTTATCACTTACGCTATAAATAATTGGATGTGATCAACCCTATAAATAATGGTTTTGGTGCGAAGTTTCTGGTATTGGTTTCAATGGGGCATGTTCTCTTATCAACAAAGCGATTTGCACTGGATTATGTTATTTCGATTAGGGTTACGCCCGTTTCGTGGATTAGTTTTATGCACGAGTTATTTGGTCTGGAATTTTCAGTTCGTGGATTTGCTTTCGGAAATATGAGAGAAGTTTTGGTTTGAATTGTATCCTCAAAGATCTAGATTAGGGTTGAACAAATCTCTGTTGAAGATGATGCTGTTTGTGTAAGTTAAGCAAGCATCACTTTCATTACATAGATAGTTTTGAGATCGAATTTATTATTGGCTACAATGGCTTCATATGGGACGGGTTATACGTTTGAAAATAGAGATCCTGTAATTATATGATTAGAAGAAAGGAAGATGAGATGATCTCATCCTCCACCAAGAACACAGGAAAAGAGCAAAGCTATACTCCATTCTAGACTCGACAAAGCATATGCAAAATCGGGAATGCAATATGTGTCTTGTCTAATCTAGGCTTCACCGTGACTCTAGAATTGATCACGAAGACTGTTTACATCGGCAACTCGAAGGATATCGACTTACACGACATGCTTGCATCAGAGTTTCACGTGGTGGCGAAGGATGAAACCGAAATAAGACGTGTGCAAAGAGGAAGAAGTGAAAAGACCCAAACAGAGCGGCTATGAAAGCTTGAGACTTTGTTGTTGATACAACAGATAAGAAGACGTAACGTGTATTAATTAGATCATGACTGTTCACTCTAATGCTTCCGCAAGCTCTTTTTTTTTTTGTGCGCCAATAATTGAAAGCTCTATTTGACTTGCTATGTTTTCTGTGTGCATTCGATCTTAAAGCTTATATGAAGTCGCAATAGAAATTTGAATATAATTTTTTTTATTCTAATTAAAATATGTTAAATATATACAGTAGAAACTTTATAAATTTTTATTTGATAAATTAATTTCTAGTCTCAAACTAAGTTTTTAATCCAAATAATCTCTCGGTAAATTAATAATTTGCAAAACTAATAAAATATCATTATCCCAATATTATTAATTTATAAAGTTTCTACTGTACAAATGGATTCACAATGTGCAGGCCAATCACCTAGTTAGTTCATAATACATATGAATATATTATTGGTTTCATAAATAAACAAAATAAAGGTGGTTCATACAAAAACATATAGTATTAGTTCATAAATTAATTGGAATAATATCATTTGGATAAGGCAGTCTGTGTATAACATATATTAGCTCACTGAGTTTTAGAAACAAGATATAATTGATATGTTTTACTAAATGTGTCTTTATATATTTGTGGAAAGATATAAACAACTTCAATAGTTTTAAACTGGAGGACCGCCTCGTGCGACTCCAACGTCATAAACCGGAGAAAAATCCGGTTTGAATAGCCCCCAATTTTTCTCACGGGTCCCTCCAGGTTTCCCATCCTCATTGAACAATGCGAAGATGAAGATTTCGATGTGGCGGTTGGGCATAAGAGGTGTCCCTATGGCATTTTGACGCTTCATGATGTTACGGTTGAAGTTTGCAGCGTTTTGAGGCGTGCACCATGCGGCATCACAAGCGCTAGGCCAACCGGTTTCCCCTACAACTATATCTATGTCGCCATAGCCAAGAGCATTTATAGCTGAGTATGTTGCATCCATCACTGCGTCGAACATGTTGGTGTAGGTGAGGCGTGTGTTAGGATCCGTTATAGCTTTTGAAGGACCAAATATTGCGTAATTCACATTGTTCGGGTCCATCATGAAAAAAGTGTAGACGTTGAACATGAATGGGGACTTGGTGTCATGATGAAACATCAAGATCTTGGTAAAAAAGTCTTTTTGATCGTCATGAAATCTGCTTTGGCTTGGTGCATTTTGGTTATAGCTTACGGGATACGCATGTGGAGTTGTCACCTAGCTCATTAAATTACGTAATGGTTAATTCTACATTAGTACATATTATCAACTTACAATAATAATTTATAGCAAGAAAATAATTACAATAATATATAGATTCATGTACGTCTTGTGTATAATAATAACATAACACACTTTTTATTTATTTCAAAGTATATTTTTAGTAAGATATTAATTATTATCTAACATGTAGTATATAGTGGTTTGTCAAATTCAAATCCGCATAATGCGTATAAATGATAAAATAAAAATAAAAAAACATGGTCCATATCATCATGACCTGAAACTGACCTTCATATATGTGAGACCGAAAGATTTCAAAGCTTCGTTAAGACTTTGCATCGCCGGAACAAGTTTTGAGATCAAGTTATTGTCTTTAGTGAGAAGAATCTCGTTTCCAACACAAATGTATTTGATCTTGATCTGCTGATGAAACGGCAAGACATTGGCAGCGACCCATTGACGAGCATTAACAACGTTGACCATCGCTGGAATGTTACCGTTAGGGACCATAATGGTGACAGTGATCCCAGTGCCAGCTAGGGCTCGGAGGATGTCGGGATTAGCATCAAAAATCTTGACACTGTCAAAAATGGTTTTTGTCTTGATGAAGTTGACCACTTTTTGCGGCGGTGGAAGGTTCCCTATTGTCATTTTACAGTTTGGATAACAAATAAACGAACATTGAATCGTATAACAAACCAAAAACAACAATTGGTCTAGAAATTTTCAAAACCCTACAACTTACACCATTCAACCCTAAACAATATACTCAAACTCTTATCCTTATGAACTATATATTCATGATATTTATAGATTCATGCATTTTTCTGAGATCATATTTTTAGTAGATGTTAAATGTCTATTATTTCGTTATTTGTGAAAAAAATATTTCAAAAAATATTTTTTTTTTAATTTTAAATTTAAATTTAAGATTTAATTATGTGGTAGATCTACATGGTAGATCTACATGGTAGACGTACCCGGTAGACCTCACACATTTATAGGTTTTAACCTAAATATCTTTGCTTATCTATAAATGATTCATTTGTATGCAATAATATTTTTGGTAGATGATAATGTCTATCTTTTAATTATTCATACAAGTTTTTTTGTCAGATTATTATTTTTTAAAATTTTAATTTAAATTTAAGATTTAATTATTTGGTAGATCTACCTGGTAGATCTACCTAGTAGATCTACATGGTAGACCTCACACATTTATATGTTTTAACCTAAATGTCTTTACTTATCTATAAATGATTCATTTGTATTCAATCATATTTTTTGTAGATGATAATGTCTATCTTTTAATTATTCATACATGTTTTTTTGTCAAATTATTTTTTATTTAATTTGTAATTTAAATTTAAAGTTTAATTATTTGGTAGATCTACATGGTAGATCTACATGGTAGATCTACATGGTAGATCTACATGGTAGATCTCCATGTTTGTCTACCACAGCGTCTGGAGGTTAAAATCGTAATCGTGGCATGCGTTTTTTTGTTTGTTCATAAGAGAGTGTGAGGTACTGTTACTGTAGAAAAGGTTAGTTTTGCAATTGTTTCAAATTGTGGTCTAGTTGAATAGAAAAAATCAATTTATGGTCTATTTTTGGCAATTTCCCCTGTATTATAGATTAATCATGTACGTCTTGTGTATAATAATAACATAACACACTTTTTATTTATTTCAAAGTATATTTTTAGTAAGATATTAATTATTATCTAACATGTAGTATATAGTGGTTTGTCAAATTCAAATCCCATAATGCGTATAAATGATAAAAAAAAAAAAAAAAAAAACATGGTCCATATCATCATGACATGTGAGACCGAAAGATTTCAAAGCTTCGTTAAGACTTTGCATCGCCGGAACAAGTTTTGAGATCAAGTTATTGTCTTTAGTGAGAAGAATCTCGTTTCCAACACAAATGTATTTGATCTTGATCTGCTGATGAAACGGCAAGACATTGGCAGCGACCCATTGACGAGCATTAACAACGTTGACCATCGCTGGAATGTTACCGTTAGGGACCATGTTGAGGTTTAGAATCGATTATGTTTAGCTAATGAATTGATTCTGTGTTTTGCAGAAAAGTAAATGGCAAAAGAGATTTGTTAACCCAGAGTTCGTTTCCTACTCTCTGGGGGGAGAAAACACGTCTCCCGTCGTTTCACTATCACGAGAAGCAAACCCAAAACGGGTTACACGAGATTCTGATGTACCGGAAATCTCTCTCACCGTACAAGATCAAGTTCTACACTCATAAAAGGTTAGAAGATTCTCGATATGGAATATCTCACTTCTCTCTCTCTTTTCTCTCTCTGTGAACTCTCTCTCTTGCGTTGTGAATCACGCTCTACCCCACCCCATTCTCATGTTGCAGGTTTTATGGAGAAGAATCCCGTTTGAAGACAAACTCCAGCTGGACTCCGAGTGTGTAACTAAAAGCCCATACGAGTTTTAGAAGAAGCGACTTGGGCCTGCGGCCCATGAGGAGTTATTGTACTGAACCCATTTACAATCTCCACCTTTCAGACAAAAAACTCCGAAGTCTTCGACAAAACCTGACACTTCAACTTCTCCGCTTCTCTCTCCTCGATAGTGACCTGATTCGGCGATCTTGACTTAGCTCGTATCGACCGATCAACCATGTACGCCGGCTTCAGAATCTCAGGTATCTTCTTGAGGCCTTTCGATCTCCGCACTAAGCATCAACCGATTCCTCCTGCCTGTTTGATTCTTCTGATTTGCGAAAAACACAAGCTCAAAAGTTTTTCTGACTTTTCATCTTTCTTAGCAGATCCAGGAAGAACAAGACGAATCTAGACATCCTCTGCTCAGAACAACCCAGGTAACCACAACACAACCCAGAAAACCTTCTCGCAAACTTTCCGATTCTGATCTGAACAAGATTCAAGAAACCCAGAAATGACGAAACACTCAAAACTGACTTTCCTGTAACCTTTCTTGTACAGATGCTCCACCTGGAACTGAAGAATCTCCTCAGCTCCCACTCGCTCTACAGGTAACTCAATCTCTTAACAAGGATCTGAGAGATATACATCATCTAGGAAACAGAATAAAAAAAAACACTTTAACAAGTTTGTTTTATATTCTGTGTTGCGAGGTACCTAGACGACGGAGCTACCTGGAGCCTCCAAGCTACTCAGGCGACTTTCACAAGTTCACGGCAAAGTTCAAACTTAGGCCCAGGTAAGGCTTTAGTTAGAAAGTCTGCCGGATTCTTGCTTGTGTGTATTTTGAACAACTTGACTGTTCCATCTGCTACTATATCTCTAATGAAGTGATATTTTGTAGCTATGTGTTTAGTCCTTTCGTGATAGACTGAGTTTTTAGCTAGAGCTAACGCACTCTGTGAATCACAATGAATTTTTACTGCACCCGCATCAAAACCCAATTCATTGCATAAACCCTTCAACCAAATAGCCTCTTTCACGGCTGAAGAAAGAGCCATGTACTCTGCTTCAGTTGTTGATAATGCTACCACAGACTGTAAATTTGATCTCCATGATACTGTATTACCCCATACTTGAAAGATATATCCAGTAACTGATCTACTTCTGTCTAGGTCTGTGGCATAGTCTGAATCGCAAAACCCGTCTATACTGAAACTTTTATTTTTGGTAAATGTTAAGCTTGCTTTTGATGCTCCTCTTAAGTACCGTAAAACCCATTTCACTGCTGTCCAATGACCTCTCCCTGGATTTGACATGAACCTGCTAATAACCCCAACTGCATGTGCTAAGTCTGGCCTTGAACCGATCATTGCATACATTAGACTTCCCACTGCACTAGCATAGGGTGTATTCTCCATATGAACTGCTTCCTCCTTTCTTTCGTCTTTGGTTAAACTTTTCAACCTGAAATGAGTAGCAAGTGGAGTAATTGTAGGTTTAGCTTCTGTCATTCCAAAAGTCTTTAACACCTTTTCGATGTAGTTTTCTTGAGATAGTTTTAGTATCCCTTTTTCTCTATCTCTGATGATATCCATGCCAAGTATGCGTGAGGCCTTACCCATGTCTTTCATTTCAAACTTAGAACTCAGACTTTCCTTGACCAATCTGATTTCTGACATACTGCCTGATGCAATTAGCATATCATCAACGTAGAGTAGTAAGTAGACTGCTTTTTCATTATGAATGTTGCGCATGTAGACACACTGGTCATACTCGCTTCTGATGAAATTTGCTTCCTTCATAAAACTGTCAAACTTGATATTCCACTGCCTTGGTGACTGTTTTAGGCCGTATAGAGATTTCCTGAGTAGACATACTTTGTTTTCATCTCCTTTCTTAATAAAACCTTCAGGCTGTTTCATTAAGATTCTTTCCTCTAAGTCACCGTGTAGAAATGCAGTTTTGACATCCATCTGTTCTAGTTCATAATCCCTGTTAACCACTGCTGATAGCATTAGACGGATAGAAACATGTTTAACCACAGGTGAGAAGATCTCATTGTAGTCAACACCCTCTGTCTGAGAAAACCCCTGAGCAACCAGTCTCGCCTTATGCCTTTGAGCCTCAACTCCTGGAATCCCTGATTTCAACGTGAAGATCCATTTACTGCCAACAACTCGGGCACCTTCAGGTTTCTCAATCAAATCCCAGGTATGATTCTTCATCAAAGATGTCATTTCATCATCTGCTGCATTTTGCCATCTTTTCCAGTTAGGACTCTTTTTAGCTTGTCCCATTGACTTTGGATTTTCTGTTTCAATATCCTCTGCTGCAGATAACGCATAACCCACAAAGTCTGAATCCTCAAACCTTGAAGGCGGCCTGATATTCTGACGTCTCACTCTATCTCGGGCCAACAGGTAATTATCAGTCTGTTCCAACACTTCTGATTCATTCTCTTCTTCATGAAAAATTAATCCTTCTTCTTCTGAATCATCTGAGGTACCACCACCTGAGTCAGTCTGAGGAGAAAGAGCTCCACCTTGAGGTGTAGTTTCACCTTGAAACGTGTCTACATCAGATGAAGAAATTTCCTGAACTTCGTTATCAGATGATGCTTCTGTGCCATTCTCATCGTCTGAAACAGTTTGAAAACCCAACGGGGTTGGTCCTTGTATCATCTGAGTATCGAAGGTAACCTTTTTCCTCCCACATTTCTTCTTCTGTGTAGCCGTAGACTCCTCAGTAGTTTTAGAACAGCTAGAACTGTCAACAGTCTTGTAAATTTCATCTTCCCTGAACACCACATTCCGGCTAGTCGTACACTTTCCATCCTCAGGAATCCAAACCCTGTAGCCTTTAACTCCAAACGGATACCCCAAGAAAATCCCTTTCACAGCTCTAGGACTAATCTTTTCCTGAATAGTATGGACATAGGCTGTACACCCAAACCGTCGTAGGTGTGTGAGATCAGGCTTTTGACCAGACCACCTCTCCTCCGGTAGCTCAAAGCCAATTGTAGAGTTAGGTGTCCTGTTTATCAGATACACCGCTGTAGACGTAGCTTCAGCCCAAAACTCATGTCCCAATCCTGTCTCAGCAAGCATACTTCTTACTTTGTCCATTATAGTTCTATTCATCCGTTCAGAGACGCCGTTTTGTTGTGGAGTGTAGGTACAGGTACGGTGGCGCTTGATCCCAGACTTTCTGCACAAATCATCAAACAAGGTATTGCAGAATTCCAACCCATTGTCTGTTCTCAAACATTTTATCCTTTTCTCGGTGTGACTTTCAACTGCTTCCTTCCATTCTTTAAACTTTAAGAATGCTTCATCCTTTGTACGCAGGAAATACACCCACAGCTTCTTGGAATAATCATCAATGAAGCTGATGAAGTATTTACACCCACCCAGACTCTCTGGTGTGGACGGTGAACCCCACAGATCCGAGTGAACGTACTCGAGGATCCCTTTGGTGGTATGCTTAGCCTTTGGAAAACTCTGTTTATGAGACTTTCCCAGGACACAACTCTCACAGAAACCCAGTTCTCCAATCTCCAGCTGAGGTATGTATCCTTCTTTGGACAGAACCTCCATGTTCTTTGAGCTCATATGACCCAGCCTTGAATGCCATAGACTAGTCAATTTGCTCGTAGAATCTATCATATTCACATCACCAATCGAGACTGTTCCTTGGAGATAGTAGAGACCATCAATATATGTTCCCGTAATGACCTTTTGGCCATCTTTAATGAACGTGACCTTGTAGTCTTCTCCTGTGTAGGTGCATCCGGACTTCTCCAACATACCAAACGAGATGAGATTGCGACTCATGTCAGGCATGTACCTTACATCCGTGAGGATTACAACAGTGCCATCTGGGTTAGTAATCCGAATTTTACCAATTCCCTTCACTTCACTGTAAGTGCTATTAGCCATATGCACTCTTCCTCCTTGAAACTCTTTCAAATCGAACATTAACTCCTTGTTTGGGGTAATGTGAAAGGTACATCCAGAGTCCAAAATCCACTCATCCTTCCTATCCTGAGAACTCACCGTAAGAACCAAAGGTTGTCTTACTTCAGAAACCGTATTGACCGACGAATTTTCATTCTTCCCGTGCCCGCGGCTGGGACATTCCCTCTTCCAATGCCCCTCTTTGCCACAGATGAAACAGGTACCCTTCTTGCCTTTAAACTTGGTTCTTGATTTGGACCTTCCTCCCTGGTTCCGTGACCTGTCTCTGTCCTGACCCCCATTATTTCGCTTAGAAGACCTGCCTCTATGTTCCACATAAAGACCCTCAGAGTTAGACCTTCCTTTCTTTAACATTCCATTATGTCTTAACTCTGCTTCTTTTGCGTATGCAGATGACTTAACCTCTCTAACGGTGAGAGTGTCCTTCCCAGTTCCATACTTAAGAGTATGAACTAATGGCTCATACGCAGGAGGCAAGCTTGTGAGCAGCTGAATGGCTTGGTCTTCATCACTAATCGTGACCTTCAGACTAGCAAGATCTGCTACAAGCTTCAGAAACGTGTCCAGGTTGTCTTCCAAATTTTTATTCTCATCCATGCGGAAACTAGCAAACTGTTGCTTGAGATAAATTCTATTTGGTAAAGACTTAGCCTGATATTCTTCTTCCAGGGCACGCCACATATCTCGAGATGTGGGCTCATCCATCACCTTCCGCAATATCACATCACTGAGGCAAGTACCAAGTAAGTTTCGCACCCGTCTATCTTGTGCTGTCTTCTTCGGATCCTTCCTTTGTAATCCCCCTTCTGCTTTTTGCTCAGAGTCAACATAAACAGAGAAATCATCCTCAAGGACTGACGCAAGGCCTTGGATCTCAAGTTGTCCCAAAAGTTTGTATTTCCACATCCCGAAATCCTCCTTCCCGGTAAACTTATCCATCTCAAACCTTCCCAGTGTAGGTTCCATAGTAGATTCACTAACAGAACACAACTACACCGATTTTGCAGAGAATAACCAAAGAACACCCAACCAGAGAAAATCCAGAAAACCACAAACAACCGATGAACAAAAGAAATCCAGATCCAGAACAGAAAACCGTGATCACCTGAAACGCAGAAAACCCAGATCACCAAAACACCAAGATAACCAAACAACCAGATCGGAAACCTAGATCAACAAAACACCATGATGATCATCCGAGATCTAGAAGCTGAGTTTTCTTTTACTTTTCTTGTGAAAATCAATCCGTTAACTATCCGAATGGCTCTGATACCACTTGTTGAGGTTTAGAATCGATTATGTTTAGCTAATGAATTGATTCTGTGTTTTGCAGAAAAGTAAATGGCAAAAGAGATTTGTTAACCCAGAGTTCGTTTCCTACTCTCTGGGGGGAGAAAACACGTCTCCCGTCGTTTCACTATCACGAGAAGCAAACCCAAAACGGGTTACACGAGATTCTGATGTACCGGAAATCTCTCTCACCGTACAAGATCAAGTTCTACACTCATAAAAGGTTAGAAGATTCTCGATATGGAATATCTCACTTCTCTCTCTCTTTTCTCTCTCTGTGAACTCTCTCTCTTTTCTCTCTCTGTGAACTCTCTCTCTTGCGTTGTGAATCACGCTCTACCCCACCCCATTCTCATGTTGCAGGTTTTATGGAGAAGAATCCCGTTTGAAGACAAACTCCAGCTGGACTCCGAGTGTGTAACTAAAAGCCCATACGAGTTTTAGAAGAAGCGACTTGGGCCTGCGGCCCATGAGGAGTTATTGTACTGAACCCATTTACAGACCATAATGGTGACAGTGATCCCAGTGCCAGCTAGGGCTCGGAGGATGTCGGGATTAGCATCAAAAATCTTGACACTGTCAAAAATGGTTTTTGTCTTGATGAAGTTGACCACTTTTTGCGGCGGTGGAAGGTTCCCTATTGTTCCGTAGTTGATCCCGATAGCGGAAGTAACGGCTGAGAGTTGGAGGATCACGACCGAGACTAGGAGGAGGAAAGTAGGAGTAATAAACGGAGACGTTTTAGCCATTGCTTTGTTTGTAAGAACGTGTTTGGATACACAACATTAGGCTAAGAATATGTGTATTTATACTAATAGTTCAATCTCCATTTTCTCTACAATTTTGGACTTTTGAACAATTTTACTATAGGATTCGGTGTTATTAAAACTCTTGTGATATATTATCTTAGCAGTAGAGAAGTGTTAGATGATGTGATTCTATAGTAGATTCGTGGAGATTCTATAGTAGATTCGATAGTAGATTCTATAGTAGATTCCTAAGTGTGTGTAATATAAAAGAAATCGTGCAATATTGAATTACAGATTATATACACAAAATAGAGTTGGTTTCTATATAAGAGGAAGATCGATTTTAAATAACGAATAGAATCATTTTACATCACTAAAATTAATTAATTATTTCTTTTTTTATTTTTCAGAAAAATTTCTTAATTAAACACTTTAGAAAATAAGGAAATTAAATATATAGAATTTTAAATAACCAATAGTATCATTCCACATCATCACTAAAGTTAATTAATTATTTTTATTTTTATTTTTCAGAAATGTTTTTTAATTAAACAATTTAGAAAATAAAGATTTTTTTTTTATAACAACAAAAAGAAAACTATGTTATAGTAAATTAGTTATATAGATTTTAAACAATAAATATTATTGGTACATATAACTTATCTGAAACTAAGTTATATAGATTTTAAACAATCAATATTATTGGTACATATAACTTATCTAAAACTAATAAATTGTTGGAAAATTTAAATTGTAATATCGATAAAGATATGTAAGATATAAGGAAAACATGTATAAGTTTTTATTAACACCAAAAATCTACTTAGAATCAAATTAGAATTTTTTTTTTTAATTTAAAATAAGGATTTCAATTAGAGGTGTTCAATCTGGTAAAACCGAACTGAACCGATACGAACCGAACCGAAATAAGTCATATGGTGTGGATTTGAATATACCATATATATAAACAGTATGGATGCAATTTTATGTAAACTGTGGATATTGGTAAGGTTTGAATATTAACCGAATAAACCGCAAAAACCGAATAATCTTAAATAAAGCAGTCTCTTCTTCTCTTTATATAAATACTATTTTGATCATCAATTCAAACAAAATTCTTCTTCTTTAATCATTTTCAAAAAAAAATATTTCTTTATTTCTCGACCAAAGTCACTTATATGAGGTGAATATTTGCTTTACTAATTAAGTGATTAAATTCTAATATGAAATTCGTTTAGAAGAAATGAGAAGAATGAAAAATTTTAATCATATAAATAATCACCTAAAAATCTATAACAAATATACATAAAAATAAAACTAATTTTATATAGCATATATAAAATTAAAAAAGCTTACACTAAAATTATTTACAAAAGAATGAAGTCATGTAAAATTTAAAGAGTGGAGAATAAACCAAACAAAAAAGAAAACCAAAAACCAAGACGAACACAAAGAAAAATAAGAGTAAGAGATGAAACCAATGTTTTTAAAACCGGACCGGTAACTGAACCGAAAATGTTTTGGGTCGTGGGTCAATATAGTTCGACCGGGTTTAGCTAGGGTCAATGATATTTTAAAAATAATAATTTTAAGTTTATATATTTTTTCAATGAATATATTTATGATATTTGAACTGTATTAATATATAAGAATAGCTTCTAAATATTAAATAAATTATTTCAAAATCATAATATTTGAAAAATATTAAAATGAAAAACTGAAAAGGTAACAATTATTGGAAAAAAAAAAAAATTCATTGTTTAATTAAAAAACCCGGTTCAATACGGTTCAATGGGTCACCGTTTTTGGTTTTTTGTTGGCCGAACCCGGGTTTGTAAGCGGTCAAACTATCTATAGGTTTTAGTACTAACCCAACACGGAGATGCTTCCGGTTCATGGTTGACCTGGGTCCGACCACCGGTTCGGTCCGGTTTTAAAAACACTGGATGAAACAGAAGAAGAGTAAAAACGAAAATACTTAACTGCGAAGACGTAATATAAAAAAAAAAAAAAAAGACAAAGATGAAAAAAGAAAAATGGATAAGAAACTTGTGAAGACAAATCCGAAGAATAAATCAAATACGAACGAAAGAGATGAAACCAAGCAAGAACAAAAATGAAGAATAAAGAAGAGCGAAGACGAAGAAGAGCAAAAAAATGCGAAGATGAGTGAAAATGAATAAAAAACCAAATAAGAACAAAGAAGAAAGCAATGCAGGAGAGATTGAAGAAGAATAAATCAAAAAAAAAATTAAAACATATAAACAAGAATGAAGAAGAAAATGAAGAACAATGATGTGCGTCGATTAGCTTCTCTTCAAATAAGTTTTACACCCCTAGAAATCTAACCTATATATTAGCTTATCTACAATAATATTAGCTTTTCTAGCTTAAATTTGTTTACACGTATATTTTAGTTTTATAGGTTTGGCTAGGTGTATCAGACATTGAAAATTTGTTCTACATAAGATTAAAGAGGTTTATACTAAAAATATTTACAAAAGATGTAGTCATGGATAATTTAAAGGGGAGAATAACCAATAGATGAAAGAAGAAAAGCTGGAAAAAACAAATTCTAGCGAAACCTAATATTTTCGACGGAAATAATTAATTATAGAAGAAATAGAAAAATAAGAAAAAATAAGAGCAAAACGAAAATGAATACATGAGAAAAAGAGACATACAAAGATAGCAAAAAAACGAATATATAAAAGAAACCATGGAAAATAAGGCTAAACAAGGAAACCAAATAAAAAGATAAACCAAAGAATAAGAAATTGAAAACTATGCTTAACTATAATCGCATAAATTGAATAATTTATATTATTGTTAGACATTGCTCATTAAATGTGTGAATATGTAGTTGTTTAATTTTGTTTCTAATTTTTTTTTTTTTAAACTTGGTTAAGTGTATGAGATAGTGAAATTTTATTCTACATAAGATTAAATTAAGGAGGATAACAATATAATTATTTATAAAAGGGATAAAGTCGTGGAAATGTCCAACGGAGAATAATCAAGAATAAAATAAGCTAAACAAAAAATAATATAGCAAAACCTTAGCAACTTCAACCGCCATAATTAATCATTGAAGAAACAGAAGAATAATAACCAATACGAGCACAAAAAATAAAAATAAATATAAAAAATTGAAGACGAAGATATGAAAGAACGAAGACAAAAAATAAATCAAAGATGAATAAAGATGAAGGAGGATATCGAATAACGGAATAAGAAACCGCAAGGACAAAAAAACTGAAGAGGAAGATGAGGAGGAGTAAAGATGAAGAAGAAACCAAAGAGGAAAAAACCGAATAAAACTGAATAGATCGAAGAAAAATAAAATAAAAATGTAACAAAAGAAAAATAATAAGAACATCGGTTCACTACAATCACCATGACCATACTAATGACGACAAAAACTTATGAATAAAAGATATTAAATCAAATTATTAATACAGAGCGCGTGTAAAAGACCTAGTTAAACCTAATGAATCCCTAATAATATATTGTTTCTTCTTCATAGGTTATAGTCCTCACGTTGAAATCGGCTTCGGGTGTGAAAAACCCTTATCACTTACGCTATAAATAATTGGATGTGATCAACCCTATAAATAATGGTTTTGGTGCGAAGTTTCTGGTATTGGTTTCAATGGGGCATGTTCTCTTATCAACAAAGCGATTTGCACTGGATTATGTTATTTCGATTAGGGTTACGCCCGTTTCGTGGATTAGTTTTATGCACGAGTTATTTGGTCTGGAATTTTCAGTTCGTGGATTTGCTTTCGGAAATATGAGAGAAGTTTTGGTTTGAATTGTATCCTCAAAGATCTAGATTAGGGTTGAACAAATCTCTGTTGAAGATGATGCTGTTTGTGTAAGTTAAGCAAGCATCACTTTCATTACATAGATAGTTTTGAGATCGAATTTATTATTGGCTACAATGGCTTCATATGGGACGGGTTATACGTTTGAAAATAGAGATCCTGTAATTATATGATTAGAAGAAAGGAAGATGAGATGATCTCATCCTCCACCAAGAACACAGGAAAAGAGCAAAGCTATACTCCATTCTAGACTCGACAAAGCATATGCAAAATCGGGAATGCAATATGTGTCTTGTCTAATCTAGGCTTCACCGTGACTCTAGAATTGATCACGAAGACTGTTTACATCGGCAACTCGAAGGATATCGACTTACACGACATGCTTGCATCAGAGTTTCACGTGGTGGCGAAGGATGAAACCGAAATAAGACGTGTGCAAAGAGGAAGAAGTGAAAAGACCCAAACAGAGCGGCTATGAAAGCTTGAGACTTTGTTGTTGATACAACAGATAAGAAGACGTAACGTGTATTAATTAGATCATGACTGTTCACTCTAATGCTTCCGCAAGCTCTTTTTTTTTTGTGCGCCAATAATTGAAAGCTCTATTTGACTTGCTATGTTTTCTGTGTGCATTCGATCTTAAAGCTTATATGAAGTCGCAATAGAAATTTGAATATAATTTTTTTTATTCTAATTAAAATATGTTAAATATATACAGTAGAAACTTTATAAATTTTTATTTGATAAATTAATTTCTAGTCTCAAACTAAGTTTTTAATCCAAATAATCTCTCGGTAAATTAATAATTTGCAAAACTAATAAAATATCATTATCCCAATATTATTAATTTATAAAGTTTCTACTGTACAAATGGATTCACAATGTGCAGGCCAATCACCTAGTTAGTTCATAATACATATGAATATATTATTGGTTTCATAAATAAACAAAATAAAGGTGGTTCATACAAAAACATATAGTATTAGTTCATAAATTAATTGGAATAATATCATTTGGATAAGGCAGTCTGTGTATAACATATATTAGCTCACTGAGTTTTAGAAACAAGATATAATTGATATGTTTTACTAAATGTGTCTTTATATATTTGTGGAAAGATATAAACAACTTCAATAGTTTTAAACTGGAGGACCGCCTCGTGCGACTCCAACGTCATAAACCGGAGAAAAATCCGGTTTGAATAGCCCCCAATTTTTCTCACGGGTCCCTCCAGGTTTCCCATCCTCATTGAACAATGCGAAGATGAAGATTTCGATGTGGCGGTTGGGCATAAGAGGTGTCCCTATGGCATTTTGACGCTTCATGATGTTACGGTTGAAGTTTGCAGCGTTTTGAGGCGTGCACCATGCGGCATCACAAGCGCTAGGCCAACCGGTTTCCCCTACAACTATATCTATGTCGCCATAGCCAAGAGCATTTATAGCTGAGTATGTTGCATCCATCACTGCGTCGAACATGTTGGTGTAGGTGAGGCGTGTGTTAGGATCCGTTATAGCTTTTGAAGGACCAAATATTGCGTAATTCACATTGTTCGGGTCCATCATGAAAAAAGTGTAGACGTTGAACATGAATGGGGACTTGGTGTCATGATGAAACATCAAGATCTTGGTAAAAAAGTCTTTTTGATCGTCATGAAATCTGCTTTGGCTTGGTGCATTTTGGTTATAGCTTACGGGATACGCATGTGGAGTTGTCACCTAGCTCATTAAATTACGTAATGGTTAATTCTACATTAGTACATATTATCAACTTACAATAATAATTTATAGCAAGAAAATAATTACAATAATATATAGATTCATGTACGTCTTGTGTATAATAATAACATAACACACTTTTTATTTATTTCAAAGTATATTTTTAGTAAGATATTAATTATTATCTAACATGTAGTATATAGTGGTTTGTCAAATTCAAATCCGCATAATGCGTATAAATGATAAAATAAAAATAAAAAAACATGGTCCATATCATCATGACCTGAAACTGACCTTCATATATGTGAGACCGAAAGATTTCAAAGCTTCGTTAAGACTTTGCATCGCCGGAACAAGTTTTGAGATCAAGTTATTGTCTTTAGTGAGAAGAATCTCGTTTCCAACACAAATGTATTTGATCTTGATCTGCTGATGAAACGGCAAGACATTGGCAGCGACCCATTGACGAGCATTAACAACGTTGACCATCGCTGGAATGTTACCGTTAGGGACCATAATGGTGACAGTGATCCCAGTGCCAGCTAGGGCTCGGAGGATGTCGGGATTAGCATCAAAAATCTTGACACTGTCAAAAATGGTTTTTGTCTTGATGAAGTTGACCACTTTTTGCGGCGGTGGAAGGTTCCCTATTGTTCCGTAGTTGATCCCGATAGCGGAAGTAACGGCTGAGAGTTGGAGGATCACGACCGAGACTAGGAGGAGGAAAGTAGGAGTAATAAACGGAGACGTTTTAGCCATTGCTTTGTTTGTAAGAACGTGTTTGGATACACAACATTAGGCTAAGAATATGTGTATTTATACTAATAGTTCAATCTCCATTTTCTCTACAATTTTGGACTTTTGAACAATTTTACTATAGGATTCGGTGTTATTAAAACTCTTGTGATATATTATCTTAGCAGTAGAGAAGTGTTAGATGATGTGATTCTATAGTAGATTCGTGGAGATTCTATAGTAGATTCGATAGTAGATTCTATAGTAGATTCCTAAGTGTGTGTAATATAAAAGAAATCGTGCAATATTGAATTACAGATTATATACACAAAATAGAGTTGGTTTCTATATAAGAGGAAGATCGATTTTAAATAACGAATAGAATCATTTTACATCACTAAAATTAATTAATTATTTCTTTTTTTATTTTTCAGAAAAATTTCTTAATTAAACACTTTAGAAAATAAGGAAATTAAATATATAGAATTTTAAATAACCAATAGTATCATTCCACATCATCACTAAAGTTAATTAATTATTTTTATTTTTATTTTTCAGAAATGTTTTTTAATTAAACAATCTAGAAAATAAAGATTTTTTTTTATAACAACAAAAAGAAAACTATGTTATAGTAAATTAGTTATATAGATTTTAAACAATAAATATTATTGGTACATATAACTTATCTGAAACTAAGTTATATAGATTTTAAACAATCAATATTATTGGTACATATAACTTATCTAAAACTAATAAATTGTTGGAAAATTTAAATTGTAATATCGATAAAGATATGTAAGATATAAGGAAAACATGTATAAGTTTTTATTAACACCAAAAATCTACTTAGAATCAAATTAGAATTTTTTTTTTAAATTTAAAATAAGGATTTCAATTAGAGGTGTTCAATCTGGTAAAACCGAACTGAACCGATACGAACCGAACCGAAATAAGTCATATGGTGTGGATTTGAATATACCATATATATAAACAGTATGGATGCAATTTTATGTAAACTGTGGATATTGGTAAGGTTTGAATATTAACCGAATAAACCGCAAAAACCGAATAATCTTAAATAAAGCAGTCTCTTCTTCTCTTTATATAAATACTATTTTGATCATCAATTCAAACAAAATTCTTCTTCTTTAATCATTTTCAAAAAAAAATATTTCTTTATTTCTCGACCAAAGTCACTTATATGAGGTGAATATTTGCTTTACTAATTAAGTGATTAAATTCTAATATGAAATTCGTTTAGAAGAAATGAGAAGAATGAAAAATTTTAATCATATAAATAATCACCTAAAAATCTATAACAAATATACATAAAAATAAAACTAATTTTATATAGCATATATAAAATTAAAAAAGCTTACACTAAAATTATTTACAAAAGAATGAAGTCATGTAAAATTTAAAGAGTGGAGAATAAACCAAACAAAAAAGAAAACCAAAAACCAAGACGAACACAAAGAAAAATAAGAGTAAGAGATGAAACCAATGTTTTAAAAACCGGACCGGTAACTGAACCGAAAATGTTTTGGGTCGTGGGTCAATATAGTTCGACCGGGTTTAGCTAGGGTCAATGATATTTTAAAAATAATAATTTTAAGTTTATATATTTTTTCAATGAATATATTTATGATATTTGAACTGTATTAATATATAAGAATAGCTTCTAAATATTAAATAAATTATTTCAAAATCATAATATTTGAAAAATATTAAAATGAAAAACTGAAAAGGTAACAATTATTGGAAAAAAAAAAAAATTCATTGTTTAATTAAAAAACCCGGTTCAATACGGTTCAATGGGTCACCGTTTTTGGTTTTTTGTTGGCCGAACCCGGGTTTGTAAGCGGTCAAACTATCTATAGGTTTTAGTACTAACCCAACACGGAGATGCTTCCGGTTCATGGTTGACCTGGGTCCGACCACCGGTTCGGTCCGGTTTTAAAAACACTGGATGAAACAGAAGAAGAGTAAAAACGAAAATACTTAACTGCGAAGACGTAATATAAAAAAAAAAAAAAAAGACAAAGATGAAAAAAGAAAAATGGATAAGAAACTTGTGAAGACAAATCCGAAGAATAAATCAAATACGAACGAAAGAGATGAAACCAAGCAAGAACAAAAATGAAGAATAAAGAAGAGCGAAGACGAAGAAGAGCAAAAAAATGCGAAGATGAGTGAAAATGAATAAAAAACCAAATAAGAACAAAGAAGAAAGCAATGCAGGAGAGATTGAAGAAGAATAAATCAAAAAAAAAATTAAAACATATAAACAAGAATGAAGAAGAAAATGAAGAACAATGATGTGCGTCGATTAGCTTCTCTTCAAATAAGTTTTACACCCCTAGAAATCTAACCTATATATTAGCTTATCTACAATAATATTAGCTTTTCTAGCTTAAATTTGTTTACACGTATATTTTAGTTTTATAGGTTTGGCTAGGTGTATCAGACATTGAAAATTTGTTCTACATAAGATTAAAGAGGTTTATACTAAAAATATTTACAAAAGATGTAGTCATGGATAATTTAAAGGGGAGAATAACCAATAGATGAAAGAAGAAAAGCTGGAAAAAACAAATTCTAGCGAAACCTAATATTTTCGACGGAAATAATTAATTATAGAAGAAATAGAAAAATAAGAAAAAATAAGAGCAAAACGAAAATGAATACATGAGAAAAAGAGACATACAAAGATAGCAAAAAAACGAATATATAAAAGAAACCATGGAAAATAAGGCTAAACAAGGAAACCAAATAAAAAGATAAACCAAAGAATAAGAAATTGAAAACTATGCTTAACTATAATCGCATAAATTGAATAATTTATATTATTGTTAGACATTGCTCATTAAATGTGTGAATATGTAGTTGTTTAATTTTGTTTCTAATTTTTTTTTTTTTAAACTTGGTTAAGTGTATGAGATAGTGAAATTTTATTCTACATAAGATTAAATTAAGGAGGATAACAATATAATTATTTATAAAAGGGATAAAGTCGTGGAAATGTCCAACGGAGAATAATCAAGAATAAAATAAGCTAAACAAAAAATAATATAGCAAAACCTTAGCAACTTCAACCGCCATAATTAATCATTGAAGAAACAGAAGAATAATAACCAATACGAGCACAAAAAATAAAAATAAATATAAAAAATTGAAGACGAAGATATGAAAGAACGAAGACAAAAAATAAATCAAAGATGAATAAAGATGAAGGAGGATATCGAATAACGGAATAAGAAACCGCAAGGACAAAAAAACTGAAGAGGAAGATGAGGAGGAGTAAAGATGAAGAAGAAACCAAAGAGGAAAAAACCGAATAAAACTGAATAGATCGAAGAAAAATAAAATAAAAATGTAACAAAAGAAAAATAATAAGAACATCGGTTCACTACAATCACCATGACCATACTAATGACGACAAAAACTTATGAATAAAAGATATTAAATCAAATTATTAATACAGAGCGCGTGTAAAAGACCTAGTTAAACCTAATGAATCCCTAATAATATATTGTTTCTTCTTCATAGGTTATAGTCCTCACGTTGAAATCGGCTTCGGGTGTGAAAAACCCTTATCACTTACGCTATAAATAATTGGATGTGATCAACCCTATAAATAATGGTTTTGGTGCGAAGTTTCTGGTATTGGTTTCAATGGGGCATGTTCTCTTATCAACAAAGCGATTTGCACTGGATTATGTTATTTCGATTAGGGTTACGCCCGTTTCGTGGATTAGTTTTATGCACGAGTTATTTGGTCTGGAATTTTCAGTTCGTGGATTTGCTTTCGGAAATATGAGAGAAGTTTTGGTTTGAATTGTATCCTCAAAGATCTAGATTAGGGTTGAACAAATCTCTGTTGAAGATGATGCTGTTTGTGTAAGTTAAGCAAGCATCACTTTCATTACATAGATAGTTTTGAGATCGAATTTATTATTGGCTACAATGGCTTCATATGGGACGGGTTATACGTTTGAAAATAGAGATCCTGTAATTATATGATTAGAAGAAAGGAAGATGAGATGATCTCATCCTCCACCAAGAACACAGGAAAAGAGCAAAGCTATACTCCATTCTAGACTCGACAAAGCATATGCAAAATCGGGAATGCAATATGTGTCTTGTCTAATCTAGGCTTCACCGTGACTCTAGAATTGATCACGAAGACTGTTTACATCGGCAACTCGAAGGATATCGACTTACACGACATGCTTGCATCAGAGTTTCACGTGGTGGCGAAGGATGAAACCGAAATAAGACGTGTGCAAAGAGGAAGAAGTGAAAAGACCCAAACAGAGCGGCTATGAAAGCTTGAGACTTTGTTGTTGATACAACAGATAAGAAGACGTAACGTGTATTAATTAGATCATGACTGTTCACTCTAATGCTTCCGCAAGCTCTTTTTTTTTTTGTGCGCCAATAATTGAAAGCTCTATTTGACTTGCTATGTTTTCTGTGTGCATTCGATCTTAAAGCTTATATGAAGTCGCAATAGAAATTTGAATATAATTTTTTTTATTCTAATTAAAATATGTTAAATATATACAGTAGAAACTTTATAAATTTTTATTTGATAAATTAATTTCTAGTCTCAAACTAAGTTTTTAATCCAAATAATCTCTCGGTAAATTAATAATTTGCAAAACTAATAAAATATCATTATCCCAATATTATTAATTTATAAAGTTTCTACTGTACAAATGGATTCACAATGTGCAGGCCAATCACCTAGTTAGTTCATAATACATATGAATATATTATTGGTTTCATAAATAAACAAAATAAAGGTGGTTCATACAAAAACATATAGTATTAGTTCATAAATTAATTGGAATAATATCATTTGGATAAGGCAGTCTGTGTATAACATATATTAGCTCACTGAGTTTTAGAAACAAGATATAATTGATATGTTTTACTAAATGTGTCTTTATATATTTGTGGAAAGATATAAACAACTTCAATAGTTTTAAACTGGAGGACCGCCTCGTGCGACTCCAACGTCATAAACCGGAGAAAAATCCGGTTTGAATAGCCCCCAATTTTTCTCACGGGTCCCTCCAGGTTTCCCATCCTCATTGAACAATGCGAAGATGAAGATTTCGATGTGGCGGTTGGGCATAAGAGGTGTCCCTATGGCATTTTGACGCTTCATGATGTTACGGTTGAAGTTTGCAGCGTTTTGAGGCGTGCACCATGCGGCATCACAAGCGCTAGGCCAACCGGTTTCCCCTACAACTATATCTATGTCGCCATAGCCAAGAGCATTTATAGCTGAGTATGTTGCATCCATCACTGCGTCGAACATGTTGGTGTAGGTGAGGCGTGTGTTAGGATCCGTTATAGCTTTTGAAGGACCAAATATTGCGTAATTCACATTGTTCGGGTCCATCATGAAAAAAGTGTAGACGTTGAACATGAATGGGGACTTGGTGTCATGATGAAACATCAAGATCTTGGTAAAAAAGTCTTTTTGATCGTCATGAAATCTGCTTTGGCTTGGTGCATTTTGGTTATAGCTTACGGGATACGCATGTGGAGTTGTCACCTAGCTCATTAAATTACGTAATGGTTAATTCTACATTAGTACATATTATCAACTTACAATAATAATTTATAGCAAGAAAATAATTACAATAATATATAGATTCATGTACGTCTTGTGTATAATAATAACATAACACACTTTTTATTTATTTCAAAGTATATTTTTAGTAAGATATTAATTATTATCTAACATGTAGTATATAGTGGTTTGTCAAATTCAAATCCGCATAATGCGTATAAATGATAAAATAAAAATAAAAAAACATGGTCCATATCATCATGACCTGAAACTGACCTTCATATATGTGAGACCGAAAGATTTCAAAGCTTCGTTAAGACTTTGCATCGCCGGAACAAGTTTTGAGATCAAGTTATTGTCTTTAGTGAGAAGAATCTCGTTTCCAACACAAATGTATTTGATCTTGATCTGCTGATGAAACGGCAAGACATTGGCAGCGACCCATTGACGAGCATTAACAACGTTGACCATCGCTGGAATGTTACCGTTAGGGACCATAATGGTGACAGTGATCCCAGTGCCAGCTAGGGCTCGGAGGATGTCGGGATTAGCATCAAAAATCTTGACACTGTCAAAAATGGTTTTTGTCTTGATGAAGTTGACCACTTTTTGCGGCGGTGGAAGGTTCCCTATTGTTCCGTAGTTGATCCCGATAGCGGAAGTAACGGCTGAGAGTTGGAGGATCACGACCGAGACTAGGAGGAGGAAAGTAGGAGTAATAAACGGAGACGTTTTAGCCATTGCTTTGTTTGTAAGAACGTGTTTGGATACACAACATTAGGCTAAGAATATGTGTATTTATACTAATAGTTCAATCTCCATTTTCTCTACAATTTTGGACTTTTGAACAATTTTACTATAGGATTCGGTGTTATTAAAACTCTTGTGATATATTATCTTAGCAGTAGAGAAGTGTTAGATGATGTGATTCTATAGTAGATTCGTGGAGATTCTATAGTAGATTCGATAGTAGATTCTATAGTAGATTCCTAAGTGTGTGTAATATAAAAGAAATCGTGCAATATTGAATTACAGATTATATACACAAAATAGAGTTGGTTTCTATATAAGAGGAAGATTATAAATATACATATTGTATATTAGTAGTTCATAATACATATGAATATATTATTGGTTTCATGAAAAAACAAAATAAAGGTGGTTCGTTCAAAAACATATAAGTATTAGTTCGTGAATTAATTGGAATGCTATCATTTGGATAAGGCAGTTTATGTATAACATACATTAGCTCATTGAGTTTTAGAAAGAAAATATAATTTGATATGTTTTACTAAATGTGTCTTTATATATTTGTGGCTATAGTTGTTTAAACAAAATTTGGTGATTATACATAAACAATTTCAATACTTGCTTCAAAACAAAATAAATATCAACGAAAATTTTTCCCTTGAACATAACTTAAGTTAATATATCAGTGGGTAATCTAAGAAACAATTTGAAAAAAAACTCAAACTCATCCAATGGCGAATCATAATACTAACAAAGAAAAATATTATGGGACCTGACGTATTACTTCGTATATTATCTTCTTCGTAAAAAGCCAAACCTTGGCTAGTTTTGTAATGTAACCTCATATGATGAATCCGTATAAAAAGACTCAGCCGCAAAAATATTACACTCAGCAAAAAGACTCAACAGAGCAAAATTCTTTGGCCTCTCGATGCCTCCCAAAAACCCATCTGTACAACAAACTCTTAAGGAGCACCATTGATTCTCATCCTCTCCGGTTTGATCATCCGGCTTAAACTGCTCTTCTTCTTCTTCTTCAAAAATCTCTCGGACTCTTGCTCGGCATGGAGAGCAATCTGAAGCCTCTTTAGATTCTCACCACACTGTCTGTGCAACCCCGGCGAGAACATTCCGGGACCTTCTTGGTTGATTGGTCCGAGATGCCTCTTGTGCGGCGAAAGCCATTTGGATTGCAGGTAGTTCAGCGATCTCCACGGAGGCAACGGCATCGAATTCTGCTTTAACGAGAATTTGGCTGCATCGACCATTACTTGGAGAAACTGGTTTAGCCTCGCCACCGTGCCTACGTAAACCACTGGGAGTGATTCCATTATCCGTTGGTAAGAGTCCACAGCTCTCGCGATTTCAAAGTGACTTCTGAAATCAATGTCGACGATCAAACGATCATCTTGGCCAACATCAGTGTCACTCAATATGATATCTATGTATTCATTGTCTCCTGCAATTTCATAAAAAACGAAATGTGTGTAATATTGAAAGAAATCGTGCAATATTGAATTACAGATTATATACACAAAATAGAGTTGGTTTCTATATAAGAGGAAGATCGATTTTAAATAACGAATAGAATCATTTTACATCACTAAAATTAATTAATTATTTCTTTTTTTATTTTTCAGAAAAATTTCTTAATTAAACACTTTAGAAAATAAGGAAATTAAATATATAGAATTTTAAATAACCAATAGTATCATTCCACATCATCACTAAAGTTAATTAATTATTTTTATTTTTATTTTTCAGAAATGTTTTTTAATTAAACAATTTAGAAAATAAAGATTTTTTTTTTATAACAACAAAAAGAAAACTATGTTATAGTAAATTAGTTATATAGATTTTAAACAATAAATATTATTGGTACATATAACTTATCTGAAACTAAGTTATATAGATTTTAAACAATCAATATTATTGGTACATATAACTTATCTAAAACTAATAAATTGTTGGAAAATTTAAATTGTAATATCGATAAAGATATGTAAGATATAAGGAAAACATGTATAAGTTTTTATTAACACCAAAAATCTACTTAGAATCAAATTAGAATTTTTTTTTTTTATTTAAAATAAGGATTTCAATTAGAGGTGTTCAATCTGGTAAAACCGAACTGAACCGATACGAACCGAACCGAAATAAGTCATATGGTGTGGATTTGAATATACCATATATATAAACAGTATGGATGCAATTTTATGTAAACTGTGGATATTGGTAAGGTTTGAATATTAACCGAATAAACCGCAAAAACCGAATAATCTTAAATAAAGCAGTCTCTTCTTCTCTTTATATAAATACTATTTTGATCATCAATTCAAACAAAATTCTTCTTCTTTAATCATTTTCAAAAAAAAATATTTCTTTATTTCTCGACCAAAGTCACTTATATGAGGTGAATATTTGCTTTACTAATTAAGTGATTAAATTCTAATATGAAATTCGTTTAGAAGAAATGAGAAGAATGAAAAATTTTAATCATATAAATAATCACCTAAAAATCTATAACAAATATACATAAAAATAAAACTAATTTTATATAGCATATATAAAATTAAAAAAGCTTACACTAAAATTATTTACAAAAGAATGAAGTCATGTAAAAGTTAAAGAGTGGAGAATAAACCAAACAAAAAAGAAAACCAAAAACCAAGACGAACACAAAGAAAAATAAGAGTAAGAGATGAAACCAATGTTTTTAAAACCGGACCGGTAACTGAACCGAAAATGTTTTGGGTCGTGGGTCAATATAGTTCGACCGGGTTTAGCTAGGGTCAATGATATTTTAAAAATAATAATTTTAAGTTTATATATTTTTCAATGAATATATTTATGATATTTGAACTGTATTAATATATAAGAATAGCTTCTAAATATTAAATAAATTATTTCAAAATCATAATATTTGAAAAATATTAAAATGAAAAACTGAAAAGGTAACAATTATTGGAAAAAAAAAAAAAATTCATTGTTTAATTAAAAAACCCGGTTCAATACGGTTCAATGGGTCACCGTTTTTGGTTTTTTGTTGGCCGAACCCGGGTTTGTAAGCAGTCAAACTATCTATAGGTTTTAGTACTAACCCAACACGGAGATGCTTCCGGTTCATGGTTGACCTGGGTCCGACCACCGGTTCGGTCCGGTTTTAAAAACACTGGATGAAACAGAAGAAGAGTAAAAACGAAAATACTTAACTGCGAAGACGTAATATAAAAAAAAAAAAAAAAGACAAAGATGAAAAAAGAAAAATGGATAAGAAACTTGTGAAGACAAATCCGAAGAATAAATCAAATACGAACGAAAGAGATGAAACCAAGCAAGAACAAAAATGAAGAATAAAGAAGAGCGAAGACGAAGAAGAGCAAATGCGAAGATGAGTGAAAATGAATAAAAAAACCAAATAAGAACAAAGAAGAAAGCAATGCAGGAGAGATTGAAGAAGAATAAATCAAAAAAAAAAATTAAAACATATAAACAAGAATGAAGAAGAAAATGAAGAACAATGATGTGCGTCGATTAGCTTCTCTTCAAATAAGTTTTACACCCCTAGAAATCTAACCTATATATTAGCTTATCTACAATAATATTAGCTTTTCTAGCTTAAATTTGTTTACACGTATATTTTAGTTTTATAGGTTTGGCTAGGTGTGATCAGACATTGAAAATTTGTTCTACATAAGATTAAAGAGGTTTATACTAAAAATATTTACAAAAGATGTAGTCATGGATAATTTAAAGGGGAGAATAACCAATAGATAAAAGAAGAAAAGCTGGAAAAAACAAATTCTAGCGAAACCTAATATTTTCGACGGAAATAATTAATTATAGAAGAAATAGAAAAATAAGAAAAAATAAGAGCAAAACGAAAATGAATACATGAGAAAAAGAGACATACAAAGATAGCAAAAAAACGAATATATAAAAGAAACCATGGAAAATAAGGCTAAACAAGGAAACCAAATAAAAAGATAAACCAAAGAATAAGAAATTGAAAACTATGCTTAACTATAATCGCATAAATTGAATCATTTATATTATTGTTAGACATTGCTCATTAAATGTGTGAATATGTAGTTGTTTAATTTTGTTTCTAATTTTTTTTTTTTTAAACTTGGTTAAGTGTATGAGATAGTGAAATTTTATTCTACATAAGATTAAATTAAGGAGGATAACAATATAATTATTTATAAAAGGGATAAAGTCGTGGAAATGTCCAACGGAGAATAATCAAGAATAAAATAAGCTAAACAAAAAATAATATAGCAAAACCTTAGCAACTTCAACCGCCATAATTAATCATTGAAGAAACAGAAGAATAATAACCAATACGAGCACAAAAAATAAAAATAAATATAAAAAATTGAAGACGAAGATATGAAAGAACGAAGACAAAAAATAAATCAAAGATGAATAAAGATGAAGGAGGATATCGAATAACGGAATAAGAAACCGCAAGGACAAAAAAACTGAAGAGGAAGATGAGGAGGAGTAAAGATGAAGAAGAAACCAAAGAGGAAAAAAACCGAATAAAACTGAATAGATCGAAGAAAAATAAAATAAAAATGTAACAAAAGAAAAATAATAAGAACATCGGTTCACTACAATCACCATGACCATACTAATGACGACAAAAACTTATGAATAAAAGATATTAAATCAAATTATTAATACAGAGCGCGTGTAAAAGACCTAGTTAAACCTAATGAATCCCTAATAATATATTGTTTCTTCTTCATAGGTTATAGTCCTCACGTTGAAATCGGCTTCGGGTGTGAAAAACCCTTATCACTTACGCTATAAATAATTGGATGTGATCAACCCTATAAATAATGGTTTTGGTGCGAAGTTTCTGGTATTGGTTTCAATGGGGCATGTTCTCTTATCAACAAAGCGATTTGCACTGGATTATGTTATTTCGATTAGGGTTACGCCCGTTTCGTGGATTAGTTTTATGCACGAGTTATTTGGTCTGGAATTTTCAGTTCGTGGATTTGCTTTCGGAAATATGAGAGAAGTTTTGGTTTGAATTGTATCCTCAAAGATCTAGATTAGGGTTGAACAAATCTCTGTTGAAGATGATGCTGTTTGTGTAAGTTAAGCAAGCATCACTTTCATTACATAGATAGTTTTGAGATCGAATTTATTATTGGCTACAATGGCTTCATATGGGACGGGTTATACGTTTGAAAATAGAGATCCTGTAATTATATGATTAGAAGAAAGGAAGATGAGATGATCTCATCCTCCACCAAGAACACAGGAAAAGAGCAAAGCTATACTCCATTCTAGACTCGACAAAGCATATGCAAAATCGGGAATGCAATATGTGTCTTGTCTAATCTAGGCTTCACCGTGACTCTAGAATTGATCACGAAGACTGTTTACATCGGCAACTCGAAGGATATCGACTTACACGACATGCTTGCATCAGAGTTTCACGTGGTGGCGAAGGATGAAACCGAAATAAGACGTGTGCAAAGAGGAAGAAGTGAAAAGACCCAAACAGAGCGGCTATGAAAGCTTGAGACTTTGTTGTTGATACAACAGATAAGAAGACGTAACGTGTATTAATTAGATCATGACTGTTCACTCTAATGCTTCCGCAAGCTCTTTTTTTTTTGTGCGCCAATAATTGAAAGCTCTATTTGACTTGCTATGTTTTCTGTGTGCATTCGATCTTAAAGCTTATATGAAGTCGCAATAGAAATTTGAATATAATTTTTTTTATTCTAATTAAAATATGTTAAATATATACAGTAGAACTTTATAAATTTTTATTTGATAAATTAATTTCTAGTCTCAAACTAAGTTTTTAATCCAAATAATCTCTCGGTAAATTAATAATTTGCAAAACTAATAAAATATCATTATCCCAATATTATTAATTTATAAAGTTTCTACTGTACAAATGCATTCACAATGTGCAGGCCAATCACCTAGTTAGTTCATAATACATATGAATATATTATTGGTTTCATAAATAAACAAAATAAAGGTGGTTCATACAAAAACATATAGTATTAGTTCATAAATTAATTGGAATAATATCATTTGGATAAGGCAGTCTGTGTATAACATATATTAGCTCACTGAGTTTTAGAAACAAGATATAATTGATATGTTTTACTAAATGTGTCTTTATATATTTGTGGAAAGATATAAACAACTTCAATAGTTTTAAACTGGAGGACCGCCTCGTGCGACTCCAACGTCATAAACCGGAGAAAAATCCGGTTTGAATAGCCCCCAATTTTTCTCACGGGTCCCTCCAGGTTTCCCATCCTCATTGAACAATGCGAAGATGAAGATTTCGATGTGGCGGTTGGGCATAAGAGGTGTCCCTATGGCATTTTGACGCTTCATGATGTTACGGTTGAAGTTTGCAGCGTTTTGAGGCGTGCACCATGCGGCATCACAAGCGCTAGGCCAACCGGTTTCCCCTACAACTATATCTATGTCGCCATAGCCAAGAGCATTTATAGCTGAGTATGTTGCATCCATCACTGCGTCGAACATGTTGGTGTAGGTGAGGCGTGTGTTAGGATCCGTTATAGCTTTTGAAGGACCAAATATTGCGTAATTCACATTGTTCGGGTCCATCATGAAAAAAGTGTAGACGTTGAACATGAATGGGGACTTGGTGTCATGATGAAACATCAAGATCTTGGTAAAAAAGTCTTTTTGATCGTCATGAAATCTGCTTTGGCTTGGTGCATTTTGGTTATAGCTTACGGGATACGCATGTGGAGTTGTCACCTAGCTCATTAAATTACGTAATGGTTAATTCTACATTAGTACATATTATCAACTTACAATAATAATTTATAGCAAGAAAATAATTACAATAATATATAGATTAATCATGTACGTCTTGTGTATAATAATAACATAACACACTTTTTATTTATTTCAAAGTATATTTTTAGTAAGATATTAATTATTATCTAACATGTAGTATATAGTGGTTTGTCAAATTCAAATCCGCATAATGCGTATAAATGATAAAATAAAAATAAAAAAACATGGTCCATATCATCATGACCTGAAACTGACCTTCATATATGTGAGACCGAAAGATTTCAAAGCTTCGTTAAGACTTTGCATCGCCGGAACAAGTTTTGAGATCAAGTTATTGTCTTTAGTGAGAAGAATCTCGTTTCCAACACAAATGTATTTGATCTTGATCTGCTGATGAAACGGCAAGACATTGGCAGCGACCCATTGACGAGCATTAACAACGTTGACCATCGCTGGAATGTTACCGTTAGGGACCATAATGGTGACAGTGATCCCAGTGCCAGCTAGGGCTCGGAGGATGTCGGGATTCGCATCAAAAATCTTGACACTGTCAAAAATGGTTTTTGTCTTGATGAAGTTGACCACTTGTTGCGGCGGTGGAAGGTTCCCTATTGTTCCGTAGTTGATCCCGATAGCGGAAGTAACGGCTGAGAGTTGGAGGATCACGACCGAAACTAGGAGGAGGAAAGTAGGAGTAATAAACGGAGACGTCTTAGCCATTGCTTTGTTTGTAAGAACGTGTTTGGATACACAACATTAGGCTAAGAATATGTGTATTTATACTAATAGTTCAATCTCCATTTTCTCTACAATTTTGGACTTTTGAACAATTTTACTATAGGATTCGGTGTTATTAAAACTCTTGTGATATATTATCTTAGCAGTAGAGAAGTTAGATGATGTGATTCTATAGTAGATTCGTGGAGATTCTATAGTAGATTCGATAGTAGATTCTATAGTAGATTCCTAAGTGTGTGTAATATAAAAGAAATCGTGCAATATTGAATTACAGATTATATACACAAAATAGAGTTGGTTTCTATATAAGAGGAAGATTATATATATACATATTGTATATTAGTAGTTCATAATACATATGAATATATTATTGGTTTCATGAAAAAACAAAATAAAGGTGGTTCGTTCAAAAACATATAAGTATTAGTTCGTGAATTAATTGGAATGCTATCATTTGGATAAGGCAGTTTATGTATAACATACATTAGCTCATTGAGTTTTAGAAAGAAAATATAATTTGATATGTTTTACTAAATGTGTCTTTATATATTTGTGGCTATAGTTGTTTAAACAAAATTTGGTGATTATACATAAACAATTTCAATACTTGCTTCAAAACAAAATAAATATCAACGAAAATTTTTCCCTTGAACATAACTTAAGTTAATATATCAGTGGGTAATCTAAGAAACAATTTGAAAAAAAAACTCAAACTCATCCAATGGCGAATCATAATACTAACAAAGAAAAATATTATGGGACCTGACGTATTACTTCGTATATTATCTTCTTCGTAAAAAGCCAAACCTTGGCTAGTTTTGTAATGTAACCTCATATGATGAATCCGTATAAAAAGACTCAGCCGCAAAAATATTACACTCAGCAAAAAGACTCAACAGAGCAAAATTCTTTGGCCTCTCGATGCCTCCCAAAAACCCATCTGTACAACAAACTCTTAAGGAGCACCATTGATTCTCATCCTCTCCGGTTTGATCATCCGGCTTAAACTGCTCTTCTTCTTCTTCTTCAAAAATCTCTCGGACTCTTGCTCGGCATGGAGAGCAATCTGAAGCCTCTTTAGATTCTCACCACACTGTCTGTGCAATCCCGGCGAGAACATTCCGGGACCTTCTTGGTTGATTGGTCCGAGATGCCTCTTGTGCGGCGAAAGCCATTTGGATTGCAGGTAGTTCAGCGATCTCCACGGAGGCAACGGCATCGAATTCTGCTTTAACGAGAATTTGGCTGCATCGACCATTACTTGGAGAAACTGGTTTAGCCTCGCCACCGTGCCTACGTAAACCACTGGGAGTGATTCCATTATCCGTTGGTAAGAGTCCACAGCTCTCGCGATTTCAAAGTGACTTCTGAAATCAATGTCGACGATCAAACGATCATCTTGGCCAACATCAGTGTCACTCAATATGATATCTATGTATTCATTGTCTCCTGCAATTTCATAAAAAAAAATCAATCTTTATCTGCAAATACATGTATGAGGCCGGGTTTTAGAGACGGAAAACTTACCACCGGGAACTTTGCCACCGCCTTGCCATCTTGCAGAACAAACAGCAGCGTTGTATCCGGAGAGTCTCAAGAGCTTTGCGAGGTAGAACCTGATGCAACTGGCGTTACATGTACCGGATTTCACAGAGTGAAGATCTTTCTCCTTGATAGTAAGCATCAGTGTACGAACCGCAGAGAGGACCTCGGTTTCGTGCTGAGGCATGGAGTACTTGAGAAACTGCAGGAGGCACAAACAGATAATCTAATTCAACAAAGTGCTCCCATTTACATGAGAACATAGCAAACTCTATACAGAAAAGCTTCCATTCTAACGAATCCAGGATAATCTCTGAAATGCAAAATCCGCAAAATGGCATATAAGAACATAATAAGCAGAAGAAGCTTTGGATTTTGCATTCAGTGATCAAGAACCAAAACCAAGAACAATCCACTAAAGGCATAACCATACTAATCCTTGTTCAAGCACTACAAAACTATATCCAGTATCCAATTTCCATAGCTAATCAAGATTCCCAACCAATTACTAGACACAAAAATCAACATAAAAGGTAGGAAATGATCATCATAGAGAATCTCATCAAGCAATTATCCCAATTCGTAGAGGGACACCGTAACATTTCCAAGCAAGGTGATAATAATCATCAAATCGTGCGATGGTATTGGTACCTGAATCTTATCGGAAAGGTAAGAAGGATCCGGGAATCCAGAATCGCTATCGCTGCTGCAATAGGAATCACCAGCGCTTCCACCACCACCCGTCTCCAGAAAATCTGTAACCATAAGGCCTAGGTCACGTTCACCGTCGTGGCTAGAATCTCTCCCTCGGTTCCACCATTCCTCCGCCGGAACAACCCTCAAGTCCATCCCCATCGAAACCTAAAATCCTCTCGGTCGATTTATGATTTTTTATCTCTACACCACCGTCAGAAATCGTGACCTTAGAGCTTAGGCGAAATTGATTAAACACACTGAACGATTCGTTATCATGAAATTGAAGAATTGAAAATGACTCCGTTCAAAAAAACGCGTTTCGTCCTCTTCACGAGTCTTGTGTGATTTGATTGATTGATTATATACGCCGATGAGAGAGAGAGCTTGAAGGTTCAATCGGAGAGAAAAATCCAGGAAGATAGCCGAAAAGGAAGATGAAGCGAAGGTGGGTAAATATAATACTTATGTGTAACGACTAAAATACCCTTACATTTACCATTTGCGCTCGTTTTTTCAAGTTGTTAACGAACTTAAAACCGAAAAATGAACCAGGACAGAGTCTAGGCTAATATTCGTTTTTGGTAAAATGATTTAACGAGAACAGTAACAGATTTACGTAACTTGTTTAATTAACAGAGAGATGGTAAAAAGGGTAAACAGGTAATTGAAAGAGGAGGTGTAGCGTATTGGACAATAGAGAAAATTAAAGGTTTGGCTTGGAGATGAAGTTAAGCCTGCTTTTCACGTTTTAAAGTTACACGAACGAATTTTTAACCATTAATACGAATATATTAACAACTGCCTTTTACATTTAATAGTTTTTTTTCCTATTACGAAAAAAAATGGTTGCAGGAGCCTTGCAGGAATATGAAGGTCGAAAAATTGGTGGTCAGAAATCAGAATTGCACTTGCTTTAATGTTCTTTACAATTTGTATTGCTTTCTACTTTCTAGTGTGTTTCCCTTTTGTATAAACAGAGAGGAATATGAAAAAAAAAAACAAATTATTGGGCTTTACTTCATTAATTATGGGGTTTTCAGACCTGAGGCCCATTGTAATTGCCACCATCCAAACCAACTTCATCTCCATGTTTCACAGTCACAAAGGCAGTTTACATAACCCAACCTTGTATAGAAGGATCTAGGAGATCCATCACATCATTGAGGATATTGTAAATATTATTATAGAGATTTGTATTTTATGTTAAATGATTCTATTAGATTAGTAATTAGTAAATTCTATCACTATATAAATGTTGCTACTTTGTATATTAATTTTCATGAGAGTAATAATAAATCCTTTCTATCACAAACTCTCATCACCTCTAGTACCTTGGGCCACACGATGGGCAATTTATCTCTGATATCCGATTCAGCTAGATATAAGTTTTAACATATTTTGAATTTTCGGAAATTTGGAAGATCGAATATGAATAAAGACGCATACTCACGGTCACGGGTACAAATACAAAAATGGCTGGATATAAAACAAAATTATATGAACTCAACAGTTTCAGCTGCCGTAATATTTTTTTCTTTGAGAAAAGGGTTAGCTGCCGTAATAATTGAGAAGTCAATTTTCCTTTTGTAACAGCTAAACAAATACGATTTATTTTTCTAATCTGACATGACATCTCAACCATAGAAAACAAATCTCATGTAAGAGACAGAAATACGAATAATTTCTCAAGTACTATAAAACGGAAGTGTAGATGATGAGGGTTAAAGACTTTTAGCCAATATAAACAAATGGTAACTTTTAGGCCAAAACACAAAACTTGTAGCTATTATGTGTGGAAGACACGGCAAGTCCGTACGTCAAGATTGTCCAACCCGTATAGAAAAATTATTTAGAGGAAATGATTCTTGAGAAAAATATGGATTTCGTTGATCGATTTACAAAAAGTCCAAGTACTACCAAACAAGACAACGACCTCCAAAACAATACGCGGCTCAAAATCACTAACCTTACCACCCAAGTCAAACCTATTCCTTTAATACATTCGTGTTTATGACCTTTTTTATATCACTTATCTATTCATGTGTTATTGTGTTATATACAGAGAGAAGGAAGAAAATTGATAGCTTGGGTCAATTATTTTGTATGTAAAACTTTGTTGTATCTAGAACAACGAGTTACGACAAGAAGCAAACTGAATTCCATACATGACATCTCGATTTCCAATAATGTCCGGCCGGTAATTGGATTTTCCAAGACCAAACACAAATTTTATTCTAATGGTAATTAGTAAAAGTCATGGTACAATTATTAATGTAGACCAACCTGCATCAAAGTTCTTATGTACCCCAGTGATGTAATTTTTTTTTTTTTTGGCAGGTTGCTACGCCCAGGACAATATTATCTATTCCGAATTTGTATTTTTCTGGTGCAAAACAGAAAAAAATAAAATAAAAACATTTTTTGAAATTAGTCAAATGGCGACAAAAGGCAAAGCAGATCAAATAGGTATCATTAACCGAGGAAACAAATAAAATTAGCTGTTATTTGTTATATACAAAAATTTATGTTTACATGTACACACGACGATAGTCGAGAGACCAAATAAATATTTTGTTACGACAGCATATAAATCACCGTGTGTTCTCTGTTTGTTTGTCGTCCTGTTAATGGTAATCTTTCAGACACGGACGGTAACAAAACAGCACCCAAAACAAAGTACAATTCTGACTTAAATTTCCTGAAAAAAAAAATCTTAAAAGGGATAGTGCCAAAAGATTTCGTAAGACTTTTATAAATGAGTCTCATTTCGATCAAATAGAATCCAACGACTTTTTAATCTTTTGGCCAAACTATCTTTTTTTTTTTTTTTGTGTCCAATTGTTTGACTTTCTTTCACACATACACAGAAGACAAAGAGACCATTCTTTCTTCGGTCATCCCTCGTGCAGCTCATTAAAACACCAATCCTTTTCTCATTTCTTCACCTTCTTCCCTCTGCCATCTCTGTTCACATCTCTCTCCCTCTCTCTCTCTCTTATCGAGTTTCTCTTTTCCTTTTGGCCTTGTGGGTCGAAATTCTCTATAATTTTTCTTCTTCTTCTTCTCCTTTCAAAACCGTACTCAGCTCAAGCAGCTGAAGAAGAACGATCAAGAATCAAAAATCGAGAAAACGAATCCTGTTCTGTTCTGGACTGATGGGTTCTTGCTTCAGTTCTAGAGTCAAAGCCGACCTTTACCACAATGGTACTAATTTCCCCGGAATTCTTTTTTTTTTTTTCTTCCCGGAAAATCTGGGGGTTATCCATATTTTATTTCCTGGGGATCACTTAATTATAACCATGATTCATGTGTTTGACAAAATAAAAATAAATGGAATTTCCGATTTTGATTTTGCTCAATTTTGAAATTGGTCAACATATGTGTTCTTGTTCAGGTAAGAGCAGCGATCTGTACGGTCTAAGTATGTCGAGCCGGAAATCGTCGTCGACTGTAGCGGCGGCTCAAAAGACGGAAGGGGAGATTCTTGATTCGACGCCGGTCAAGAGCTTCAGCTTCAACGAGCTCAAACTCGCAACACGAAACTTCAGACCGGACAGTGTGATCGGCGAAGGTGGCTTCGGTTGTGTCTTTAAAGGCTGGTTGGATGAAACCAATCTCACTCCGACTAGACCCGGTACCGGTTTAGTCATCGCTGTTAAAAAGCTTAACCAAGAAGGTTTTCAAGGTCACCGTGAATGGCTGGTACAGTTTTCATTTCCCCCAAACTTGAGCTATATCAGTATGTGTGTGTGTGTTTGTGTCTGATTTGGTCGTGTTCTGTTGTAATATTCAGACAGAGATTAATTACTTGGGGCGATTGAGTCACCCGAATCTAGTAAAACTGGTCGGGTACTGCTTGGAGGATGAGCACCATCTCCTTGTCTACGAGTTTATGCAAAAAGGAAGTCTAGAGAATCATCTATTCAGAAGTGAGTCCCCTGAATCATCTTCTCTTGTTTTAATTTCTTGTGCTGATGGAAGTGTTTTCTGAAGCAGGAGGTACATATTTTAAGCCACTCCCATGGTTTCTACGGATCAAAGTCGCGCTTGATGCAGCTAAGGGTCTTGCTTTTCTTCACAGCGACCCCGTCAAAGTGATATACCGAGACATTAAAGCCTCCAACATTTTAATTGATGCGGTAACAAAATAACACAAACACAAAGAATTACATGTCTCACTTGTCTTTAATGACTTCTTGCTAATGACTCTGTTTCTATTTTAACAGGACTACAACGGAAAACTTTCCGACTTTGGTCTAGCTAGGGACGGTCCAGAGGGTGATCTAAGCTACGTTAGTACAAGGGTCATGGGTACGTATGGCTACGCCGCACCCGAGTACATGTCATCAGGTAGAAATATAAAATGATAATTTGGTTGATCAATATTTTTTTTTAAGGGCATATGTGCTCATTATTGTATCTTTTCAGGTCACTTAAATGCAAGAAGCGATGTGTACAGTTTCGGAGTTGTGCTCTTAGAGATTTTAACGGGTAAACAAGCTTTGGACCATAACAGGCCGGCCAAAGAAGAGAACCTAGTGGAATGGGCTCGACCGTACCTAACAAGCAAGCGCAAGGTTCTCCTAATCGTGGACGCTCGGCTAGACACACAGTACCTACCCGAAGAGGCAATAAGACTGGCTAGCATTGCGGTGCAGTGTCTTTCGTACGAACCTAAGTCGCGTCCGACCATGAACCAAGTGGTCCGTGCCTTGCAACAACTTCAGGACAACTTGGGAAAACCGACTCCGCCTGATCCGGTTAAGGATGCCAAGAAATTGGGTTTTAAAACTGGAGCTAAGTTACCAGAAAAACGGTTTAAACAAAAACCTTTTGGCAGTCACTGGGAGTAAGAAGCCTTTTTGAGATTCTGTAAAACAGGTCAAGCTGGTTAATTCGGTCATGGACATTTTTCCGGCGGGTACTTGTTACTGCAAGAAAAATCCGTTTTGGACGGAACGAATACGGTTTTGGACAAACCGGGTAGGTCGAGACTGATGATGGATAAGTTAAAAATTTGCTGGTAGAAGTCTCATACCAAACCTTAGAGAACATGTGTTTGGCCTTTAGGCTTCCTCGTGTGTGCTGTGCTGTGATATCGAGTGAAGTATAGGCAAATTTTTTCTTCTTGTGTTGTATTTTTGTTCATGAAAACATTTGATGTAGAGATTTTCCTATACCTCCAGTTTTTGAATCGAATTTTTTCAATCGTATAGGTCAAAATTAGGCCTGGGCATAATGGGTACTCGGATCAGTTCTGGGTCGGTTCTTTCGGTTCCGGGTCTAACGGATATATGAATTATTTATCCAAATAGGAACCGCTACAATTTCGGGTCGGTTCCTTTCGGGTTCGGGTCGGTTCCGGGTACCCAAACTTTAGCAATAAAAGATAAAATTAAAATGAAAAATGATTTATTTAAAAAAAAAAATTGAGTTAAATTTTGTAAAACATATAAAATATTAACAAATATAACTAAAGATTTTCTGATGTATTAGTTTTTTGGTTATTTTATGCTAAATATAACTAATATATTTGGTTTATAATTGTAATTTTGAATATTTTGGTTTTAAATTATTTTAAAAGTAAATATAACTAATATTTTTAGGAATATAATTATATTTTGGATATTTCAGGTACCCATTCGGTTCCAGGTTCGGTTCCAGTTCGGTTCCGATTCTTTCGGGTATAGGAGTATAGGATCCGTTTGGATATTAGTGTCATTTCGGGTCGGGTTCGGTTCTATTAATTTCGGGTCGGTTCCGTCGGGTCTTCGGGTCCCGTTTTTATGCCCAAGGCCTAGTCAAAATACTAAGAAGTTTATCAGTGATGCAAAGAACAACACAAATCCAAAACCAAATCCGATAACGTAGGTTTTGGTCTAATTCGGTCCAATTTGTCCGATTCCGGTTCAGTGAAGTCAAAGAACGTGTGCCGGTTCTTGCTTCTGAAGTCGAACTGTGTGACGTTTTTTCAGCTTATCCGCTTAGTGAGCAAAAACAACTCTGCTTCTTGTTGCTGCAGAGAGGTTTTAGCCGCAGAAGAAAAGGGTTTACTTGTTAACTGTTCTCTTCTTCTTCCGACTTCTGAGTGATCGTCGAGCTTAGCTATGATGACGACAACCAACACCATGGCTATGCTTCAAAGCCTAGTCTTCTCTGTTCCCATCTCGCGTATGGTGGTGCGACGCCACTCCTCCCTCGCCACCGCCGTCGCAGCAATCTCCACCGCCACAACCGCCGTGCCGTCTCCGAAACCGGTCTCTGCCAAACCGGCGCGTACTCCACACGTGAACTCGCAGGTTCTCCTCGGAATGTCGGAACCGGAGCTTCAACAGCTCGCTATCAAACTCGGTCAAGTGAGGATCTGATTGAATTTTTGCAAATTTAAGAGTTGAAATGAAGAATTAAGGTTGATTTAACTGAGAAAGTCCGGTTGAATTTTTGCAGGAAGGATACAGAGGAAAGCAGCTCCATCAACTTATCTACAAGAGGAAGGTTAAAGAAGTTGAAGAGTTTAGCAATTGTAAGCAATTTCTTAAAAAATATACTTCTAGGTCTCTTCCTTGACATTTACTTATGCAAAATTGATTAAGCATCTTTTTAATTTCATGATGCTAAAAGTGCCACAAACGTTTCGAAAAGAGCTTGTGGAAAGTGGATTTAAGGTTGGAAGATCACCCATTTACCAAACTGTCACTGCAACTGATGGTACCATTAAGGTATTTCAACTTTTGGCAATGTTGAGATTTCTTGCTGAAGATTTTGTTTCCAATTTTTTTGTTGTTTGATCTTACAGCTGCTGCTTAAGCTTGAAGACAACCTGTTGATCGAAACTGTGGGTATACCGGTCCAGGAGGAAGAGAAGGGTATAACGCGCCTCACTGCCTGTGTCTCTTCCCAGGTGAATCTGACTTTCTTTATTGTTAAAGATTTGTGTTTTTTTGGTGGGGTTTGCATAATTGAGTTTTAAACTGATTTCTTGAAGTTGTGCTCTAGGTTGGTTGTCCACTGCGTTGCTCGTTTTGTGCCACGGGAAAAGGAGGGTTTTCAAGAAATCTTCAGAGACATGAAATTATTGAGCAGGTTTGTTTCTATACCACCTCTTGTCTTCTGCAGCTTATAGATTATGTAAAACGAACGAAGATTCTTATGGAATGATGTTAAATTTAAAAGAAAGCCTGATACAGACAGGTTTATGATTTGGTGTTAGGTTCTCAAGATTACATACTCCCCCTTTATGCAATAATTTGAAGAGGGCTACCATTGTACATTATAGAGACGCATAAAGCAGTATTTTGCAAGGGTGTTTTCTTGAGTGTGATTTTTAAATGTATAGGTGTTGGCAATCGAGGACGTGTTCAAGCACAGAGTGACAAATGTGGTTTTCATGGGAATGGGGGAGCCGATGTTGAACCTGAAATCAGTACTTGATGCTCATCGTTGCCTGAATAAGGTAACATTTGCCATATCTACATGATTCCGTGTAGAAAAGAATGAAGTTCTTGCTTAAGTATATACATGCACTGTGTAACAATTGGCAAGCCAGGAAAAGATATTTGACCTTAAAAAAACCATGTCTAGTGAATGTGACAGAAAATTGAAAACGAGGAACATATGATGTTCAAATAGATGATTTAATTCTCCGTACAAATTGTGACTTGTATAATGTTAACATAGCAGTCACTCTTGGTTATGTGTTTCCGTTACTCAGGACATTGAAATTGGGCAACGAATGATCACAATATCGACAGTTGGAGTTCCCAACACAATCAAGAAGCTTGCCACTCATAAGCTTCAGTCGACCTTAGCTGTCAGGTGCTTCCTCACTTTCACTTTCTAGTTTTATTCATGTGTTGTTAAATAACCAACATGATCTTTTATACAAATTTCTTTTTGAAGTATCTTAGGCCTGAATATCACAAACATAACATAAACTCTGATTTCTTAGGCCTGGGCTGGTCTTGTCTCTTTGGTCGCCATATTTTAGAATTATTTACTTCACTCTTATGCTTTTCTTCTGGCAAATCAGCTTACATGCACCAAACCAGAGTCTCAGGGAGAAAATTGTACCAAGTGCCAAGGCTTATCCGCTGGAAGCAATTATGAAGGATTGTCGTGATTACTTCCAAGAAACAAGTAGACGAGTCTCCTTCGAATACGCCCTTCTAGGTGTGTGAAACTTGAGATAAACGAAAAAAATTTCTGCTCTCTCTGCCTCATTATATTATTTACATTAACAGAAGTTGATAAATGATGATGTTGCAGCTGGAGTGAATGATTCAGTAGAGCACGCCGTGGAACTCGCAGAGCTACTACGTGAGTGGGGTAAAACTTATCATGTAAATTTGATACCTTACAACCCCATAGAAGGATCAGAGTACAAGCGACCTTACAGGAAAGCGGTATGTCAATAACCAACCATTACTTTGAACGTTTCACAGATGCTTGCTCTGGCTTCAGTAAGTCTCTAATCTCTTTTGTTGGTCAATTGTGCAGGTCCAAGCGTTTGCGGCTGCATTGGAGTCGCGTAAGATAACAGCAAGTGTGAGGCAAACAAGAGGGCTTGATGCGAGTGCTGCTTGTGGTCAGCTGAGGAATAAGTTCCAGAAAAGCCCTCTAGTCGCTGAGACAGATGGTCAAGAGTCTCAGCCAGATGCAGAAGCTGTTCCGTGTTGATATCCCGGTTTGGAGAAATCTACAAGTTTTGCCATTAGATGGCTCTGTTTGAAGAGGAGACTTGCTCACTTACGAAAAGTGAAAATCTGCCTTTGGGGTTGATCATTGCAACTGAGGATGAAGAGAAGTGACGATGGCTTTATAGGTTTGGCCTATGTATGTGATATTGTGATGTATACTTGGATTTATAATTATAATGAGGGAGCAAATTTAAGTAGTGTTATTCAATGAATGATATTAACAGATATCAAATCCATAAATTTTCTGATGGATTTTGACAAAAATCCACCAAATATACTTCAAAACACCTAGTCGGACATCATGTAATTATCTTATACAATTATTTTTCTTTGTATAGAGAGATCATTAAGGAAGTAAGTAGTTGGTTGTTCAGTGTCCTAATCATGTAAATTAGACACTTCCTCTATATCAATTTCGAACGTTAGACTCTCCACGCATATTTAAATTGGGTAGAGGAAAACTTGCATAGCTGATAGGAAAGTGGAAAAACAGAAATAATGTATAACATAATTTGGCTTTAGAGATGAGATTATTAAGCCATGTCACACAATCATAAAGAAAATTACAAAGTGAATCATTTGCATAGATAAATGTCAAGGAAAATTACTGACTTGTTTCGAGCAGTCTTCACAATTCACACTTTACCAAGCCTTGCAACATAACAATACCAACCCCTATCTTTTTGCATATCCTCGAACATGTTTCCAGTATATGTTATATACATATCTTATACGAAACCTGAATTACTAATATCTCATACTTGACAAAAATCATGAATAAGAAGAGTAAAGCAAGTAATTGTATCAGCAACAACTAGTCTTCTAGGGCACTGGAAAAGACATACAAATGCAGATGAATTATGTTTTGCATATCCTTGAATATGTCCAATGCTTTTTCCAGTTTAGCCACTACTGTAAAAACCATACACCACTGCTATCTCTAATTTGGTAAAATGTGGAATGCTAGTGTATGTACCATTCACTTGTAGAGAAAAATCACAAAATCGTGTTGTTTCGTCTTGAACACAGAGGATGGGAAGAAACAAACACATGACTGGCGATCCAGACAAATGGATCGCATCATCGAACATAAGACCATGAACCCAACTTTTCTCAATCTCAATCTAACACTAGACGATGCTCTGCTCAGCTACCTAAACGTAAGTACCTTCTTCATTGAGACAAGACGATGGTTCACTCTTGATGGTGGAATCTGATCTTCAAAGATAACTCAACTTTTGTGTATAGATGGAGCTACATATCGTACTTGAAGAGCTTGACGGCGCTTATCATTAGTTTTTTTTTTTTTTTGTTCGTCAGGCTTAGCTGCTTAGTTTTAAGGTTTATGAGGTCGAGAATGAGCAAGTTGGATTTATATAGTAAGGTTTTGCCCTATTAGATTTTTGGTTTTCCCTTTTTTTTTTTTGTCCTAATGTAAACGGTACTATACAAGCCTTTTTGTATAATTGTTATACAACGTGCTTTCATAACGATTTTTTTTTTGGAGAAAAAGTGTTTTTGTAATTCTCATCGGCTTAGTCATCTTCTTCTTCTCTTTTTTACTTTCTCTTTTGTACAGGACAAAAACTTTTTACAAAATATACTCACCGTGTACAACATTTTTCATCTAAATTATATATTTTATCTACCTGTAAAGTTTTATATAAGTTTTTTAAAAAATCTCAAACTCAAAATGAATTTGAATATCTCATATTTTTTAAAAAAGAATTATAAACTCACCTTGTACAAACAGTTTTTTTACAAAATATATCCACATTTTTTACAAAATGAATTTGAATATCTCATATATATCTTTTGTCAAACTAAGGGGAAACAAGTTAAAGATCTTTTTCCAATAACTCTTTCCGATTCTTATTTTTTGTTTGAGTCATTTGATTCATTTCTCTCATATGCTTCATATGCTAGCATATGCTTTATAATTGAAAACACTGCAAAAATATCCGAATAGATAAAGACGAAACTGATTTGTTTGATTGAAGAGTGAAAGATATAAATAATGAAAAGAAAATTGCTATAAAAATGTAATTATAAACAAAAGAAAAAAAAACAACATCCGATTTGGACGAGGATGAAGAATTACTATACATTTATGCATCTATTATTTACATGTATCTCTAAGAGATCCCATCTTCTGCAAAATCACAATGCATCCCGACAAAATCACCATTTTCCATCTTAATCATTGTGCACATTTTCTAATAATTTGTAGTATTTTGTTACCAAGACATATATTACTCTTCTGCATATCTTCATATCTTCAATACTTTGTAGTTTCTATTTTGCATAGTAGAGGTTGGTGGATTGATGATCTTATTTTCTACCATTCGATCAACTAAAACCACAACCTTTGCAATGTACCGGAGATTGGGAGAAATACGTATATCCCATTTCTACCATTTGGTCAACTTAAAATTACCTCTATACATTTTAGAGATAATTTAAGTAGTACCATTCGCTTGTAGAGAAAAATCACAAAACCATAAAACCATGTTGTTTCAACTTGAAATCCTTTATCGAGTTCCACTGAAACCAAAAACAGAGAGGAGGAGACGAAACAGACACATGCTTGGTGACAAATCCATTGCATCATCGAAGAAAATATTATGGAACCAACTTGTCAATCATGCTGGCTACTCAAAGGAAGGATTAGCTATAAAAGTACCTTTCAATGGGACAAGATGGTGAATCAATCAATCTGACAGCAGAATCTGATCCTCAAAACCCATCAATGAAACAGCAGCAGATTCAGACCTCTCAACCCAACACAGCTTTTGTGTTTCACCAAAGTGGCTCACTTCTCGATCTCTTTGTAAGGAATGAGTTACAGATCGTACTGCTGAGCTTTGGCGGCTGTTAGCTTTTCTTTTTCTTTTTTCTCTTTGACGTCAGACCTAGGATTAGGTTTATGAGGTCGACAATGAGTGAGTTGGGTTTATTTATCAAAACGTTTCCGCATTATATTTTCTTCTTTTTTCTTTATCTTTTTTGATTTTTTTTTTTTGTTTTGGGCCAAAAACTATGTTAATATGTTTAAACATGGATATGTTTAGTGTTAGTTAGGAAGATGGCCAAAATTTAGGTCTGAATTGAGAAATTAATCTTGGCCCATCATTCTTTAGTAAACAATTCAAACTGGTTAAATTAGAAGAGGAAAAATGTCATCGGATGCCTGACACGAGCAAAGAAAGAGACACGTTGTGGACCATTTATCACACCTCGATGTAAAACAAAACAACCAAGTGTGGTTGTATTTCTAATTTCACCGTTATAAAATAGGTGAATTTTCGTTCCTTCTGTACGTATTTACCGAAAAACCAACAAAACTTCGGATCCGTTGTATACTTATATGGTGAAAGAAATGATCAGTCAATACCTGAAAGTGGTCTCTACGGGTGATGGAGTTCACGTCATGCCCACCTCTATAAACTGTGTTTGTAATTATAATAAAAGTAGTTTATGAGTTTCTTTGTCTGAATCTGATCCGCCGTTTTCCCGGCAAGTCTCATGTGACTTACATTATCCCGTAACAACCTCAAGTTACCAAAACAAAAAGTCAATAACTGTTCTTTAAGAGTTGTAACAACCACTCTCAGTCCAATTCTCCGACCGACCCTTTTAATGGCTCCCACGTTTCAGTCTAATCATATATATTTTTCTCTCTCTCTCTTTCTCTACTTAGACCCGTTTTGTCCTTCTTCTGGTTCTCCAAAACTCAAAGAGACGCATGAAATTTGAGGAACTCCTCATGGAAGCTCCACAACAACACAGTAACAAGAGACATGACTTAGAGGAAGGAGTAAGCACCTCTACTCCTATAAAAAAAAAAATGACTCAAAATCTTTATTTAAAACAATTTATGAATGATTTTGAGTGTTTGGGTTTATGTACGTAGGTAATACATCAGAAACTAGAGGAAGAAGAAGCACTGAGTAGAAGTTTACGGTCTGCTTGCGATGGCTCTGAAGTTTCTCTCCCAAGTCTCTCCTCGTTGTTTCTTCCACCACAGGCAATACTCATACCTATATCTCACATACCGTTCTAATGTCTAAATGACCAAAACAATCATGAAATTTGTTTATTGTCCAGCAGTTTTCGGAGATTATACAAGAATTAGCCGTCGTGGAGGCAGAGATTCTCTGTCTAGACCGGAAGATCGAGGAGCTGAAGCTTAAACTGTACTACGAACAGAGACAAACGCAACAGATGGCCGAGCAGAAGAGGACGTTAGTTAGACAGAATCATGTGAGACACAATAGTTTGCCACTTAGACATGATCTTCATCAACGATCTTTGTCTCATCATTACCAACGCTCTACTCTAGACACTACCTCTAGCTCTCACTCTAGGCTTTCGTTTTCTTACGCTCCCAATTTCTTAGATGCTACTTCTTCTGGTGGCTTCGCAGGTAATTAGTAGTTGTTTGTTCCTTACGTTTACTTCACATTTACTAGAGAAAAACAAAATTTTAAAAACCAAACCTAACTGAATCATACCGAATCTTAGACCGAGCCATAACAATATTAGTCTGCTGAAAAATCAGAACAACATCCACACTTAATGTAACCAAACCGAATGTTCACACTGAACTTTAAGCTCATGGTTTTACTGGGCAGATGAGTTTGATGGATCATCGAGAACGCATATGGGTAGAGTGAGAAAGGGGCTTCGACTTGTGGAAGCAAAGGCCAAAGAAGACCCAAACGAAGTATCTGAACAGCTCATAAACTGCCTCATAGGCATTTACTTAGAACTCAGTCAGGTTTCATCAAAGACCAAAGGGGATGTCGCGGCATTAATGTCGAGAAGGCCCTCTTCTTGCAGCCGGAAATCAAACACGTATAGTTATTATCAGAATGAAATGAATCTTGATCCTTATCACGTATTGCCAGAATCGAGCGGTGGAGTAACTCGAGACATTGGCCCTTACAAAAACTTCATTCACATTTCTAGAAGTTCCATCGATGTGACCCGTTTTACCCATTATTGTTCACCGGCTGTTCCACACTTGAGGTATTACAAATATGATCTCATAAGATAGTATGATTCTTGAAGAAATTGTTTTATTGACGATCTATATGTGTTGGCAGTGTTTTGATGCAGAAACTATCAGAGGTGGATTTGAATTTCTTGACCTACAAGCAAAAGCTCGCTTTCTGGATCAATATCTACAACGCCTGTATCATGCATGTAAGTAAACATTTCTCAACACATATTTTATATCACACACAAATTGAACTCAAAAAGAAAATTCTCCATTTTAATTACAGGCATTTCTTGAGTATGGGTTACCTTCGTCGCACAATAGACTACTTACCTTGATGAACAAGGTACCATATAGGATCAAAATTCATAGCAAACAAGTCTGGTGGCATCTTAGTTTGTAGAAACTTATTAAACCTTGTGATGCTCATTATGTTTTTTTTTTTTTTTTGGGCAGGCGTCACTCAATGTCGGTGGCATAGTCCTTAACGCTTTGGCGATTGAACATTTTGTCTTGAGACATCCTTGTGAACCAGAACATGTAAGTGCATTCCATATTAATTCATAGTGCATGCCTATAACTATAAGTACGTAGAATTAATAATTACCACAAGAAGCTAAATAATATCTTCATGAAAGAAGGGCTTACTTGATGAGAAAGAAACTCTCTTGCGGCACACTTATGGTTTAGGATATTCAGAGCCCAACGTGACATTTGCGCTTTGTCGCGGAAGCTGGTCTTCACCAGCAGTAAGTGTACAAACATAGTTTATATTGACGATCCTATATCACTCGAGTATATATATGGATAATGAGATTGATATTCATGTGCAGCTTAGAGTCTACACAGCAGATGAGGTGGTGAATGATTTAGGAAGAGCAAGAGTGGAGTATCTAGAAGCTTCAGTGGGTGTTTCGAGCAAGAAAAGGATAGTTGTTCCACAGCTTCTACAATGGCACATGAAAGATTTTGCAGATGATATTGAATCTCTTTTGGAATGGATCTACAGCCAGTTGCCTCGATCAGGGAACCTAAAGGGCATGATTATGGAATGTTTAAAGAGAAAAGCAAAAGTTCCTTTAGCCAAATTGGTAGAGATTCAAACATATGGACACGACTTTCGCTATCTATTGTCATTGTAAATACTAAATATAAGAGATCTTTAGACCATCATTATCGGCGTTTGTTAACGCCATCTCTTAGCAAAAACACTGATTTAATTAAATCAAAACTACTCAATTAAACTACATTCAATTCATGCAAACATATGTAGATATAATATATATAAATTTGTTTTCTTAAAAATATATATAAATATATATAAAGAATTTGATATTTTACTATACAAATGATGTCCAACAAAAATATACAATGAAAATCACATGCAATGAATTAAATCAATTAAACTACATTCAATTCATGCAAACATATGTAGATATAATATATATAAATTTGTTTTCTTAAAAAAAATATATATATATATATATATATATATAAAGAATTTGATATTTTACTATACAAATGATGTCCAACAAAAATATACAATGAAAACCACATGCAATGAATTAAATCAATTAAACTACATTCAATTCATGCAATACATATAATATGTATGAATATTTTTATAAGACAAATGATGTCCAACAAAAATATACAATGAAAATCACATGCAATTAACTAAATCAATTAAACTACATTCAATTCATTCAAACATATGTAAATATAATATATATGATTTTTTTAAAAAAGATATAAATAATTTGATATCTTACTATATAAATGATGTCCAACAAAAATATACAGTAGAAATCACATGCAATGAATTAAATCAATTAAACTACATTCAATTCATGCAAACATATGTAGATATAATATATATGAATTTGTTTGCTTGAAAAATATACATATAAAAAATTTGATATTTTAGTATACAAATGATGTCCAACAAAAATATACAATGAAAATTACATGCAATGAATTAAATCAATTAAACTACATTCAATTCATGCAAACATATGTAGATATAATATATAAATAATATAAATAATTTAATATATTACTATACAAATGATGTCCAACACTTTAGAGTCTCTACAATGGTTCATACTAAGTATTTACATTGCCCATAGACAAAAAAAATCAATTGATTAAGATTTTATAATTACAAATTTGTAACCACCAATTAAATTATATAATAAGAAATATATGTAACAGTCAATTAATCAATTTCAAAATCAAAAACATAAATCACTAAATGTTTACAAGATGCTATATATCTATTTATATAATACAAATGCACAAAAAAAAAAAAACAACATCAACAACAACATGGAGTTATATAATAAAATGAGATGCAAAGGAGGGGCAGTGGAGATTAACCGCAATGGGATCTTGATACAATCGAAATTGAATCACCTTCTTCAATCCAGTATCCCTTGAAGGTGCTGTCATTCTCGAGGTATTTGCCTTTGAATACCAGGTTGATCTCCTCTGCATGGACTTCTTCTTCTTCTTCCAGCTGTTTCTTTGGAGAACCAATGCTATGCCTAGCTTTCACGTAGCATATTATTGTTCTCCCTTCACATGTGGATTTGACGTAAATCTTCATACTTTGTTTTTCTTTTTCTTTAAAAAAAAAAAAAAAGAGATATAAAGAGATGAGGTCCTCTTTATTTATATATATAGGAGGAAAAAGATTTCGAGCCGGAAAACTAATCGTGATTGGAGAGTTTAACATTAGGAAGATTCAATGGAGGATCTAGAAATGTTTTTTACCAGATCATGAGCATAAATATATGACTCTTTTGTCGATGGTGAGAGATGAAGTTTGGTCCGCGTGAGAGTGGTTTCTAAATTTCATAGACATGATAAGTGTGGTCGTTGTACGAAATCTGCAAGTATGAAAGTTTTGGTGGTGGTTTGTAGTTAGGATTTCTAAACGAAGATAATTTAGAGTTTTTTCATTTTCTTTACAGCTTAGGAAATATTTCGAGAATGTTTTATGATTACAATTCGTTTTTTTTTTTTTTCGAAATTCATCATATCGTTGTAATTCCTCAAGAAAAATATTTAAAGATTTGGATTTTGAGATTTAAGAAGATAAATTGAGTGTCTTAGTGTTTGAATAAAAGTTTGATAACAAAATCTCACGAAGAAAAAAGTAAAATAATAAACTAATCAAATTTCTTTCGAAAGCGTAGTTCGTATTGTTATTTATCATTATCACAAAATCAACAAAGCATATTCAAATTCTGATGTTTTTCCTTCTCTCTTTGAATGTTATTATCGTATGCTGTCATTGTTATAATATTTATGACTTAATAAGAAAAAGTTGAAGGAAGTTTTTTTTTTTGGGTTAGTTTGTGGTATCAGTGATAGGGACATGATACACATTTAACAAAAGAATTAAGATATTGAAACAAAGATATTTGTTATAAGTAAAAATCATGATTAGTCGAATAATCCAGTAAATTATAAAGAAGAAGAAGCATCAACGAATTACATATTACGTACGTCGGATACTATATAAATATTACAAGTGTCAAGAGGCGCATAAGCAAACAAGGTACATGAGAAATTCTAGAAGAATCATTGTGGGAAAGACACATGATTTTGTGATCCGTTGAGACAAGTTATCTGCTACTTATATTTTTCATTCTTCCAAATTTTAAGACACATTTAATTATACATTCATTCGTGGTACATAGTAATTTTGTAGGGGATTTGACAGAAGCAGAAGTTGACTTGTTTCTCAAGTTCTAACATATAAAGACAAGAATTAAAAAGTAGTAAGCTAATTCAAATACTAAAATAAAGGTTTAGTTGAATCACAAAACTCAACTAAAGCAAACCAACAACAACAACAACAAATCCACTCCATTCGCAATCACATTAACAAATTCCTCAAATGCTTTCATTATATAAACCCATTAGTACATCCATCAATAAACATCAAACACAACACACAACACACAAACCAAAAACAACTTGAGAATCCAAATCAAAAGACTAAAATATGGCCAAAGCTCTTCGCATAACCATCATCATTATATTCCTCATATCCTTCAATCTCTTCACATAAATCTCCAACTGTCCACGTGTCCAATTCAAGAAGAAGAACACTCTTTGTCTCCCTTTCTTCTCGATTTATTCTTCTTCTGATTTCATTTTTGTCACTGTTTCCCCTCGATCGAGAGCAATTCAATTTCAGTATTTTCAACTCTAAGGGTTGGCAGCGGTAAATGGGTATCAAGGAAATACTCCGGCGGAAACTACACCGGTAGCCACCGGATCAAAGCAACCTGCTCCCCTGTTTAAGACCGTCGATAGCCAATCCGTCCTCGAAAGGTTCTTTCTTCTCTACATTTTCCACATCTTTGGAATATTTCAACTCCAATTAAAAGGGATTTCTAAGTTTTCTTTTAGTGAAACTATGTGAATGTTACGTATCATTATATCAAATTTATTTGTGCCGGACAAATGATAATTTAATGCAGAAGATAACTATAAAGATTAGTCACAAGTAACCTGACTAACATGATTAGATCAAATATTTAACAAACTAATTACAAATTTATCATCAGAATCAAAATGTAAATCAACATAGTTATACAGAAAATGAGAAATTTGAAAATGCGTTAGAATACCAATTTAACAATAACTAATTATATTTCTACATTAATCACCAATTAAGTTATGCACCGGTTTACATAATGCATACAAATTTTCCCGAAATTTAGGGTGTTCGAACTAGAGTTCGTGATAGACAAATGCATCAACAATTGAAAAGTGATTTGGTTGAGCATATATGCCAAACATTTGGACATGGTCAAGATGATGATGAAGTCAAAGTATGATTCAATTTTCATTCAATGTAATATATTTAATGTTTTATATATAAATAAATTTTATTTCAAAAAAAAAAAGAGTTAAGAACACATAAAAACTCTACCAATAATGATACGAAAACAGATGTCTCTCAACAATATCTTTTAACAGAAGTTTATTGATATAATAATAGTTAAGAGATATTTTGAATTCTACCATTAATCATCCTTTTATGATTTATGTGGAATATAATAACAATGTTTGGTTAGCTTTTTAAAAATGTTTGGTTAACTTCTCTCTCGGATGTGTACATTCTCATTTGTGTACAACTTAAAACAAAAAAAATAAAGCTTCACATGGACACTTTGACAAAAGAAACGAGACAATGTCCAAATTCGACAATCCAAAAAATTTGAATATGAGCGGGGAAAATTTCATTTTCACAATTGATTGACCAACATTTTAAAGGATTATAGCATGACGACATCAGAGTTATATTTCCAAACTTCAAGCTGTTTACTCCGATGCTTTCATCAATTAAATCCAACCCTTTTAAAGTGGGGTAATATAAAATAACTAAAAACTAGAATTGAAAAACTTTAGCTAAATTTGTTAGTGGAGAAAACATGTTCCGTTCATATCACCAAAAAGGAAAAATGGATAACAAGTAAAGGGGCTTGACTACTGTTACGTTTGCATCAAATGCTGTCGGAAATACTTTTATTTATTTTCTTTTAAAATTCATCGGTCAAAAAACAATTCCCACTTATTAAAGGCTTTTTTAGACCAATAGCCATTGAATTATTCTTGTTTCTCGTTACCAAATCCAAGTGGGATCCCCGTGGATCTATCACTAACGTGCATTAACTTCATTCTTAAGAGAAACTCTTTTGTAAATGGCCAGTTAGAAAATAAAAGAATCCAAGAGATTAGTGTATAGTAACATCATAATAGAACCATGTTTTAGATTACAGAACTAAACGTTACAAGTTGTAACTTACAACCCCAACCATGTAATACTTTAGTAGTTGCGGGCTGTTACAAAATTTTCTCACAGCCACTTCAACCACTATTTTTCTCTCCCCTATTCTCCTTTATCACTCACAATTAAACACACCAAAACCCAAAATGAAAAGAAAAAAAAACCATTAAAAAGAAAACACACACAAAAGTCAAAGATACTATTCTCCCCTCATTTTCTCTCCTTCCCACATATAAAATTTTGAAAAAAAAAGGAGGAGCGAAATTAGCGGAGAGTTTTCTTTTGTCTCGACCACTTTAATATATTTCGAATCTCCCCCAAATTTAGTTTCTCGAAACTCTCGTTTAGACCCTGAAATTCTTCCCGACAAAGGTTTGACCAAACTGCCAGTTAGAAGGAACGATGTTCCATGATGTAGAGGTTCTACGGTCACTGCCTGTGACCCGGAAAGAAAGTGACTGACCAACCAAAACAGCATTGGATTGCCAGTTCTGACCCCAGTTTCTGCTCAGACTCATCCAGCCAGTCCGTGATCCTTTCACGCTCGTCCTCACGATGTCTCCTGCTCCCGCCACGTTAGTGATCAGAACCAAGTTGAAGTAACGGTGACCGTTGATCGTGAACCTTATCCCTCCTCTCTTTCTACAAGGCACCCTACAAAATAATCCAACATTTCAGACTCATGTAAAAAACAATGGACAGTTTAAGCTAAAGTTGCTTTTGATTAGTAAATTATCATTAACGGAAATCTAATTACACAAAAAATTGCCTTTAACTAAAACAGAAATTTGATTTTAAGAGGTCTTTAACTGAGGAATGTTCAAGTTTTAGTTTCAATATTTTATAATAACTAAAAAGTATCATTTTAGTAAAGTCAAAAGGTAAAATATGTTAGAAATGGCCTCCACTATTTGTTTTAAGTGGTTTTCTCTAAAGAATTACGAAATTTATGGTCTAATTTTCTTGTTAACATTGCCAAGATAATACAAAATGTTACCTGCGGTATGAGACGGGGACAATGCCGGCGCGATATTGAGCGATCTTGAGGAAGACAGGCATGGCTAGATCGAAGTGGGCTCGTGGTGGGTTGCACCATCCTCCGTTATCACTAGGCTGAGCCAAGTTTGGTGGACAGAAATTGGTCGCGGTGATGAGGATCGATGGACTACCAGAGTGGCACCATTGAGGATCGTTGGCGCATTTTAGCTCAAAGCAGGATCCACAACTCATACCGTTGTTAAACAGCGCCGTGCTCAAAGCAGCTGTGTTGGTGCCATAGCCTTGACTGTAAAGGTTCCCGTAACCGCAAGCTCCTCCTGTTATTCAATCAATATAAAATATTAAAAAACCTATTTTGTTAAAAAAAAAAAGATGATTTTTTCGTGTATTAACTCTGTTTTTATGCTCTGTTTTTTTTGGGTGGACTTACCCATAGTGCCGGAGGCGTCACTACCGCCGTAGAAAGTGGCGTGTGCGGTTTGCCATGCGCCGCCGGAGTAAACGCCAGGGATTTTGGCGTCGGCGAGGCTAAAAAGGACAAATGTGGTAAAGAGAATTGCTAGTCTAACAGCCATCTTTGTGTGAATTATTAAGAAAAAGGGTTCTAGATCACTATGAGGGTAAAGGAGAAGATGAAGAAAGAAAGAACAAGAGCGCTTTCGAGCTTGCGCTCTTGTTAAAGAAGAGTTACGTTTTTGTTAATTGAAGAGAAGATAGTGATGAGGAAGATGGGAGTGAGGTTCGGTACTTATGGAGGGAGGGAAAACTCCAAAGTTAGAGTTAGAGAGAGATTGAGAAATGTTATGAGACATAGTCTCTTGTATCCCTCTCTTCTAAAAACGAATCACTTATATCCCCATTTAATCTTCATACCCTTAAGAAAGTGAACTGACAAAAATACCCTTAATGAATATATCCAAAATAAATGATGATATCGCAGATTGAACAACGCGATTTGCGTTTCACTTTTGCGTTTTCTCATTCTCTCTCTCCTCCCTCTTTTTCTCTCTCTTCCGTGTTCTCACTTTTACTCTCTCGATCTGGTCTCCTTCTTGCTCGCTCTCTCCGCCTCTTTCTGCAGCTCCACGAAAGCTCTCGCTCTGCTCATTTTCGAGCTCTCTTCCTCTTCTAGAATTGTAAACAAGCTGCTGGGAACTTCAATCTATGGTACATTATCTCAAATGCTTTAATTTTTTCAATTGCATTTGCAAATAATGGAATGAATGAAAGAATTGGAATGATTAAGGGAGTGATTAAGCACATTAGTTGTGAAAACATAGTTTAAGAGTGAATTTGGATAGCAACTGTTGAATCGTAACAAATCGTGAAGCTCTCTGGCATAATTAACGAAACTGGGTTCTTACGGTAGGAGAAAGTATTACTGAGTAATACTTGGTACAACTGGTATTACTGAGTAAAGTAAGAAAGTATAACTGTGGATAACTAGTATTACTGATTGAGTTTTTGTATCAATTTTGCAGGCTACAATGAGCAACAACACCATCATACATTTCAAATGTCAAGATCGCCCGTACAGTTTATTGTTCAAGACATCAACAGAAGAGATTAGTATGTCGATGCTAGAAGCTAGGATATGCAAGAAAGTGGGGTTAGATGAAAATAGAATGAAATTGAAACTGTATTACACGCCACTGCTAGTGGGAAATCAGGAACCGTGGATTATTTCTGATGATGAGGATCTTTCTGTATATCTAAATTCCATAGATAACGAGAACCGTAGATGTCTTTTGGTTGTGGAGATCACAGATATGCCAGGGAGTTCTTTTGGTATGAACTATGAGGAGCTGCATTCAAAGCGTGATGGAGTTGGAGCTAATGCAGTGACTCTGTACGTAGGCAACCAACAAGCAGAACAACAACGAGACGCGATGGATGAGGATGATGATACTAGAGCGGAAGAAAATGTACAACGTGATGAACCTAGGGATGACGGCATGGATAGCTCCTCGTACATGTGTGATGAATATGCCGAAATGCCACCTGATGTAGAAGCTTCTCAGTTTGTAGAGGCATGGGAAGACGGTTTGGGTGTGACTGTACTTCAAGAGTTTCCAAATAAAAAGGCAGTGCAGGATTTGGTGGATAGAGCCGCGTTTGAGAATTGTTTTGGTTTCAAGATTAAAAAGTCGGATACAGTGCGCTATGTGGTAAAATGTCGTGCAGAGAGCTGTGAATGGTTTTTAAGGGCTGCAAAGATTACTGGTTCAAAAGCGTTCTCGATTAGAACGCACAACAAGATGCATACATGTTCTCGTGCTAGTCAGAGTACAAGCAACCAAAAGAGGAAAGGAACACCACGATTAGTTGCATCTATATTGCATGAAGATTATCCAGGACTAATGGAGACTCCAGCTCCTAAAAGTATCATGAATATTGTTCGGAACAAACTTGGCCTGAGGATATCATACTCGACTGCATTGAGAGGGAAAAACCATCATGTTTCTAATTTGCGAGGTAATCCAGAAGATAGCTACAAGAAGCTGTATTGTTACTTGCACATGCTAGAAAACGTCAATCCAGGTACGGTAACAAGTGTGAAACTGGATCATGAGGGAAAATTTTTGTACCTATTCATCGCTTTAGGAGCTTGCATAGAAGGGTTTAAATGCATGAGGAAAGTGATAACTGTGGATGCAACACATCTTAAGAACGGGTACGGTGGTGTACTAGTTTTTGCATCCGCTCAAGACCCTAATCGTCATAATTATCCCTTAGCGTTTGCTGTCCTTGATGGTGAGAAGAATGATAGTTGGACGTGGTTTTTTGAGATGCTGAAAACCGTTATACCGGACTCTTCGGAGTTGGTATTTATGAGTGACAGAAATCCAAGCCTCATCACCGCCATAGCTACTGTCTATCCGATTGCTCATCATGGGTATTGCATATGGCATTTGTCTCAAAATGTGAAAGGGCGGGCCTTCAACGTCAACAAAGATGTAGTCGCGTGGAGATTCATAGAGTGCAGTAGGCATTATACAATTGCTGACCATGAGAAGGCTTATAGTGATTTCGTGTCAAGGTATCCTTCTGCAGCCAAGTATCTAGTGGAGACTACAGAAAATACGAAACATACATGGGCAAGGTGTTATTTTCCAGGAGAAAGATACAACATAGACACAAGCAACACTGTGGAATCTTTGAACAGCACTTTCCGAACCGCAAGGCAATACTACTTACTCCCTATGCTTGACGCAATAATTAGCAAAATTTCTGAGTGGTTTAGTGATCATAGGAACGAAGCTGCTGCTGTACCGATTGAACACAAATTAGTGCCGTTTGTGGAGAACTTTCTGCACGACATATGGAAAGATGCTGAGAAATTAAAAGTGAAGGAGCTGAACTGGTTTGAGCGTTTATATGATGTCATAGCGAAGACAGATGCCGGTGAAGCGAATCATTATACGGTCAATTTACGATCAAAAAGCTGTAGTTGCAGGGTATTTGATATTGAAAAATATCCTTGTGTGCACGCGCTAGCTGCTTTCATAGAATTCAACACGCATAATGAAGACAGAGATCACGATATCCAACTACATGAGTTGTGCTCGAGGTATTACTGGGTTGAGATATGGCAATTGGCGTATTGCAGGACTATTTACTTAGTACCAGATGAGTGTCGGTGGAATGTCCCAGGGCATGTCAAGCAACTGCAGATCGTCCCTAAAAATAAAGTTGTTAAAAAAGGAAGAAAAAAAGTTTTAAGATTTCCTGGTCCTGGAGAACGACGTCCAAGGACGAAAAATAAAAGGCGCAAAAGACAGGGACTTTTTTGGTTACTGTTTGGACAAAATGGATATGTTGGATGATGTATTTCGTGTTCTCCTTATGTAAAACTATGTAAAACTATGTAAAACTATGTACACAATGTGACTTTTCTGCATTTTCAGGTTTTGAAGTTGAAACAAATGATTAATCTTAGGAAAAGATTTTGGTAAACAAACGAGTTAATGCTTATACACTCCGCAAACAAATTTATTAATGTGTGCAAAAATTACGAAATTATAAGAAAAGAGTTGATTAGGAAGATACCACACAATATCAACCATATACTTTTAAGGTCACTTTGCTAAAAATAACCAAATTCAGATGATACAATTGCAAAAATCAAGTTTTGCAACATCTTAATGCATAAAATACTCAGAATCATATACTAATCATCGAAAGTCAACGGTAAAACTAGAGAACATACGTTTAAGATTAGGTAATACTAATTAAACTCATAAGCATTGAAAGTAAAACTATGTGCAAGTTTGGTACAACTACTATCTTTGGTATAACTATGTGCATTCGTTTTTAAGGAAAGACGGCGCGACGGCGCTCTCTCCTTTTTTCACGTGTGGGTTTAGTTATTTTTAAATATAATAACTTATATCCTACTTTTCCTTTTTCTCTCTTTCTTTCTTTAGATATTCTTATATATATATATATTCTATGTCTCGTCTCTATCTGCTCCTCTCTCTCTGCTCCTCTCTCTCTCTCTCTTTCTTTCTTTTTTTTATTTCTCTCACTCAGATCTCGAGAGAACCGAGGCATCTTTCCCCCCGCCGCTCCATCCACCATCTTCTTCTCCATCCAAAACCCTAGATCTCCAGATCTAAGAATACTTAAGATGGCCTGGAGAAATTTAGACAAGTCGCACCCAGATTACTACTCCATGAAGGAAGCCATGAAGGAGGAGGCCTGGAGAACTCTCGTCGCAGATGGTCAATACGGCGTTCCGCAGAGATGTCCATGTGGAGAACGAATCTTCCATGAGATTTCGGAAATCGAAGGAGACTTGGGGAACAGATACTTTACCTGCGAGAAGTATAAGGCGAGTTCTCATTCTCAACTCTCAATCTGTGTATTTAAAATCGAGAAAATCTCTTCATAAATTATTCAATCTATCTTCATGTGCAGAATGATGGTTTCCACTGGCGCGTTCCTTGGTTTGATGCTGTCGACGAAGAATTTGCAAGGTTAAGGAAGGAGGTGGATGACCAGGCTAAGAAACTTCGAATTCTGTCAAGTCTTGAATTTCAGGTGAAACAAATGAGGGATGAGCTACAAAACCAGCGTGAAAAGATGGCAAAGCTGAATGAGACCGTGTCAGAGTGATTTAATTATGAGTGGTGATCCTCTCTTTAAAGATTATGCTATGTAATGTGATGTAACATTATCCAAGTTCCAAGTGTTTCGTTTTGTAGTTGTAGTGTCGAACAATATACTCCTTCTTTGTGTTTTGCATAAAATGAATGAAAACGAACTTAGTTTTTCCTAGTTTTACCAGTTTTACAAAATGAAAACGAACTTAGTTTTTCCTAGTTTTACCAGTTTTACAAAATGAAAACGAACTTAGTTTTTCCTAGTTTTACCAGTTTTACAAAATGAAAACGAACTTAGTTTTTCCTAGTTTTACCAGTTTTACAAAATGAAAACGCATAGTTTTTCCTAGTTTTACCAGTTTTACAAAATGAAAACGAACTTAGTTTTTCCTAGTTTTACCAGTTTTACAAAATGAAAACGAACTTAGTTTTTCCTAGTTTTACCAGTTTTACAAAATGAAAACGCATAGTTTTTCCTAGTTTTACCAGGTTTGCAAAATGAAATCAGCCTAGTTTTACAAGTTTTACCGGCTTTACAAAACGAAACCAACCTAGTTTTACCAAAATGAAATCAAATCAAGACAACATAGTTTTCCCTATTTTTTGGAAGTTTCCGCCCTCAGCCTTGTGGTCATCCTTGTTGGAAGTTTCCGCTCCTCAGCAGCCGCCTTTAGCCTTTTGTTAATTTCATCTCTCTGCCGTTGTTCAGGTGTCCTCTTCCTTGATTTCATCTTAGTGCGCTTAAACCTTGGTTTAGGGTCAGGAATAGCGACTTTTGGTGCTTCTTCCACGGTCTCCTACAAATAAATACAAATGTTTGTTAAGACCCGAAAATATGATTTTCTCATCTCCTAATGTAAGCTAGTTTACCTTCTCTTTCACGGGTTCTTCCTCCATTTGAACACTCTCACCATCCTTTCCTCCTTCATTAATGCCACCACCATCAACATTGGTGCCTAAACCCTATAATCCAAGAAATTGGTAAGAATAAAGATATTAACAAAGAAATTGCAAATCGAATAAATTGCTATTACCTCTTCGGTAACAGTGGCCTCGCGTTCATTCTCTCTATTATCACATTCCGTTTCACAATTCATGCCATCACCTTCTGTTTCCTTTGATCCCTACAATCCAGTTTTACTCAGTTTCACCAAGTGTTACTTTTTCGTTTTATAATATAAGAAAAATTGTTTGTTACCTGTGCTTGCTCATTCGCCTGATACGTCCTCATATACGTTGCTTGCTCATTCACAAAAGCTTCCAACGGGGCGATCCTTTGCTCAACCACATCAACCTTGTTCTCCATTCTGGTCATACGCTCCTCCATCTCTTTCTTCATGCTCTGAACGAGATCTACCAATGCTGAATATGGCGTGTTCGCGTTCATCGGTGGTTCATCGGTGGCAACTTCCGGGTTCGCCGCATTCTGAGGTGCATCGGCTAATCTGGCCACATCTTCGTCGAACATATCCTTCAAAAATGTGACCTTTCCTTCTCGAGCTAGCTTCATCCAACTCTCGACAACAACACAATGCTTATCAACATCGTCCTCCTTTTCCATGATTCTTAGTAGAAGACGCTTCTCACTGGCGTCTGCAGTTAGGAAACTATCAATGTCCTGTAAACACAAATCACAAACAATGAGTAAACATTTAAAACTCAAATATTGGCAGTCATTCATAGGCTCATATGCAAAAGTATAACTGACCTTAGTTGTACCAAGTTCTGCACTAATTCTCTCGAAAGGAATTCCTTTCATGTCGCTTCTTTTGAACTTTGACTTGCACATCTTGGGACAATCCTCGTCTGCGCCAGGATAAGGTTCTCGGAATGTTGCAGCTAATTGTGGAATTGCCTCGAAAGCTAAGAGCTACACACGAAACATAAGAGTTATAAGGAGGTTCATTTATAAAAAGTAATACATCCAATCCAAATAAATATTACCTCCATAGGTAAAACGAAACCTGGAATCGGCCATGGTTGATTCTGCTTTTCTGGAACAACCCCCTTGAAATGACTCATTGTGTTGAAGATCCCTTCTAACATGTAATCGTAAGAAAATCTCCCCCAGGGAAATGTCTTACAAAAATTCAAATCACTCACGGCTCCTAGTAGCAGTGGGTCAACGGAAGGAGACTTTGCGCCGGTCTTCGTATGCGCTTTCATAACGCTAGCTAGAAAGTACAAGATCAGCATCCTCAACCTGTCATCAGAATTCGGAGGAAGGTCCATCTGACCTATCTCCTCTATCATGGGTTTCAGGTCTTGATATCTTACTGTTGACCCCGAGGTAAAATACTTCTCCACAAATGACATTGCCCCAGATTTCTTACCATAACCGAGTGGATAGTTATGACAGTATAGACCCGATATCAATGCGTGCTCCCTTAAACCATAACGGATGGGCACGCCGTTTACAACAAACCAAACTTCTTTTCTCTTTTCAGTACAAGCAGTTCGAAGAAGGAGCAGCCACATACCCTGAAGCTTGTGGTTTTTGTCCCTTGGCATGTGGAAGATGTGTTTGAACTGCGGGTGAGTCTCAAACCACCTCTTCTCTCTATCGGTTAGGGGAGGCATTAGTGTGTCAAAAGTCTCGAACATGTCGTGCAAATAACACCGCGTCGATAGCTTGGTTTTCTTATTGTACTCCGTCGGCGGAAAATACATCTTCAGCGGTCTCATTGGTTCCACTTCCTCCTCCTCATCTGCCTCCTGCGAAACACAATGAACAACAAGCACAAACACATCACAAAACTAGTAAATTCATCATGTAACTCTCAAATTATTACACTTCACCTTCTTCCTAATATCACTAAACATAAACTATCGCTTAAATCACAAAACCAAAACTATTGGTTGCAGAAAATACGACCATCACTAAAGAGAAACTATCGCTTAAATCACGAAACCAAAAATATTCGTTCCACCAAAATACGAGCAAAATGCATAGCGAAAATACTTTCTTCTCATTCCGAAAATGTTCGGGATACTTACAATCTCGTCTTCGTCTACACGGCCACTCCGGGTTCGACTGCTACTTCCGGCGGAATTCTCCTCTCTTCCAGCGGAATCTTCTTCTTCTTCAATCTGAAGGTTTTCTTCCTCCATGAATTCGGGTGGAGACTCCTCTCTCGATTCAGTATTGGGGTTTCGGGTTCGAACCATCTTTCTTCGATTTAATTTCCGTTAATTGTGAAGAACAAAGGAAAGAAGAAGAAGGACAAAGAACTAGAGAATTAGAGGGAACGAGAAATCCGATTTCTCTGTTTGAATTGGAATCGCGTAACGATGAGAAAGGAATCGGTAAGAGAGAAACGCGATTTTGATCTCTTTTCACATTAGGGTATCCGATCCGATTTCAAGTGGATATGGGTCGGGTGGATCGGGTTTTCGTTGGTTGGGTCTGTAAATATGCCAAAAAGAGAAGGATACTCTTGTAATCTATTGAGTTTTTCTATTTTAAAAAAAAACAAAATTAAAATGATGATAATTGTCGGATATTTGAGCTTCCATTTTCACATATAGGGGCACATGAGATGAAAACTCAAATGTTATTGGCTAAGTTTTAATTATCTTTTGTCAATATTATTTTTTCAATAAATAGATTACTTACTATTTCTACGTCAGGTGGAGGTAGGTTTTTAACCGATTTGTCAATTTTATATCAAAATCTATCTTTTTTTATATATAGATAGTAATGATAATCGAGTACTATTTTATCTCATTGATTCCTCTATCTAAAAAATATATATGTTACTTAGATGCTAAAACAAGTTCGAGAAAAGAATATCGAGTTGACTTCTGTGAGGCGTTTCATACTTATGAATTATGATTTATGATGAGAGTTTTTGTATATTATGCATTGCAAAATGTATACTCTGCTTGTTTTGCTGACAAAATGCAAACATAATCCTGGCTTTTTGACTCTGCTCATTTTATCACTTTCTTTACTTACGCGGGTAATTTAGTTCAAAGCTGAATAATCTAATGAGACTATGACAAAACTGAATTTGGTGTTTCGCTCTTTATCAATTTTTTATTTGTTTGTTTGTTTGTTAAAATCTGTTTATCAATTTCACCACTCTTACATTTCTGGAAAAAAAAAAATTGTCATGCTTATATTATTTGAACTTTAATTTTTCAAGTTTAATTTTTTACATTTGGAGTTGGAAATTTTACCCTTTATAAATCTGTCACAGATATTATGAAGTTCTTGGCTTGAAAGAAAGAGAAAAACAAAAAAAAAAACAAATCTGACCCACAAAAAAAAAAAAAAAAAATTAAACAAAAATGTGATTATATTATATTTACTAATTGGGTTATGAAAAAGGGAGGATAAATTTGGTTTGCTTAAAAAACAAGTTGGAGCATCAATCACGAACGGATTTTGGTACGCTAAACAGTAACACATCATTCCTTCTTTACCCTTTTTGGTCCTAAACCCTTTTTACATTTTCATGCATGCCATGCCATTACTTTTACATCTTTAATTTTACCAAAAAAACAATACTAACCTCATTTACTAATCATTCGTATTCAGTGTATATGATCAGTAGTTGCATTTTACCGATTTATGTTTTGTTTCAAAACTTTATGTCTCTTTACAGTTTCTCACCATTTGCCGCCAATAATTTACCAAATTCAAGAGATTTTACTTTAGGAATACTCTCACTTACATAGAGGAAAATGAATTGTTTTTTTCATTTTATTAAGACAGTTTTCCACACATGAAAAAGAAAATAAAAGGGGGCCCGCAATACCCGCATTCATCGGACCACGTATTGCGCCGTGCATTAGCCGTACGTTAAGTGAGACGCTCGACCCGACCCGAGCTCTCTCGGACCTATTCGGTCAATGTTTTGGTCATGAAAGTCAACAATTTACATCTCAGAGCAAAGATTTCCACTTCTTAGTTCTCACATGAGAAAAGTCAAAGCTTCATATCTCCCTCCACTCCACTATTCAATATTCTCTTTAGCAATACTTTTAAAAAAGTCTTATGAAAATGGATCCAAGAAATTTAAAAACTAGATTGAAAAATTGGAAGAAAATTAGGACAACACACATTTTAATTATAGCTCTCTTATATACTAGTACTGTAATAATTTTGTTTGATTTTATAATTAAAATTTCACGTATAAATCCATTTGTGTTTATTCTAATGCATATTTAAACTTTCGTATAGCTAATGCTTAATTATTTGTTGACGATTAACAAGCTAATACACCTTGTTAGTTTGAAAGTAATGGACGACCTTTTTTAAGAAACATGATTATTTTTATATCCAAAATTATAGCTGAATTCATACATAAATCACAGCACTAAACTTCTAGAGGTTGGCTTCGGTAATGTAGGTACATGAAATTTTTTACTTTCTTTAATTTCTTGTTGAATAAAGAACATGCACACTAGCGCACTTTAATCTTTATGCATCGGCGCGCCACCTTCATAAAAAACAACAACATAATAGTAATATAAAATCAGATATTTCAAGTTAATATGGTTAATTTCCCTAACTGTTTAAATAATACTACTAATTAATAGTTTTATATTTAAAAATAAATAAAAAGTAAGAGATGTACAAGTAAGAGATTTACAATTATTTTGTAGTATCAGTGATAACTGGAAAAAGAGGAAAACAGTTAGGGGCGGTGACATGCATGTTGTCGAGGGAGCATTAAGGACTGTAATAACATTGCGATGACAAGGCATATATCTATGCACCAACCAGATCTTCTTGTATCTCCCACGTCACTCCAAATCTTCTTAAATCTGCCACGTCAGCCTGAAACTCTAGATGGATTTGTTTGGTTTACCGACGATTTAATTATTTTCTTCCACGAGACGATACGTGGACATATTGTGAATTGCACAAAGATTACATGTGTATGTACGTGTGTATAAACATGTGTTATGTCTATCAACTTAATTAATTGCGAATCTAAATATTAGCTAACTTGTTTTCGGGGATAGCTTTTAATGCAAAATGTGGTTACCCCAAACTAGAGATACAAACATGTGATAATTATCAGGAAATAATATTTGACATTGGAAGTTAAAAATGATCTTATATAAAGAATTGGAAATAATCTTAAATAGTATTCCATCTGTTTATCATATTTTAGAATTTTTCTTTGTTCCACAAAACTTGATTTTTTAGCTTTTTAATATTTTTTTTTTGAAAAAAAATTTGTAATGTATTTGAGCAGTGGCTGACTCGAACCCAGGTTTGTGTCCAAATAAAAGCACCACACACCACTAGACTACTCCGTATTCTTTTGAATTTAATAATTATAATTAATAAATGTTATTTAATTATGAATTCTAAGAATATTTTTGAATTCCTATTGATTCATATTAATTTATAAAAAATAGTTAATGAGAGGAAAAATGATGCACTTATAACTAACATTAATTATTTCTTAATATGAATGAAAATTCTAAAACATTATATTTTCTGAAATAAAGAAAGTATATAAAAAACATAGACTAAAACTATTCATCGCTAAGTGATTTTGAGTTGAAAATCCATATACTTAACCATAATCACCTCAAATTTGTCACAAATTAAAGTTTCAAAAGTAAACATTTTACTTCATATATTAAATTTATTTTTTACTCCATATATTATATTTATAGTATCTACCAAATAGTACAATCATACTTGATATGTGTCAATATAATCCCGGCGACGTGTTGGTGAAAATACAGTTTTCAGAATTAATGGGTACATATATTATTTGTACATACATCCAAAATACACATTCACACGCATAGAAGGATAAAAAGCCTTTATCATGAGAATACAAATGCACTTGCATGTGAATTAAGTATCTACCACTCCTCTCCCAACGAATTCACGTCTTTACATTTATTTCTTTACAGCATTTTTTAAAAGAAAAATGCTTGTTTAGGACCCATGCATGTCCAAGTGATCTTTTATCTAAAATAATTGGTCTAGCTCTAGCATAATCAAATTAATATAGTCAAAATGTCAACTGTAAACTTCATTATAGATTTTTATTTTTGATAAAAAACTTCATTATAGATTGTCTAGCAAAATCAAATTAAACCATAAAATAATTACATCCTTTCTCAATTTGTATTCCACTCCTTTTATCTCATTAAATCAAAAACAGATAAACCATACCCATCTTATTTTTCTTATTTACATATTTTTATAAAAAACTAGAAAGTCAAAATTGTCATATACATGTGAGAACATTTTGGTCTAGATTAGTCGGTCTTGTATTTATATTGGTAAGTCGGCACACGAACGCTTTAAGAACATTTTGTGCCTACACGGCCGTGTGACTATGTGCCTGCTTACTGCTCACAATTCTAACACTCCATGTTCTATTTAGGAAAAACGGCAATTTCATACCCAAATTTGCACCATATGTTCAATTCGTACTTCACTTATATCCTTGTGCCAATCCATACTCAAACTTACCAAAAATTTGAATTTCATACATAACACTTAATTTCTGGTCAATGCATACATTTTTCGCTACATGAGTAATACTCCGTTAACGAAATAATTACGTGGCAAAGCATCTGTTAAGCCTTAGTGACGTGGATTAAAGGTTTAAAAACAGAGAAATTCAGTACTTCATCCCTTACAGATTTGCAGAACCTACGTTTTGTTTCTCTACTTCATCCCTTACAGATTTGCACAACCTCGTCTCCCTCAATGTCTCCTTCAACGATTTCTCAGGTAAATTATCCAACACACCTTTCTTCCGGAGACTACCACTCTCCGATCTCGCCTCAAACAAAGGGCTTTATATCTCTAACAGAATCTCGACCTGACCCGATAAGTTAGGATCCTCGACCCGGGATAGTTCAGCTATTAAATTAACCTTTTTAATCCTCATAGCAATCACTGCCGTCTTCGTGCTCTTGGCGGTTTACACTCTAGTCTAGGCATGAATCATCGGGAAACAACTTATCGGAGAAGAAAATGATTTGTGGGAAGACATTGTTAAGAATCTGACAACGGCAAGCGTAATCGGAACCGGAAGCTCCGGCGTGGTTTATCGTATAACAATTCCATCCGGTGAAACTCTCGCTGGTCGAAGGACCCTTAAGCTTGAAGAATCCGTTAACACAAAATTTGTGTCAACAAATTATCCAATTCTTTATATTTGAAAGATGAAGAAGAGAAACAAAACGACGTCGTTTTGTATAATGGTCTGAATTTCAGTTTTAATCTACGTCACTTAAGGGTTAACAAATGCTTTCCCACATAATTATTCTGTTAACGGAGCATTACTCATGTAGCAAAAAATGTATGCATTGACCAAAAATTAATAGTTATGTATGAAATTCAAATTTTTGGTAAGTTCGTGTATGAAATGACACAGATATATAAGTGAGGTATGAATCGAGCAGATGGTGCAATTTTGGGTATGAAACGGCCATTTTTCCGTTCTATTTACTGCCTGTTATCACGGTTGGTATAAAATGTTATTTGAATTAGAAAAATAATTATAACTTTCAAGAATACTCAATTGGCGACATTAAACCATGGGTCAATTTGGCAAATGGCCATATTATACCTCATAATTAAGAAAATAGCTATCCAATTTAAGTAATAAAGAAATTAACATTCAACCACCAATTTGGACAAGTTTGTCTTCTAATTAGAACGAAACTGATTTCCTGAAATAGATTCTAGTTTCATTAGGTTCCATTATATGTGGAGTGTATTATACAACTACCTAACCAACGTATATAGACTTCTGAGCAGTCGAGAGTAAATTTATGCTATCAACTCTGTAATATGTAATCTATCCAAATATACATTATATTAGTTAGGGGTTTGGACCTGAATATTAAGAATATAAACCATATTGAATCTAAAAATATAAATTCTAATTAGGAAAAAATAAACTCAAACATAAAATTTAAATTTTTTTCTAAACCTAAAGATATAAATCTTAAATCAAAAATCTAAACCCTAAACTCCAAAACTAAACCATAAACCTTAAATATTAAACCCTAAATTCTAAATGGTAAACTCAAACCCAAATATTTGCCATCAAAACTAAATGTTAAATCCTATGCATATGAACGTGTCCCATAAATGGACGAATTTCTTCACTTTTCCACCTATCTAGCTATAATGGAAAATGAGTTTCCTATGGGGATATTTTGGTATATATTCATAAAATACACTATGTATTGTAGCCATTAGATGGAAATGGTTAGATAGTAAATTATAAAGTTTTTGTTTGTCATTTTTTTCCAATTTCCCTTAAACCAACACTGGTTTTTATATTTATGTGGCCTATTTTCTTTTCGGAAAGAGCTTTAAAATTAGAACAATACTCCCTCCGTTCCTTTTTAATGAATGTTTGGGCAAAATGTATCTGCAATTATCTGGATGCATTAAACTCAAAACACATCCAGATACATTCAAATAATTGCAGATACATTTTGCCCAAACATTCATTAAAAAGGAACGGAGGGAGTATCATATATATTATATTTTCTAGCAAAAAAACTATGTATATTTGTAATGAATAAAGTTCTGTGTAGGATCTTTTGAATGACACTTCAAAAAATAATATAAAATATATGAGCAATGTGAATGTTCATTAACAAGCTCATCAAATACTCTGGCGTAAGACATAAATACGTGTAGATTAGTGCAAATATATTCAAATCGTGCATTCTATACGGCTATACCGATAAAATTATATGATTACATATGATAATTTTGTCTGCGATACAAGTCATACAACATACCATTTACAAAACCTAAATTATTAATGCCCCGCCAACTATGTGGGTGACCAAACAAATCTAAAGTGCTATCTTTTCCACATCAGTTGTTTGTTGTATATATCTGAATTTATTTACATTCTCTTTGAAGAGCATATACAGTCAATAGAATGTACTATGTAAGATTAAAGACTACTCAAATATAAAAAATATTGAGAACAATTGGAACATCATCTTATACAAAAGGTGGGGTCATGAATCATGAGTTGATATAAATGGTGGGAGAAGGAGAAATTGTAATTGCCGAAAAGGTAAATGAGACAACACACGCTGTGTCCACAACCGCATTGTAAGAAAGATTCCCCTCGAAACCTAGCAATGAAGACAAGGAGATCTACAGTTATTTTGTTTTTCAATACAACAAAAAATTCATTAGTTTTTAACTAACTATTGATACAATTGAGAGAATTCTTTCTATATGATATCAGTTATTTTAGATAGTCATTCATTAAATTAAATCTTTTAGAATTACCACACAAAAATAAGTGCTCTTCCGATCTGTGATATATACAAGCGAAACTGCATAAACGGTGGTTTACAGCGACTTCATATTTCTAATGGATTTTTTTGGGGCAAGCTATGGTGACATATTGGGTGTCTAAAAGGAAGTGGGTTCTTTTGAAACCACCACGTGAGGTCATTAGAAACAAAAGACAAACACGTCATGTAGAGATTGGTGGTATCTACAGAAGAAGATCTCGTGGCTATATATGTTAAAAGGGGTTTGAGATTTTATGATTTTACGTTCGAAGATGATATGATGACGGTATACAAACGCGTGGAGTTTCGTCGCTTCATTGTTGCTTTATAAAGTTTATTCTGTCATTAATTTAGAGAAATTTCTAACATATTAATTAAAGTGAGTTACACACCGACAGTCTAAGGAATTGCTGGAGATGTGATTTAACAATGAATTGGAAATAATCGGAGATTTGATTAGTGTTTAGTTGAATTTTAAGGTTACGAGTGATTTAAGAAATTTGTTGTGATCTTATTAAGGTAAAACCATAAAATTTGGTTATTTGTATTTATTAATAAACATGATCACGGTTGACAAAGACAAAAGCAAAAAGCTAAGCGTATAGATATATCCCATTTTGCAATAAAATATGTTCTTCTATTTTCAATTACAAAATGGTACAATACTATTTTAAATTCCAAATATACAATCATTTTATTTCATTTACCGCAATTCAACTTTTATTTATTTATAAAATTGTTTTTCAAATTACATAAATAAATATTTTGATGAATTATTTGTAATGATGATTATAAATATCAAAATACTTTTCTTTCTAAAGTTAAAATGTAAATGATACTATATATTTAAAATATAATTACATGAACTATAATAAATTTTAAAATATTTAAAATGTACTGAAACTAAAAACAAATTAAATGAATAGGTCAATTTGTAAATTTTGAAGAAAATGTGTAGAGTTAGCAATTATGATGCACTTAGTAAAAAACGTTTGATATCGTAACCACTCATTTTTGTAAAAAACCCTTAATTTAAGGTTAAGGGATTGGACCAAAAAGGACCGTTGCTAAATTTGTGTCTTCCCTTTAACATGCATTGATGTCTCGCACTCATATTAATTAGGCTTTACGCAACACTCTCTTTTTGCCCAAAGATTAGATCCCAAATTTTGTCACGCAAAGCAAAACTCGAAATCCTATATCTATTTTTTTTTCTTTTTTACGAAAAAGTAAAATCCTACATATATATATATATATATTTCATTTTTTTTCCACCTCAGATTATTATATCTATATATATAAAACATTAGATTCTATGCATACACCAGTTTTATTTTAAGATTCTTGAAACAAATTACGAAAAATATATAAACAAAATCTGATCACTCTTAAAATAAATAAAATAATATTAAAATTTTGATAAAAAAATTCATAAATAAAATAAAATTGATAATTAATTTACTTTTTAATAATAATTGATATTTTATCAATTCATAATATGAAAAATGAATTAATTTGATTTTTCTCTTATCTTTGTATAATCTGAGAAACAATTTACACGGTCTGAATTTGATCAATTAACTAATTTATAAAATTTTGATTTATCCTATTCTCAGATTTCAGTTGAAGAAATCTTTTGTTTTATTATTCTTTTATCTAATACAAAAATTAAATATTAAAATATCAGACCATTAGAAAATTTTATTTTTATTATTAGGTAGTTGTTTGAAAATTATTTTGTTAGTTATCTATTTATATTATTATTTTTCAAATTTTTTATATGAGCATATCTTATCAATATTAGATACACGTTACGATCTGATGAGTTGTAAAAATCATATGTGTTAAGTTCTCCTCGCGTATATCCAATTTTATATAATAAGATTATGTATAACAACAATTAATAAATAGTTTTCTATATGTATTAATTTCAATCAACTTCATTTATATATTGTATTAAGTGAATGATTGAGCTTTTAGGCTGTTGTCACATTGTAGTAATTCTTGTTCAATAACCGGAACGTTTTGTTGAATATTTTGAACTTTAGTTCCAAAACATGACACTAAATATATGTGGTAAATCGACAAAACGTAGATTTTGTATCCAAAAAAATAATAAAACACTTTTCTTTGATTAGTTACAGTAACTACGTACACTCGCAACACTACAATATATTCATGGGAAAATTAGCTAAATAGGCCCCATTAGTTAGGGTATTGTGGATCTACACTTTTTTAACTTTAAATTGGGTATTTAGGTTTTATTTTTATATAAATATATGTAAAAAAATTAGAAAAATAATAATAAATTGAATTTTTAAGAAGCTAAATTTTACCTAAAAAGACATTTGCTCCTTCCCGCGATATCCTTCTTCTTTCACCCATAGAAGAGAAGAACTAAGAAATTGGGGAAACGATATCCTTCTTCTTCTCCTCTCCGCCACGATATCCTTCTTCTTCTTCCGCGATATCCTTCTTCTTCTCCTCTCTGCCGCGAGAATCAGCTTACTCTCCGCCCCGCGAGAATTCGTGACCTAATTGGAGAATTTCGATTGACGAGAACTCATTGCTGCATTTCGTGGAACTCTATCAAACCAGAATTTTCTCTTTACTCAAATAAAAAATCAAACTTTTCAATTGTCGATTGTTTGATACAATCACCGGAGGAGATTCAAACTGCCCAACCAAATCATGAGGCAAATAGCTGATTTCCATATCAACTATACTATGCTCCAAGCCATAGTCTTCTGAAACCATAAGTTTTAGCTCTTCAAGTGTTGTATCAGATTCAAACGAAATCATCCGACCACATCTCTCTTTATCAACAATGAATTCCCAATTATTGCGAATTGATTTCCATACACCACAAACCGTGTAGATCTGCAGCATATCCATCACTCAATGTCAAGATTAAGAGTTCAAAAGAGAAAACACGAAATAAAGACGCTTAGATCTAGGGTTTTTTTAAATTGGAAATTAGTCAGAATACGTATCCTAATTAGGTAAACCAAGAAGGTGCTGCATATTAGGTCAGCTAAAATGGTTTTCTAGAATAGCTAGATTTGTATTCTAAATTACGTAACTCAGATTACATATATTACGTCAGACAGATTAGTAATCTAGATGATATAGAAGAGTTTTCTACGCAGGGTAAGTCAGAACACATCTTCTACAAAAGCTAGTTTTGACATCTAGATGAGGCAAGCCAGAATACGACTACTAAAGGAGGTAATTTATACAATAATGTTAACAAAAAACACATATTGTTTTTTAAAAAAAAATATTTTAACATTATTCTTTACTTTTTAAGTGTTAATTTTATTTTTTATAATTTTTTTGTGGTGTTTTTAGTCATTAGAATCTAAAAATATAAAAAGGTGTAGTTCCACAACACCCTAACTAATGGAGCCTATTTAGCTAATTTCCCCTATATTCATCTTAGTATTACTAAATCTTTGCACTCATTTTGCACCCGAATTCAATGCAATTAGAGAACCTAGAACTTAGAATCTCTGGCAAAATCTAAGAAAGCACTCCTCACATTCAAATCATCCCAAAGAAGCAACAAAACTCCAAACATCTTCCTTAACTCGAATTTCTTAAACATCTAAGAAATGTCAAATTATTCCACAACTCCTATCATCTTCCTGTTGTTTCTCTTTCTCCTGCTTCGCTTCCATCTCCCTTTTAATTCGCTCTTTGAAATCTCCTTCTGCTCTTTTCCCTCGTAGAGAATAGTACATCGTCTTCTTCTTTTCCGGACTATGGACCTGAGACATCACATGATACGAATAAACTTCAATTCAACACAAGAGAACCCAAATAAAAACACGCTCAGTTCAATATTATGGTTTATGTAGCAATTCATTCTAAGATCTGTGACCGATAGAGTTTTTTGAACTAATTGATTTTCAGAACCAAATCTACATCCCGAATTCAAAGCATTTAGAGAACCTAGAACTTATAATCTCTGGCAAAATCTAAGAAATCAAACCTGGATGATCGGCGTTGTGCATAAAGGATGGCGAGCGAACCAAATCCGTAGGGACAGCAAGTGGAGCTGAAGTTACCGGAGGAGCTAGCTATCGGAGTAGGACTTGATTGAATAGGTTTGTTCGAAGAGAATAGTACATTGTCTTTGGAAGCGGAAGCGGAGAGCTCGCCTTCTTCTTTTCCGGAGACGGAAGCGTGCTTTCCGGTGCTTGGTGTCATCATCTTCTTCAAATTTGCAGAATATGAAAAATCAACAACAGCAAATAGAAAACCATAATAGAGGAATAGGTTTGTTCGGAGAGAATAGTACATCGAAATTTAATAAGTGCTGATTGCTGAACTGGATAAGAATAGTGGTCAAGAGATTCGGGTTTTGATGTGTCATCTAATCCGGACAACGGTTTGTGTACTTAACCGGATTCTTCTCCCGCGCGCATAATGGCATGCTTGCTCACTGATGAGTCCAAGTTTATGGGACCAACCAAAAGTTTGCCGGATCAATGATCATGTACAACCCCACGACTCTGTTTATGGGACCCACCAAAAGTTTATAATAGTCGAGTACTGAATTATTAATCAATAAAAAAAACTACCTAGCCTCCAACAAAGAAATGCATATCGAGATTCCTTAGCTATCGAATCGTTTTACACTTTCGTGTTTTTGTGTGTGTGTGTGTGTCTTTGAAGATAATGGATGCATCACTCATCAGCATTGTTTAAACGGATCAGAGTGAGAAGTTGCAAGTGAAGTTGATCGGTGTGTGTAGTCAGTTAAAAAACGAATTACCGACATATGTCACGGAAATGACAATAGTACCCTCAACTTGTTAAGATATGTGTTACCCTTTGTCTTGTCCGAGAACAGAAGAACACAATTGGGGCCGATTTCGATTCCAGGATTCAGCCGCCAAACCCTAAAAGGAGATGAAGATGAGCGGAAAGAGGAATCGGAAACAAGCCAGCATTGCTCCCCAGGTCGTCTCTCCCAGAGGCTTCAGCCAAATTGAGGTGTAAATACGTCTCCTTTCGGATTTTTTCTCTCAATTGGATTGTATGTGTAATTCTGAAGAAAAGAAAAAGGATTGGTTTTTCTTCTTCTTCTTCTTGTTTACATATAAGCTCAGTGTTTTAGCTAGGTCGATATAATATGAGTTGCAATTGATTAATGGATTGTTGATTGCTGTTTTTGTTTTTGTGTCTTTGAAGGCAGCCGAGAGCTTGCGGATCAGACGAGGTAACTTTTTCTAGTTTTCATGAACAGAGTCACTTGAATTTTCTTCTCTCGGCTGAAATCGTGTTAAATTCTGCTCTCTTCTTTTATTTTTTTTTATTTGGTCAAGCCGTCAGCGAACGAAAGAAAAGAGGCAGAGGCAGTGAAAGAGGAAGAGGAAGAGATAAGTGCAAGATTCCTTTGCCTTTCGATCTCGTGACCGAAATTCTGACGAGATTGCCAGCAAAGTCCCTAATGAGGTTCAAGTGCGTCTCAAAGGAGTGGTCATCATTCATCTCTTGTCCATACTTCACCAAGCTTTTTCTTACCGCCACTCGACAACAAGCACCACGCCTCTTCTTGTCTTTAGCGGAGGAGAAAGGCGACGAAAATATACTGCTGTCATCATCAACCTCTCCTCCAAACAATACTTGTTTTGTGGTCAGCCAAGATTTGACCATCCAAAAGTTGCCATCCCTCTTCTACTTCAACGGTCTTCACGGCTTGATCTGTTTGTCCTTCACTTATAGAGAGGCTTGTGTCTATAACTCCACCACTGGACAACTCTTGAGATTACCCTCCATCAACAACTCCAACATGCCTCAAAGGAGGACTACCCGTTACTATATCGGACACGATCCCGTTAGTGATCAATACAAAATACTCTGCACGATCGCGAATTTCTCGGTAGATTTTGAAAACATGAAGTCGGAGCATTGGGTCTTGCTACTAGAAGCAGGAGGAGTAGGAGGTTCGTGGAAAAAGGTCGAGTCTTATCATCCTCATGCTCCGACCTCACTAGGACGGTCTATCAATGGACCTGTAGTACATTATTTGGCTTGGCTTGATTTTCACACTTGTGCGGTTGTGAGTTTCGACATAAGGTCTGAAGTGTTCACTACCGTCCCAGTACCTCAACCTCAGGAGGGCGAGCGCTCCGCAGCTGAGATGAAGGCGAGCCTTGTGGAGTATTGTGGAAAAATAGCTGTTTTCGATAATAGCTGCCTTATAGACAAGGGTTCGGTGGATATATGGGTATTAGAGGACGCCGGGAAGAAGGAATGGTCTAACAAGACTCTGCTTTTGCAGCCTTGTCAAAGGCATTTAGTCGATGGCATTTTACTAATCATAAAAGGTACAACCCGAGATGGCAAGGTTATCTTGGCACCGTGGAAGATGCGTTCTCGGTTCTACATTTTGTTTTATGATATGCACAGCAATGAGTTGACAAAGATCGAAATCAAAGGAGTACCAAAACTATGGTTTGACAAAGAAGACTGCTGTTATGACTTTAAGTTCATGGATGAGAGTGAGAGCAATATTTGTTTTAAATCTATTTAACAATCAATCTCTTTTGAATGTTAAAGAGTTACAGTCTCTTGTTTACTAATTTATAAGAGGAGCCACTTTCATTCAATCTTGATTTATTTTCGTTCAGATAAGTTTCCTTGCTCAAATGCTCTACTTTTACTTGTTGGAGTTTGGTTATTTTGAAATACTGTGTTGAAGAATTAAAAGAGATGAACATAGGAAGGAAATAAAATTAAAAGGTGAATGAATTCAAAAGTTGCGGTAAAAGGTGATAACAAAATAACCATGTGACCATTGCTGCAAAATCAACTCATTACCATTGCTGCAAAATCAACTCATTACTAATTGATGACAATTGTTTAGTCAGTGGGTTTAGAAGAGCAAATGACGAAAATGGTCATTGCTCCAATTCCTGAATTCTGATTTCTCTATATGTTTCATGTCAAACAACAATAAAAGCAGCTCTTGTGCATGAAAAAAAAAACAAGTTATCGAAAGAAATTGATTCTAGGTTTATGAGATGAGTGACCGACTCATAAACTAAACATTGAAGCGGTTTAATTTTTTTACACATAAAATATAACTTATTCACAGATCAAACAGTAATTGTGGTTACTAATTACATCGATAAAATTTTGTGTTATCTTCAGCATTTGCTCACTTCTTTCCACCAAGTCCAGACTGGGTTAAGTTCTCGGTCTCTCTAGCTTTTATGCTTGCTTTCTTTAGCTCCACAGACACACGAACATCTGGTTTCAATATCCAAATTATGCGCTTAGACTTTTTTTTGTCTTTCAAACCAACATAATCAAACCATTTATAGTTTTATACAATTGTGGTGCATATCTGGTTCAAACCATTTATACAATTTTTCTGAATGAATTAATTTTCAGATAAGGTTCTCTTCTCCTACTTACTCCCAAAGAAGAACTGAGTCAACTACATCCTGAATTCAAAGCAATTAGAGAAAGAGAGAAGATAAACGAAGAAAATGATTTGACAAAGTTCGAGATCAAAAGAGTACCAAAACTGTGGTTTGACGAAGACTGCTATTCTGACTTTAAAATGATGGATGAGAGTGAGAGCATATCCATCACTCAATGTCAAGATTAAGAGTTCAAAAGAGAAAACACGAAATAAAGACGCTTAGATCTAGGGTTTTTTTAAATTGGAAATTAGTCAGAATACGTATCCTAATTAGGTAAACCAAGAAGGTGCTGCATATTAGGTCAGCTAAAATGGTTTTCTAGAATAGCTAGATTTGTATTCTAAATTACGTAACTCAGATTACATATATTACGTCAGACATATTAGTAATCTAGATGATATAGAAGAGTTTTCTACGCAGGGTAAGTCAGAACACATCTTCTACAAAAGCTAGTTTTGACATCTAGATGAGTCAAGCCAGAATACGACTACTAAAGGAGGTAATTTATACAATAATGTTAACAAAAAACACATATTTAAAAAAAAAAAAAATATTTTAACATTATTCTTTACTTTTTAAGTGTTAATTTTATTTTTTATAATTTTTTTGTGGTGTTTTTAGTCATTAGAATCTAAAAATATAAAAAGGTGTAGTTCCACAACACCCTAACTAATGGAGCCTATTTAGCTAATTTCCCCTATATTCATCTTAGTATTACTAAATCTTTGCACTCATTTTGCACCCGAATTCAATGCAATTAGAGAACCTAGAACTTAGAATCTCTGGCAAAATCTAAGAAAGCACTCCTCACATTCAAATCATCCCAAAGAAGCAACAAAACTCCAAACATCTTCCTTAACTCGAATTTCTTAAACATCTAAGAAATGTCAAATTATTCCACAACTCCTATCATCTTCCTGTTGTTTCTCTTTCTCCTGCTTCGCTTCCATCTCCCTTTTAATTCGCTCTTTGAAATCTCCTTCTGCTCTTTTCCCTCGTAGAGAATAGTACATCGTCTTCTTCTTTTCCGGACTATGGACCTGAGACATCACATGATACGAATAAACTTCAATTCAACACAAGAGAACCCAAATAAAAACACGCTCAGTTCAATATTATGGTTTATGTAGCAATTCATTCTAAGATCTGTGACCGATAGAGTTTTTTGAACTAATTGATTTTCAGAACCAAATCTACATCCCGAATTCAAAGCATTTAGAGAACCTAGAACTTATAATCTCTGGCAAAATCTAAGAAATCAAACCTGGATGATCGGCGTTGTGCATAAAGGATGGCGAGCGAACCAAATCCGTAGGGACAGCAAGTGGAGCTGAAGTTACCGGAGGAGCTAGCTATCGGAGTAGGACTTGATTGAATAGGTTTGTTCGAAGAGAATAGTACATTGTCTTTGGAAGCGGAAGCGGAGAGCTCGCCTTCTTCTTTTCCGGAGACGGAAGCGTGCTTTCCGGTGCTTGGTGTCATCATCTTCTTCAAATTTGCAGAATATGAAAAATCAACAACAGCAAATAGAAAACCATAATAGAGGAATAGGTTTGTTCGGAGAGAATAGTACATCGAAATTTAATAAGTGCTGATTGCTGAACTGGATAAGAATAGTGGTCAAGAGATTCGGGTTTTGATGTGTCATCTAATCCGGACAACGGTTTGTGTACTTAACCGGATTCTTCTCCCGCGCGCATAATGGCATGCTTGCTCACTGATGAGTCCAAGTTTATGGGACCAACCAAAAGTTTGCCGGATCAATGATCATGTACAACCCCACGACTCTGTTTATGGGACCCACCAAAAGTTTATAATAGTCGAGTACTGAATTATTAATCAATAAAAAAAACTACCTAGCCTCCAACAAAGAAATGCATATCGAGATTCCTTAGCTATCGAATCGTTTTACACTTTCGTGTTTTTGTGTGTGTGTGTGTGTCTTTGAAGATAATGGATGCATCACTCATCAGCATTGTTTAAACGGATCAGAGTGAGAAGTTGCAAGTGAAGTTGATCGGTGTGTGTAGTCAGTTAAAAAACGAATTACCGACATATGTCACGGAAATGACAATAGTACCCTCAACTTGTTAAGATATGTGTTACCCTTTGTCTTGTCCGAGAACAGAAGAACACAATTGGGGCCGATTTCGATTCCAGGATTCAGCCGCCAAACCCTAAAAGGAGATGAAGATGAGCGGAAAGAGGAATCGGAAACAAGCCAGCATTGCTCCCCAGGTCGTCTCTCCCAGAGGCTTCAGCCAAATTGAGGTGTAAATACGTCTCCTTTCGGATTTTTTCTCTCAATTGGATTGTATGTGTAATTCTGAAGAAAAGAAAAAGGATTGGTTTTTCTTCTTCTTCTTCTTGTTTACATATAAGCTCAGTGTTTTAGCTAGGTCGATATAATATGAGTTGCAATTGATTAATGGATTGTTGATTGCTGTTTTTGTTTTTGTGTCTTTGAAGGCAGCCGAGAGCTTGCGGATCAGACGAGGTAACTTTTTCTAGTTTTCATGAACAGAGTCACTTGAATTTTCTTCTCTCGGCTGAAATCGTGTTAAATTCTGCTCTCTTCTTTTATTTTTTTTTATTTGGTCAAGCCGTCAGCGAACGAAAGAAAAGAGGCAGAGGCAGTGAAAGAGGAAGAGGAAGAGATAAGTGCAAGATTCCTTTGCCTTTCGATCTCGTGACCGAAATTCTGACGAGATTGCCAGCAAAGTCCCTAATGAGGTTCAAGTGCGTCTCAAAGGAGTGGTCATCATTCATCTCTTGTCCATACTTCACCAAGCTTTTTCTTACCGCCACTCGACAACAAGCACCACGCCTCTTCTTGTCTTTAGTGGCGGGGAAAGGCAAGGAAAGTCTAGTGCTGTCATCATCAACCTCTCCTCCAGACAAGACTTGTTTTGTGGTCAGCCAAGATTTGACCATCCAAAAGTTGCCAGCCCTCTTCTTCTTCAACGGTCTTCACGGCTTGATCTGTTTCTCAGTCTCTTTAACAGAAGCTTGTGTCTATAACTCCACCACTGGACAACTCTTGAGATTACCCTCCATCAACAACTCCAACATGCCTCAAAGGACTATAACCCGTTACTATATCGGACACGATCCCGTTAGTGATCAATACAAAATACTCTGCACGATCGCGAATTTCTCGGTAGATTTTGAAAACTTAAAGTCGGAGCATTGGGTCTTGCTACTAGAAGCAGGAGGTTCGTGGAAAAAGGTTGAGTCTTATAATCTTCATCATTCTGCGAGCACATTAGGACGGTCTATCAATGGACCTCTAGTACATTATTTTGCTTGGCTTGATATTCACACTTGTGCGGTTGTGAGTTTCGACATAAGGTCCGAAGTGTTGACTACCGTCCCAGTACCTCAACCTCAGGAGGGCGAGCGGTCCGCAGCTGAGATGAATGGGAGCCTTGTGGAGTATTGTGGAAAAATAGCTGTTTTCGATAATAGCTGCCTTATAGACAAGGGTTCGGTGGATATATGGGTATTAGAGGACGCCGGGAAGAAGGAATGGTCTAGCAAGACTCTGCTTCTGCAGCCTTGTCAAAGGCATTTAGTCAATGACATTGTACTACGCGTAAAAGGTACAACCCCAGATGGCAAGGTTATCTTGGCACCGTGGAATATGCGTTCTCGGTTCTACATTTTGTTTTATGATATGCACAACAATGATTTGACAAAGTTCGAAATCAAAGGAGTACCAAAACTGTGGTTTGACAAAGAACTCTCCTCTTCTGACTTTATGATGTTCATGGATGAGAGTGAGAGCAATATTTGTTTTAAATCTCTTTAACAATCAATCTCTTTTGAATGTTAAAGGGTTACAATCTGTTGTTTACTAATTTATAAGAGGGGCCACTTTCCTTCATCTTGATTTATAAGTTTCCTTGCTCAAATGCTTTACTTTTACTTGTTGGAGTTTGGTTATTTTGAAATCTGTGTTGAAGAATTAAAAGACATGAACAGATGAAGGAAATACAATTAAAAGGTGAATGAATTCAAAAGTTGCGGTAAAAGGTGATAACAAAATCTGACCATTGCTGCGAAATCAACTCATTACTAATTGATAACAATTGTTTAGTGGGCTTAGAAGAGCAAATGACGAAAATGGTCATAGCTCTATATGTTTATGTCAAACAACAATAAAAGCGGCTCTTGTGCATGGAAAAAAAACAAGTTATCGAAAGAAATTGATTCTAGGTTTATGAGATGAGTGACTGACTCATCGACTAAACATTCAAACGATTTATTTTTTTTACACATTAAATATAACTTATTCACAGATCAAATGGTGATTGTGGTTACTAATTACATCGATAAAATTTGTGTTATCTTCAGCATTTGCTCACTTCTTTCCACCAAGTTCAGACTGGGTTAAGTTCTCGGTCTCTCTAGCTTTTATGCTTTCTTTCTTTAGCTCCACAGACACACGAACATCTGGTTTCAGCATCCAAATTATGCGCTCAGACTTTTTTTGTTTTTCAAACAAACATAATCAAACCATTTATACAATTGTGGTACATATCTGGTGCAAACCATTTATACAATTTTTTCGAATGAATTGATTTTCAGATATGGTTCTCTTATCCTACTTATTCCCAATGAAGAACTGAGTCAACTACATCCCGAATTCAAAGCAATTAGAGAAGGAGAAGATAAACGAAGAAAATGATTTGACAAAGTTCGAGATCAAAGGAGTACCAAAACTGTGGTTTGACGAAGACTGTTATTCTGACTTTAAGTTGATGGATGAGAGTGAGAGCAATATCTGTTTAAATCTCTGTAAATGTTAAAGAGTTACAATGTGTCAGTTGTTTACTAATTTATAAGAGGAGCCACTTTCCTTCATTATTCTTGACTTGATTTACTTGCATTCAGATAAGTTTCTTTGCTTAAATTAATGCTTTATTTTTACTTCTTCTTTTTCCAGTCTGGTTATTTTGAAATCTGTGATGAAGAATTAAAAGATATGAACATATGAAAGGAATAAAATGAAAACACAGACAAAATCGATTAATCACATTGGAATTATTTTTAAAAACAATTGTTTGGAAATTTGGATATTCATATGAACGTGTATTTCGTATTTCTTTTTATTTATAAAGTTTTGTTTTATTAGGATTGTGATTTATGGGGGCCTTCTCAGAACATGTATAGTGTATTGAATTGAACTCATCATAGTATGTAGTAATAAACTAATACTTTCTATGTTTCATAGTAAGTGTCACTTTGACACTTTTCACACAAATTAAGAAAGTATTATAATGTTCAATATTACCTTTGTTTGACTCTTAAAATTCTATAGTGTTTAATGTTTTTTTTTTTAATTAGGGATAAAATAGATAAATTAATGATAAAAAATGCATTAATGAAATAAAAAAACAGACACTTATTTTGTAACAAAGAAAAACTTCTAAAATGACATTTATTATGAGACAGAGAAAGTAATAGCCCAAGTGTGCAGTGTCACAAAGAAAAACCACAAAATTGTTTTGGTAAAGATTCATTTTTTTTTTGTCATTTTTTTGTGAGACACAATAGGCAGGCCCACGGACCTATTATCCTGAAAAAAAAACTTTACATGAGGGAAAACTGAAATGGAACTCGAGACATGAGATGGCAGCAAAGGTGATGCAACCACTGGCTCACTTGCTCCTCTCACATTCATCTTTTTGACCCTTGCTTTGTTTCTTTTTGCTCCTCTCACATTCACTCTCAAGGTTACATTTACAAGGAGGGTTGACGATCTAGGTCCCCCTGAGAAGTATCATATAGCATCAGATCCACACGAAGTTTAGTCCATGTTCTAATTCCACCTCATTTGAAAGTTAAATATCTGATTCCCCCGAAATCAAAGTTGAAAATATATGGACTAAAAGAAACGTCAATGATAATTCATGGCAAATCATGGTGAAACAAATTGGGAGACAAATGGGTTAGTGTAGACCGATTGCAAAGGTCATATGTTAACCCAAATAGATACTACAATGTTGAACTTTTATCACTGTACACGATGTTAACTTTGGGGGTTGTATTGTGAGTATTTTTAATTAATAGAAGTATTATCTATCTTTTTCGGTACATGAATGGTTGATTTGTGAAAGAATAACAATTTGAGTGATGATATTTTGTAGTTTTATCAAGTGATGTCAGTTTGTCATGTGGTTGCTGTATGGGCTAGAATGAGCACATTCCTATTATGGCCCTCCCACGTACAAGATCAGCCTGTCAAAGCCGAGGCCCACAACATCGCCGACTAAGAAAAAAGGAAAAACTCAAGGAGATAAGGAAGAATGCCGAGGAATAAGGAAATGATAACAACAAAGAGAAAGATTTCCAAAATCTTTTGGGAAGGAGAATCAGAATGATGCCGACCTATCTTCACCTATATAAAGAAGGCTCTTCTCAGCACAAACAATATAGAGAATTCATTAGAGCAACCGGAGAGAGCTAGGGCAATTAGTTTTATTCTTTAGTTTTCTCTTTGTTGTTCTTCCTTATTCGCCCCCTCGGCAAACCCCTTTTGTACTTCTTCGAGCTTCGACTTGTCCAATAAAAGATTTATTCTCTTGAACCCTAAACCTAATTACTATAATTAGGTTGTGTGATTCCCGGATCATACAATTGGCGCCGTCTGTGGGGACCAGAGAATAAATCTCCCTAAAAACTTGTTCGGAGCTCAAGAAAACATGCCCGGAGAAAACGACGATCTTCCCAATCCTCCCGCGGATGGTAGGGAAAAAACACCACCTCCTCCCCCACCTGCGACAGAGACCACAACCCCAATCACCTCGGCAGACCTGACCAAGGCCCTTGCCGAAGCGATGCAGACACTCAACGATGGATTTGCCGCGCAGATCGGCGAAATCCGGTCCGCACAGCAGATACTCCAGGAGCGACTGACTCCATCGACCGTCAGACAGCAGCTGCTTTTCCCGACGACCCCGTCTGGTTTAACCGGGGGCACCGGGAGCAGCTTCCAACTACCCTGCCACCGATAGCGCCGCAACTCCGCCAGAAACCGTCGGCGAGGAGTTGCTTCGGCTTCGGCAGGAGATGAAACAGCTGGCTTCGCGCGTTGATCAGAGAGATCACCCGACGCCAGAGATCGAGAATGCTATCGCGATAACAGACAGCGGCCCTTTCACACCCCGCCTCAACGCCGTTCCTCTGAAGGAACAGATGACCACCCGATTGCCCTACTACAACGGGACCGAGAACCCGAGTAACTGGCTTTTGAGTTTTAAATTTGCCATGAAACGGCAAACGTACGAAACAGAACTCGAGTGAGAGGCAAACTATTGTCACGTCTTCTCAGAGCACCTGACGAAGTCGGCATTGACTTGGTTTACCAACTTGCCGAGCGGATCGAGCGACAGCTTCAAGGACCACACGAGGAAGTTCTTGCAGCACTACTCCATGCTCATAACTAAGAGCAACCTCAACCTGTTTACCATGGAACAGGGGAAGGACGAGACCCTTCGTAAATTCATGGACCGGTTCAGGGCAGCCCTCGCCGACCACTCCGACGTGGCCGACGACCTCAAGCTGAAAGCCCTCGTCAACGGCGTCTGGTACCGAACCAAGTTCTCGAAGAACTTGCTGCTCGACCCGCCAACCACGCTACAAGAGGCACTCCACAGAGCCCAGAAGTACATCCTCCTAGAAGAGAACACCAGCTTCAACGACCAGAGGTACGGCCCCGCGAAGGCGACTACCCCGAAACCTGAGGCGAAATCCGAAGCGAAACCGAGAGCCAGTAAATCGACGTCCTATGCGGTTCAGAAATCTTCTACCCCGGCGTCGTCTTCCACTTCTAAGTATAGTGTGTACTTTCCACAACAGAACCGGTCACTCGACTGAGACGTGCCAACATCTGCTGGAAAAACTCGTCGATATGAAAAACTCGGGCACCATCCAAGTCGATCACGGACCTTCGGAAGCCCGCCAGAAGAGCAATTCCCAGCGTCGCAACGAAAATCGTATCGCCGCCGACAAACGTAGAGCTGACGCAGAAAAAGCCGCACTACCTCCCGCCGAAGGGGACCCCAAGCGAGATAGAGAGGAACCCGGCGAAGAGAACAGAGACCTTCCACCCGCTCCGAGGCGGAGAATCCTCATGATCATGGGCAGACTTCCCGATTGTGATGATACCGTCAGTGCCATCTGAAACTACGAAAGGAAAGCCACCTTTGGCACGTCGGCTCCAAGACTCAATCGCCCTCGGGCCGACCATCAACTTCGGACCGAAAGACGCGACCGGCCTAGACACCCCTCATAATGACCCCTTAGTCGTCGAGCTCAACGTCCAAAACTGCGAGGTGACCAAGATTTTGGTTGGCACCGGCAGCAACGTCAATCTCATCTTCAAAGAAACCCTGGAGAAGATGGGAATCGACGAAGACAAAATCAAACCCTCGGCGAAGCCTCTGACAGGCTTCACCGGAAATCACTTCTTCTGCATCGGCACAATCTACCTTACGGTTTGTGCTGGTGGCATCGCCAAAACAATCAAGTTCATAGTAATGGACAAACCGGCGATCTACAACGCTATCCTCGGCACGCCATGGATTCATGAGATGAAAGGAGTCGTCTCGACTTATCATCAATGCATGAAATTCCCGATTCAAACGGGAGTTTTCACGCTACGCGGCAGCCAACAGGCCTCGCGATCCTGCTACCTCAGCGAGCGCCGACTACGAAATGTCTCGGCCTGTACGGTCAGCGGAGAGATGGACACCAGACTTTTCTACCCCGAACAACAACGACACGCTCAAACCGGCGGACAAGGCAGAAACACTGGCGAGCGTCAACTCGAACGCTGAAAAACAAGACGATGCTTCGGCCAGTCGCGTCGAAGCACCAAAAAAGGAGGGGGGCAAGGCCAGTAGCGCCGAAGTCCCAAAAAAAAAAAAAAAAAAAAAAAAGAATCGAGGATACCTCAATTGTAACGAACTACGATTGGCTTGATCCCAATCTCGGGTACGTAGGCAACCTTTTCGAGGGTCCAGCTATGACTTTAATAAATTTTTATTTTGTTCTTTGAACTTAATACAAGTTTTATTCGCTTCGGCGGAGTGTATTACTCAACCCTCAGCTCATTATTGACTTAATGAACTTCGAAGAAAATTGCTTTGTTTCGTCTCTGACTTAATAAACCTTTTTCGCCTATTACTATTGACGAGGCCATTGAATAAAGCGTTCTGGCCAAACAATTTAGTCTAGACTGTGACTTCGGCTTAGTACCCACTTCGGCCAGTTTTCAAAATTTTAATCGACTCCGACAAGTCTTAAAGTTTCGATTTATGTCCCAACGTCGTCATCAGTAAAAGTATATACCGAGGTGAACGACTTTGACCTCGAGAGTAATTATGGACTGATCATCCACCTGGAAGCTATGTCCAAACAAAAAGCTCATAGCCGAAAGGATAAAGCCGAGGAAGAGCTCGCTCATCTATTACTTGCAGACTCGTTTGGACCGTCGCGCTCGAAACGTCAACCTCAACTCGTATTTGATATGAAGTGAGACGAAGCGACAAAACTTCGCGTTCACTTCGACTTGTGTATGTCGAAGCGCTTAGGCCTAAGTATGGCCGAAGCGTACCGATCCGACTGTGATCGAAGCGTCTCAGCTAAAGACGAAGTAATCCGTTTGAAACTTCACTTTATATTGTCCGTCGTCGGCAAATAATTTGAATGTTAAAAACAAAGAACCGGAATAAGTTTTTACGAAGCTAAGTCATGACGATGATTTAAAACTTTATAAATACTATTTCTAGCAACGAGAGAGCGTAGTATTTGGATGAAAACCCTCCCGGGCAATGTCATTACAAATCAACAAAAGGGCAAAACAAAGCGTAAAGCGCCGAGGGTAATCACTCGGGTCTCGATTCTTTGTCTCCCCCTGTTCCGGTCGGCGTCGGGACTAAGACGTCGGCCGCGGCAGCATCATCCCGCAGCGTCTGCTTCACGCCTGCCACGATCTCGTCGAAAAAAGGCCTGATTGCATTACGCATAGTTCCAAACTGTTCAAAACCTGCCGGAATATTCCAAACCCCATCAAGATTAAAATCACAAAAGAAGAAAGAGACATCTGACCTGCTCGGTTCAGCCAAATCTTCTTCAGTGATCTCGACTTCATCAGTAGCCTCGGCTCGTGCCTTTGCCTCCTCAAGGAGCCTTTCAACTTGCTCCATCACGCCGTCAGGAAGCACACAGCCTTTTCTTTCAAGGACCTTGAAGTGAGCCAGCACGCTCCTATATTTGGCCTCCCCAAATAAAGCAGCCTCGACTTCTTCCTTTCCAGCAAGAAGAACGCGGACCTTCGCTACTAGTTTAGCATAGTAAGCCTTGGTCCCGACGAAGACCCGTTCGGACGCAGAACAAACCTTCGCATCCATAGAAGCCCGAAGCCGAGACGTCTCCTTCCTTGCTGCTTCGGCGGCGGCAGCCGACTCCGTCGCATGTTTCTTCGCCGCTTCGACAGCAGCGATCAACTCAGCCTCGCGGCTCTTCACCCTTTCAGCTTCGGCGGCTGATTCCGCCGCCTGCCTCCTTGACGCTTCTACCTCCGAACGAAACTCCGTCATCTGCGATTGAAGGTGTGATAGAGCTTCAAACCTCCCTTTCAACGAAGTGACTTCGTCCTGAAGCATCTTCTGCGACTCAGACAGCAGCTCGACCTCTTTCTCTAGTGCCTCGTTGCGAACCTCACTATTGGCAAGAATTTGCTGAGTAGAAAGGAGGCTCGCGTCGTAGTATGCAAAGGTCGCCGTCACCTCACTCATACTCTAAAACATTCAACAACATCAATACAAGCAACAGTTTAAACGAGCTATAGCCAAAACAAATGGCCAAGTGTATTACCTTGACCATGCTGTGAAGAGTGCTACCTACCATGGCCTTCTCTCCATAATCCTCGGCGTGAGTACCAACCCTCGGCAGCGGCTTCGTAAGCGGGGAAAAGTGAACCGCGGCTCCCTGGTCCTGCACAAATTGATGGTCGCCATCCCACTTGAAGTCCACAGAATGGGGGTTGCCAGATGCTTCCCCGGTAGTCTCGTCTCCAGTCGGCCCGCTTCGACCGAGCGGCACCTCGCGATCCTTCTCAGAACAAACCTGTTCGTCGATAACGGCGTCAACTGGGGCGGTTTCCTTTAGGACGCTTCCGGAAACGTTCGTATCAACAGCAACGGCAGTCGAAACCTCGGCCCTCTCAGTATCGACAACAGGGATAGTCGGGTCCTCGACTTCTTCATTCGATGAAGGAACAGTTGGAGTGATCTCCTCCGGCATGCTCCCGGGCACATCAACGACAACGGCAGGAGCAGACGACTCTTCAACCTCCTCGATATTGGGAGCTTGTTGAGCTGCTTCTGTTGGACCTTCGTCCCGCCCCGTGTCGCCGGACGAGAGCATAACAGTTTCGGGAGCCCTTGAGGACGAAACTGGAATGGTCGCGTCGGACGGAGCGAGGCGAGGCGGCACAGTGGTTGACGAAGGAACGGTGCTTGGCTTGGATGACCCCACCGAAGCATCGTGTCTCCTCTTCGTCCTCTGTTCCGCGCCCTGTTTGGCTTGCTCCAAGGCAGCTTTCCTGGTGAACCAAGAAAGTTAGCCTCGTCCTAAACACGTATGAGAAATGTTAAACTACGAAAAGTTTGACTAACCGTCCCGCTTTGGATGAATGAGCAGAAGCGGCAAGTGGTTTTGCCGAAGCAGTCGTTTTCTGCTTCTTCGACGAACTGCTCGTCTCGATCTGCAGCTCCACCTCGTCAGCACCATGAAGTTTCCTCTTCATCTTCTGGTGAAACGAAGATGACTTGGGTGCAACTATAAAGAAAAGCAATTATAGCATCCTCAAAATCTAAAGAAAAGGGACGAAACGCAAAGTCAAGAAGAGGTCCTTACCATTTTGCGGAGGGACTCTGCGCGAGGTCCCCTCCTGAGCCTTCTCGGCGCTCTTCTTCTTCGACGGCCAGGCTCGCCGGCTGACAGTCGAGAGGAGGTGAATGTCCCTCTCGACCTCGGCCGTCCTCTTGGCGGCTTTGTAGGAACCTGCACGACCGGAGAAGAATCATCAATACATCGACAGAGCAAGGAGCGACGACGAAGTCTTAGAAAAGTCTAACTTACCAGGAGCCCGTCTCCATTCAGGGAAGATTTGGGGCTGATAGTCGCCCGCCGAGGCTGCGTCAATCCGGACGAAGAAATAGTAACGCTCCCGTCATGAATTTTAGAGATCGAGGCCCCCGCCGCGATCTTTTCCTTCATCGTCGTGGAAAAGAAATTCATCCCAATTTCAAAGGGATCCTTGTCTTTAGCCCCGGCACGAAGAGTCGAGACTTGTTCAAAGAAGTCGGCATTGAACTGAATTCTTGCCGCCTTCGCCAACTCGGCGCAAATGAGCATGTGCCGGATTACAGAGTGGAAAAGTTGGCTCGTCGCCACTCTGTGATTCTCGCAGTAATTGAAGAAAAACGGCGGAATCGGGAACGTCATGCCGAGCCACGTGAAGAAGCACTCGTATACACAGAAGAAGCCCTTAGGCAGAGTCCAAGGTCTCTCCTCGACGAGAGGAAGGCGAATTACGACCTCCTTCGGAATCGAGCAAGCAGCTCGAAAGTCAGCGAGGACTTTTTTGTCCATCCAAGACCGCCCGTCTAGCTCCTTGTTCTGCTCACCGGGAGGCTTTTTGAAGTTAATCCTTGCCGGACAGACAAGGCGACCAATGATATATGTGATCTCGTTATCATCTATTGGTTCGGCGTCCGGATCGTTGGGCGGGATGTCATCCCGGTACGACGACGACGGTTCAGATTCGTCTTGGAGCTGCGGGATTACAAAGTGCGCGGAACCCGGTCCGAGGGCATCAGGATCTGCCGCCGAGGCATTCTGACGGATCTGTGCGAGAGTCGGCGATCTCCGCCGTTTGTCAACCAAGGAGGGGATCGAGGGATCCTCCTGTTCTTCCGGAGGGCTCGATTTGCTCTTTCGAGAACTAGAACTCGTCATTGTAACAGGGTGAGAGTTAAGAGAATGGTTTCGAAAGAGAACCCGACAAGTTCGAAGGAACTGAATTTGTCGGAGAAGGGGATTGAAAAACCCTATAAATCTAACCGTCGAATCGGCGATTTGAGACTCGAGATGAGAGTGAATCGGACCGAGACGGCGAAAAACAGAGTAATTTTGAGATTGAAACAGAGGAGTTTAATCGAGAATTGAATAGAAATCGGAGGCAAGCCGGAGTTTTTCGTTTGAGAGAAAATGGGAAATTGAATCGGCTCCGAAGATATCAAAAGATTTTGTGGAAACGTGTCGCGAAATCCCGTTGGTGGAGACCTTTCGTTTTCCCGCCTGTGGAAACCCTAAAGGAACTTGGGCTTTTTGGGCCGGGAAATCGAATCGACAGGCCCATTAACGAGATAGAAAAATTCGATAAGTACACGGCTTCGGCGCCTTCTGACGATAGCTAACGGAGAATCATATTTCGACTAAGTATGAGACTTCGGCGGAGCTTATCTTTCACGATTGAAGGACCAGGCTTCGCGTCATGAAGTTTGCCGAGGTGAATTCCATTAACTCGCCGAAACTGGGGGGAGGGGACTTATTGTATGGGCTAGAATGAGCACATTCCTATTACGGCTCTCCCACGTACAAGATCAGCCCGTCAAAGCCGAGGCCCACAACATCGCCGACTAAGAAAAAATGAAAAGCTCAAGGAGATAAGGAAGAATGCCGAGGAATAAGGAAAGGATAACAACAAAGAGGAAGATTTCCAAAATCTTTTGGGAAGGAGAATCAGAATGATGCCGACCTATCTTCACCTATATAAAGAAGGCTCTTCTCAGCACAAACAATATAGAGAATTCATTAGAGCAACCGGAGAGAGCTAGGGCAATTAGTTTTATTCTTTAGTTTTCTCTTTGTTGTTCTTCCTTATTCGCCCCCTCGGCAAACCCCTTTTGTACTTCTTCGAGCTTCGACTTGTCCAATAAAAGATTTATTCTCTTGAACCCTAAACCTAATTACTATAATTAGGTTGTGTGATTCCCGGATCATACAGTTGCATTGCAGCTTCCTTACAAATGATTCGAATGTCCGAACCAGAGTAACCCTCAAATTTATCAACCAGCACATGATGAGGCAATGGCTCATCCCCCGGTTGTGACGGCAAGAGCAACTCGAACATTCCTCATCTTGCTTCCGGATCCCGTAAAGGTACAACAATCTAAAGATTTTTCACTAGCTGAGTCCAGAACAAACGGGACATCTCAAAGAAGCATTCTTGTTCAATTACCAAAACAAAACAAAAACAAAAGAATACTCTTTTCTCTTGACGCCAGGAATATATCGACCAATTCGGTAACAATTTATACTCACTAAAGATTATAGAACAAGTGTTTTCAACTCACCGTGAGAGATTAAGAACCAGGGATCAAGATCAACCCAAAGCCACCATCGTATGACTGCACAAACAATGTAGCACTAAATGCTTTTTCTTTAAAGCTCCAAAAGCTTATTACCTTCCATCATCCTGTTGAAAGGTTTTTCATTCACAGTCAATGGTCGAGAGATCATGCCCAGTGACCTTATGAATGGCCAATGCACAATAAGTGCTTGCTAGGTGACTCTTGTTGTAAGTTAAATCCTGTGCCAAAGACTAAATGTAAAGCCCCACACACATGCCAAAACAAAGATAATCAAGGTAAAAGCTTCGTTCTCGAACCAAAAAAACCATAGAATTGATTAAAAAAAAACTGACATTTCATGTCGTGTATTCGAATATCTCAGGCTTTGATCTTCTTCGTACTCTTTGATTACCGTTTTAACAAGATCACTAAATACCCTTAATTAATATGGCACCACCACCTCCGTCGCCACCACCGGTTTCATTGAAGGTTGTGCTCCTTTTACTTAGGGTTTTAACCGGCACATTCCTTGTTATAACAGTCATCATCCTCAGCACCAACAGCGTCACCATTGAATCAGATGGAAACGCATTGAAATTTCATTTCAAAGATGTTTATGCCTATAGGTAAATCCAACGAAACCTCAAAACAATTTCGTTTGCTCCTTTTTTGGATAATTATATTCGAGTTTTGTTTGGTTGAGGGAAAACATGCCACAAAATTACCAAACCAAAGTAATTTGGTTGAAGGCTTAAAGCTTTACTAGTAGAAGACCCGCGCGTTTGCGCGGTGGTACGTTATGTTTTTATCAAGAAAAACAAATAGTAGTAGTGTAGGGATACATTTTTTTTTTTATCTTTTCAGTTTAATTTAGTTTAGATTATTTCTGTTGGATTCATTATATTTCTGTTATGAGGGAATAGGTCTGAGACTTTTAACCCATACCCGAAAATCCGAACCGAATTGATCCACAATACCCGTATCCGATTAATTTTTGGTATAAAACAAATCACCAGATAGGTAAAATATTTGATATCCGTGGGTATCAGATAATACCAGAACCGATTCGATACCGGATCGGGTACCCAAATTACTTGAAAGGATGTTGTGGATTATTTTTGATATTATAAATATTCTTTTTTTTAGGTTTTTTGGATTTATTTATTTATTTTGGGTATAAAACAAATCACCCGATGGGTAAAATATTAAAATATTTGATACTCGTGGGTATCATATAATACCAGAACCGAATCGATACCCTATCGGCAGTGTTAAAAAAAGCGGTAGGCGCTAAGCGGGCGGTGACCCTTAGCCTAGTGCCTAGAACGCCTAATCGGGGCCTAGGCGATTTTGTAGGCGGTTTAGGCGTTTTTTAATATTAATAAAATATATAAATATTAAATATATATCATAAAATAATTTCAATAAAATGATCCAACTATAAATAGAAAAGTTAAATTAAACATTTAAAAAAAAAATTAAATCCGCCTAACCCGCTTAAACCGCCTATATCCGCCTAATAACCGCTTTAAACCGCCTATATCCGCCTAATAACCGCTTTAAACCGCCTATATCCGACATCCGCTTAATCAGGGCGATTTACATGAAATCCAATCGGATAAGCTCCGCCTAGCCCGCTTTTTTGAACACTGCCTATCGGATACCCAAATTACCCGAATAAGTATTATGAATTATTTTTGATATATATATATATATATCTATTTGTTTTTTTTGATAAATTTTTTGGAGCTTTTGGATATATTTCCATTTTTTTTACCTGATTAATTAACAGATTCGAATTTTGGTTTGACTGAACCATCGGTTTGTTTTAAGTTATTATTCTTGTATCCAAACAGTTTTATCTCTTATTCTTATATCCAAACAATTTTTTTTTCTCTTATCCTTGTATCCAAACATTATTAAAATGTACTTCTCAATTAATAGTAGTACTAGTAGCAGACCCGCGCGTTTGCGCGGTGTGACGTTGCGTTTTCGTTGCAAAACTAATACCCTAATAACCAAAACTTCAACTTATACCTTAATCACCAAAAATTGCATCATAGGTTTCTCAATTTAATTGATTTTAATTTCTGTAGAGTGTGAGTCACTATCGGCAAAGACCAAGATGCATGCTACAAATGTTTAACATGCCACAAAATTACATTATAAAGTATGTAAGGAGGTGTTATTGGATTGAGATTGTTATGTGTTTTAAAGTAGTTTAATTATGATGTATTGTGTTGAGTTTTGATGAATTTATTATAACTCACGGGAAAGATTTTAAAATCTAAGACAAAACCCATGTATTTGTTTTGCTCATGTTTTAAGAGAGAGAATCCATTGAAATCCCCTAAAACTGTTTTCTAAAATTATCAAATCAAAATTGAATAACACATGTTTTTATTGTATTTTGAAATACATCAAACAAATACACAATTGAATAACACTAGATTTAACTCTGTTTTTAAAATACAATCAAATACATTAAAATAACCAATCCAATAACACCTCCTAAATCTCTTTGACTAACTTCAAAAAGTTAATTCATTATGTTACAATCAAGAAAAGATCACGAAATATTAGCCTCTCATAATGGTTAACGGAATTAAAAAACAACTTAAAAGATTTGTAACACTTAGTCTGAAAGAAAATGAAATGTTTATAATTTATTTCTATTAAATCCAATCTCAGATCAAAATAAACTTGCTGGAAACTAAGTACATGAGAACATCGGTTTTCTCTAGTCTAGTAAACTTTTTCGTAGCCTTATTCTTCTTAGTCTCATGCTCTGTATTTTTAATTCATTTTCCTCCATAGTGTTCTCCAACATATTTTTGACTATGCAAAGCTCGGTTTGATGTAGATTGGAGACCAAAAGATAAGAGTTCAGTTCTCCAGCAAATTCTACAGCTTTTAATGGAAGGACCAGCTGCACATTGATGACCACCGACCGTGACGAAGGATAGTTCAAATAAGGTAAATGAAGTAGTTTTATTACCAGTTGTGCATCTCCTCTGTTTTGTCTTGCCATCTCTTTGTGTTCTCTAATCAACTGAGACATTCATCTCATATCTAATCAAATCTTTAATTCTTTTGACACAATGGAGATTACTTCATTAACTTACCCGCTGCTATCTTTATCAAAGTATTGGAATGCTTTGTGCAAATGTTCATCTCTTTCCAATCTGTGTCTATGCATCCTCGCCCAATAGATTCTCGCATCTCTCGGTGCTCCAAGTGCTCGAAGCAGTCTGTAACACAAATGTAGCCAAGAAATACAATGTTATGTCTCTCTTTCTTAACACCAAAAACTTTGTAAAGATCACTCATTTTACCTTGTTACTTCCTTGGCGTTTAATGGACAGAGACCGGCGAGTTTCCTCTCGTTAGAAGTCATGCTAGATTTTGCTGTTAAGAGCTCAGGCCGCTTGATCCTCTCTGTTTACGCAATCTCATTATACTTTGAGCTCAAACCAGAGAGACAGCCAGTTCTCACCCACACATCTTTCTCCAATCGAAGATGAAGCGCAATGTAAGGTCCTTTGTTCCTCATTCTCTCTGCAAGCTTCTTTCCTCCGCAAAATTGAAAGAACCCCAAGCACACACCATAATGTCCTCTCTGTCTTGATGTTGGTACCCAGTCAAGCACACAACTAAGCTTTTAGCCCCTGGAATCCCATTCAAATTCTAAGAGGCCTGAACAAAACCTGCCAAATTACGCAATATGATAAACCCTTGAGTAAAACTTGTTACTGATATCTTCTTATTCTCTTTTTTGGATTTAATCATAAGAAACTGACCGATTTTTCATCTATAAGCATTCCAACATCAAAGCTGTGATCAACCAATGACCTAGTGACAACCACCTTCCCACTGCTACGGGCAGCAACACATAACGGATCATCCTATAATATCCCAAAGCAAAGTAAGATCTTTTTCAACTGCGAAGACATAATAGAGAGAGAGAGAGAGAGCAAAAAATAGAGATAAGACTTACATAAACAAACTTATCTACAATGAGGTGAGCACAGGTTTCGTTGCATTGCCCAACATCAATACCACCACTACCCAGAAGCTTGGATCGTAACTGTAGTGAGATCATTGGACAAAATTGACACAAAATATGTCAATGAATCAGAAATCTAGCGAGTAAATAACTTGTAATCGTTTTACAAAACAACGGAGATTGCTCAAAACAATCAGAAACCCTTGATATGAAAACCACATCTATTATTAAACAAAGAAAAAAAATCACAAAATCAATCGCATAACACGTTCTGGGAAAATCAAAGAGAACGGAGAGAAAATAGAACACGCTGGAAAACGAAATCAATCCCAGAAATTGAAAGACTATGAGAATCAAACAGAGAAGAAACGGCTTACCCCAGACGATAAACCCGTCAGAGAAAAAGTGGCAACTTGTTCTAAAGACTAAAATCCTAAATCGATGGGATTTGCAGACTTTTTCCTGTAATTATATTTGCGTGTGAACCGGGTCGGTTTTCGAAATTAGAGAATTAAATGTCTGATGTCTAATACGATCCGGTTTTATTTAAGTTGTATAAAGGTCCGCGTCCCGATTCGAATCAATTTGGGTGGGCTATTCTCGATTTAAATCTATTCGGGTGGGTTATTCGCGAGTCACCGAGTCAACTCGGCCGAGTTAGTTTTTTTTTATTTTTTCCAGACACTTTTAACCTCTGCTATTCCTGCATCCAAACAGAATTTATTCATTAATCTAGTGGCATTCTCTGTAAATACATGGGTTTTTTAGTCTTTTTTTTAAATTGTACTTCTCAATTAATATTGTAGAGATAGATTAGCATCTTGTAACAATTCTTTACTATGAATTTTAATTTACTTTTTGGGTTTTAACTAAATCTGTCGCTTAATAAACTTTTTTAGAAAAAAAAAAAAATTGCTTGAAGATAAATGCTTTCAGCTGCCATCATCGGACTATTGAAGCCCACATGAAGCCCAGCCCAACAGCTATCCCACACGTGAGAAGTAGAATAAGATCTTGATGTCTCTAGATCTTCTCCATTGTTCATCAAGATCTTCTCCATTGTTCTCTATAGCCTATAAAACCCATGTCATCTCATCCTTGTAAATGTAACCTTGAGAGTTGTTTAACTCTCCTTCTCTTTGTCTTTATGATAATCAAATCTACTTTGTGTTCTTGAAGACATCCTAAATCAATCTCCTCTTTTCCTTCTTGTACATAAATAAAGCTCTAGTGAGCTATCTCTTCTTCAATCTCATCTTCTAGTTCAATAAGCTCTTTAGAGCATAAGTCTCTTTCTTCCTAAAAGTTTAACACGGACTACTTTACGCCTTCGTACAAATATTCTTCACAGTCTCAGAACTAGCCACCAGAATAAAAAAACCCTTTAAACTATCAACTCGATTTTTACGGTGACAAGGTAGATCATTTATTTTTAACCAATAGTGGATATTTAATATGATTTTATTTGAATGTATCAATTGATTTTCTTAAACAACTAAGCTTTGACTGGAAATGTGTTTTTTCTTTTAACTAATGACAAATTTTGAAACGGACAGATAATATTATATGTAGCGGCAACTGGCTCGGCTGCTGGATTTGGAGTGAGCAAAGATTTGAAAGATGCATTTATAGCATTAGTGGCATTGGATTCAAATGAACATGTGGATAAGTTCTTCAGTAGAGGATACGCATCGGCCGGTATGCTTCTGTTTGCTTTCCTCTATCTCGCTGTACTTTCCTCTGTCTCGCCGTATTATATGTTTTCTCATCACACGCCATTGCCAAACGCTAATTTAGTTAAGACTCTCATTATTATTCAACTTTTCATCCGATAATCCTTTCCACTAGGATTTTGATCATATAGCTTTGTTGCAATGTTATGAGTTGGTGTAATTCTCTAAAAACTTTGAAATTGTATTTGTATTTGTTCTGAAAGCTCAGTTCGTGTTGTGTTAATGTAGTTCAACTTCAAGACAAAAATATAGATCTAGAGATATTTGTATGTAATTAACCATATTCAAATCTCTGAATTACCGAAACATCGAAACACATGGGAACATATCTCGAATCACTCTCAGATTATAGTGACATTAAGTGGAGCAAGGAGTCATATAATTAAACTTTATAAGAAAAATAAGGGATATACTAAAGAGAAAATTAGTTATATTAGCACAATTTAGTATATCCAGGGCCGGCCCGACCCAATATGGCGCCTAAAGCAAAAAAAAAATTTAACCCATAAAAAACACAGGTTAAAAATAAAAAACGACTTTTGCATGAAAGGATTTCGAACCCATGACCTCTACAACATGAAGCAACGCCATAGCCACCACACTACTAAAGAATCTCTGTCACTTTGGCGCCCTTAAATGTTTATTATTTGCTGGCGCCTAAAGCACTATGCTTCACTTGCTTTAGGTCCGGGCCAGCACTGAGTATATCCCTTATTTTTCTTATAAAGTTTAATTATATGAATATACTAGCGTAAATAAGGGATATACTAGCATCTATTCCTAACTCAAAATTGTGTAAAAAGACGGTTAACCCTTCTAACTAACACAAATTAAATTAAACTAAATACAACAATTTATTTTTCTTAAAAATGTTTTTTTACTTTAACCCAACAAAACTCAGAAACACGACATCCCTAAATCTCATTGTTACTCCACCTTTAGAGAAAACTCCACTGGCGATTTGTCTTTTCAGTTGATTTCCGACGGAGCTGGATTAATCCGTCGTCTCCATTGAGGCTCCGCTGTGTCGTCCTCTACTTTGATCAAAACCGGAACAGAAACAATGGCTGTGGCGGAGCCGAAACAAGTTGACGGAGATGAATAGATGATTCCGACGGATTCGAGACTGCCAGAGAACGGGAAATCAGTGATGAAGAAGGAAATGATGATGAATGATGATAGTAAAAAGTAACGATGCCGTATCGACCCAGGAAGAAGCACATCAGTCGGATAAACCGGAGAAGAAGGAAGAGCAGATTGAGCTAACGGGAGAAGCAGTGGCCATTACTGACGACAGATCAAACCAGGGAAATCTCACATAGATTGAACGAGAAATGAGTTGTTACACTCTTCTTTAGGGTTGTCGAGTTTATGGTTTCAATATTAGAGAAACCTAGTAAACAGACCTTCAAATTCCTGTAAAATTTTGAACTTTTAGATGAAATTTGTCTTTTGATCTAGAAGGAGAAAGCAATGGCAGAAGAAAATGAGGCTAAAGCGGAAGGAAACAAATTGTTCGTAAATGTTCTCATAATTTGCTTTGAGAATGATGTCGTTAATTACTGTTTTTTTTTTTGTATGAATCGTTAATTACTGTTAATATGCTGAATATGTTGTGTTTTTAGCTAAGCTGAAGGAGATGGGAAACTCGATTTTGGGTTGATTTGGGATGAGTGTGGACAATTCAAGGCTGTTAAAGATCCCAACACTGGCTCCTACTCTCTTTCTTTCCAGAACTAGTGGTCTTAATGTTTTGCTTCTACCACTTAATGTTTAGCAACGATTTGGTTACCATTGCAATGTGTTATGTTTCTTGATGCATTGGTACTGAAAAGATGCAATCTTTCTTTGGATTTAATATAGCTGTAAATTAAAATAATTTAATGTTACAAGTTACAACAATTGGTTGGTGATTTGTCTCACATGATACAGAAAATACCACAAGTTATTACATGATTCAATTCAATCCATGAAAAGCCGGAAGATCATGTATGTGTTCTTTTTTTTTTTGGTTATGTTTTATAGATTATGTGTGATGGCATCTTTTTTTGCCTCGTGACAAGCAAGACAGGAAGAAGATGACTTAAGAAAATGACGACACAATTGTTTTTTTTTTTTGAAAAAAAGGACGACACAATTTTTATGGCTTTGTTTTTCTTTTTCTATCGTTTGTAGAATACTTGGACTTGGTATAGGATTTTAAATTGTTATGTCTGATTTAATAGGATTTGGTTTGGTTTTGTTAACCATTATAAATCAAAATTCAGTTATGATTGGTTTAATTTAAAATCGAAATCAAATTTTTAAATGTTTGTGGTCATTATAAAATAAATATGTGTTCAAAGGGAACAAACTTTTCAAGTAAATTTGTGGCTTAAAAAAACAAATCTATGGAAAACCAATAAGTTTGTCAAATTTAGTTAAATCTATTGCCAAAGGAAAATAAATCTCTAGGTATAGCTAATTAAGTTTGTCAAGATTAAGTAAGTCTGTATCCAAAAAAAAATAAATCTATAGAAGCTTAATAAATCAATGAAAATTAACTAAATCCATGACCAAAGAAAGCTCAATATATAGAAACTAAATAAGTCTATCAAAATTATGTAAGTTTGTGCCCAAAGAAAATTAAATCTATAGAAATTTAATAAGTCCGTCAAAATTAAGTAAATTTGTGGCTAAACAAAAATAAGTCTATTGTGTCTGTAAAATAAATATGTAGTTTTTTAAAAAATATATATATAATGGCATTTCTGTAATTTATATTTTTGCTAACAAAATATTGAAGGGTAAAATAGGCATAAAACACATTAATAATAAAAATAAAATAAGAGTTATTCTAGTAATTAAACTATGAATTAGAGCTAAACTAACTTTTTCCTATAATTAAATTAATAATGACAAAGAGCACACCAACACACATATGTGAGCATCTTATCAAACCCTTTTCTTTTGCATTATATTAAATCTTTATTTTTGATTTCACTCTCTAGGATATAAACCTTTCTTAGATAATGAAGTCATACTTTCCTTTTGCTTCTTTGGTTTCATAGCCTCAAATGCTGTTTGGTTTAAGAAAATATTTTAGATGATATTCCTATGATTAATTGTCACATGAGAAAATTGATATCAAAATCAAATTATTCTTTGCACAGTCGGTGGTGGCATAACGAATAAATTTTATGCCTGCTAGATCACTTTTTTGGCGGAGATAACTAGATGATTGCACGCGTCTAATGCGCGTGTATGGTAAACTTTAATGATTTACAGATAATTTTCAAATTTTGATTAACCTCTTATCTGAAAATTATTAGATTAACCTCTTATCTGAAAATTATGTTATATATGTATAGGTGATATCCTCCGCCTAATGCATCATAAATATAAATCAGTGAATTTTTATGTTATTAATTTGTGAATTTTTCGTCGTAAATATAAATCAGTGAATTTTTCTGTTATTAATTTGTGTATCATAAATTGACAATTTCCCAAAAATATAATTTTATGTCAAAAATTGTTTCTAAAAAAATATGATTCCACAAATTTTCGGCCCAAAAAGTTATGTCTCCACAAAATTTCTATCCAAATTTTACGGTTTAAATATGATTTTAAAAAAAAAATATATATATTAATCTGCGAAGCTCCCACCAACGAAAATTTGAAAGTTGTTCCAATCTATCCCGAAACTTGTTCCCATTTTTTTTTCTTAATATACTTCCACAAAGTTTAAGCTAATTTGTACATGCATCAAACAATATTGCATCCTAAATTTTACATTCATTTCCCGTTTTTCCTTTTCTCTTGACCTTAAGGTTCCTTCGTACTTTAGAAATTACGTAATATATTCCTCTAACTTAATTCTTTTTATTGTGGAACAGTAATTTCAGTGCCATTAGTCTATTACGTTAAATTAACTTATGATTGACCTTAACTCTTTTTGGCAAAAAAAAGCAATCTATTGCCAAATACTTTTAGCAACACTCCATGATAATAACAATCTTTTTTTTCTATTGCGCATAGAATAAGCTCATCTTAAATGAGGTATATAGATCAAATAAAAAAGATGATTCTTTAAATTACATTACTCTACAGCTTTGGTTTTCAAATTCTTTCGTTTAGATTCCAAACAAAATATGATGAATAGGCTGAATAAATGATATTTTTTGCTTCATGATAAGCTAGTCTCCATCCATTCTTCAAATTTGGATTTTCCTTGCTGGTCAGAGAGAGGTTTAAAAAGTTGTTCTTCAGGCAAACTTACAGTACGTGTAGAATGGCTTGTAAACCATCATATCATTTAATTGATACCACTCATAAAGATTTATAAAATTATATTGAATTTCAGAACCGATAAACTTATATATTACTGTAATCTAAATTAAATTTGCATAAGAAAGAAATACAAAGAGAAACTGATAAACGAACATGTAAATCAGAGAACAAAGATTATGATAATTTGTCTTCTAAAATTTGAATCATGGTACCATACTTTCATAGATACATAATTTAAAACAAATTTCAATATAACATATTAAAAGTGAACGTATATATATGAATAGATTTAATCATAAAAATGTGAATATTATATGAAAATGAAATACCTTCACACGAATATGCTCAAACCTCGGCCCTCTTCTTTTGGTGCATCTTTATACTCTACAAAACATGAGCAAAAATAGAAAAAAAAGTTTGTTTAGAAACCAGAAACGCAATAAGACAATGATGGAACACATCAAGAGTATGCAAAACTGAATGTGATTATACGTTTGAATAAGAAAGTACCATAGACACAAAGCATTAAAATTAGAAACTTGAAAATGAATTCAGATACCTGGGATTTATAGAGGAGGCAGCGGTCTGTTTCATTGAAAAAAATATGGCTGGAAACAAAGAAGGAACCATCATCGTCTTTGGGTTCACGGAGAGGAGAAGCGGCTCATCTGCATATAAAATATAAACAGAAAACAAAATGTATGCTCCATCAGAATCAGAAAGAAACCCAAGTATTAACAGAAAACAAAATGTATGCTCTGTTTAACAAACGACATGACTTATACAGTGAAGATAATGAAATGTTTAAAAAAAATAATGGTGCTCAGAAAGTTTTTCACTGATGGTGAAATATAGAAGCAGTGTTTCGTTTGCATTATATAGTGGTCGTACAAATGTGTAGCTCCATCGACAATATTAGGTTAAATCTATTGAAATCTTTTGAATTCAAAACTCCTACTTTTAATTAGGTAACTCAATAACTATATTACGAATATTCAGAGCTTTATAAGGAAAACAGAACTAAATTGCCATTGATAGGCACGGAAAATCTGAGCTGTCATATTAAGGAATACGGGTCAATCATGAACAACTCGGACTGAAACTTTAGGTAATAAAAATTAAAATTAATATTAGCATTAATTCTATATTTCCAGAAAACAGAGAACGTGAAGAAGAAGAATAAAATCGTCTTTATGAAGGGAAGGAAACACAGATATGGTCATAATGATACGATAAATATCAGTTAATTTCTAAAAAAACGGAGAAGCCCAATTCGCTAAAGCAGATAACTTCGTTATCGGAATGCTATAGAAGCCCAATGCGAAAAAAGTTCATTGTTGTTTTATTTTTGAAAAAGTGGATTAAGGCCCAACAAAAACAGTTTCATCGACAACAAAACAAAAAAATACCGTACACAGTTTTGCATCTTCGAAACAGAAATATTGTTGCCCACGCAGGAAGACAGAGTCGTGAACTCAAGAAGAGAGAATTCAATAAACAAAATCCCAGGACAAAAAAAGGAGTACCCACACAGTTTTGCATCTTCGATTATCTTTAAAACAATGATACTTTTCTAGAAACAAAAATCCATAGAAGGACAAAGGAAGACAGTTTTACTCAAGAAGGGAGAACTAAATAAACATGGATAGGTTCAACAGAAATCAATAAACGTGTTTACTCAAGAAGATAGAATTCAATAAACAAAATCCAAGGACAATCCGTAAAACGACCAAGAAAGACATTTTTACTCAAGAAGAGGGAATCCGAAATCCGTAAGACATCAGATCTATCGAAATTTTAAAGATTTGAGATTTATAGTCAACAAAATCTTGTAAAAATAACACACCTAATTTCGATTTCCGTTGATTGTGAAAGAAAGAGCAGAGAATCAGATAACTCCAAATGCGAGTTGAGATAAACATCAACATGGTTTTAAATCCAGAAATATGGTAGTCTTCTGGAATCTGAAATCCGTGATCCGAGAAAATGACATGCAATCTCAACGAATTGAGATCCGTAAGACAACGAAATCAGAAGAATACAACAGATTGGATCAAGGTTTCTCGTTTTCTATGGGAAACATCGAAATTCCAGGAAGAAAGAACATCCCAGTTAAAAAAAATGTAGATCCAATCTCTTTTATCAAAGTTCATTAATCGCATAGGCGGGGATTTCAACACGATAGTCAGGATTGACGAAAGAACGGGAGGTAATGGGCGTCTCTCACCGGATTCATTACTGTTTGGAGATTGGATTAATGAGATGCAGTTGATAGATATGGGATTTAAGGGGAACCAATATACATGGAAGAGGGGGAAAGAGGAGCGGTATTTCATAGCCAAAAGGTTGGATAGAATCTTGTGTTGTGCGCACACACGACTAAAATGGCAAGAAGCTTCAGTCACCCATCTGCCATTTTTGTCTTCCGATCACGCGGCATTGTATCTGCAGTTAGCCCCGATGGTTAAAGGGGATCCTAGAAGAAGGCCCTTCCGATTTGAAGCGGCTTGGTTAAGTCATGTGACGTTTAAGGACCTCCTTTCAACGTCATGGGATCCGAATATTGATACTAGAAGAGCGTTGATCAACCTTGAAAAGATTCTGCGGAAGTGGAATAAGGATGTTTTCGGAGATGTCCAAGTGCGAAAAGAGAAACTTGTTAAGGAAATTAAAGAGGTGCAGGAGGAAATTGAACTTTCTCCAACAGATTCTTTACTGCAGAGAGAAGTGGAGTTAATTAAGGAGTTAGATATTGTGCTGGAACAAGAAGAGTTGATATGGTTTCAGAAGTCTAGAGAGAAATGGGTGGTTCATGGGGATAGGAATACAACTTTTTTTCATGCATCTACTATTATCCGGAGAAGAAGAAATAGAATTGAAATGCTGAAAAACGAAGATGGAGCTTGGATTTCCAACGTTCAGGAGCTTGAGAAGTTGGCGGTGGACTATTTTCAGAGAATATATTCGCTTGATGATGTTGAGCAGGTGATGGAGACTCTACCGCCAGATGGGTTTATGCCGCTAACACATAATGAGAATGAGAATTTGAGTAAGCCTTTCTCGAAGGAGGAAATAGAAAGTGCAGTAAGAGCAATGGGGCGTTTCAAGGCACCGGGACCAGATGGGTATCAACCAGTGTTCTACCAGAAGTGTTGGGAGGTAGTTGGTAATTCAGTCACGCGTTTTGTGCTTGAATTCTTTCAAACTGGGAAACTACCGCAAAATACAAATGATGTAACAGTGGTGTTATTGGCAAAGGTGTTGAGCCCAGAAAAAATACAGCAGTTTCGTCCGATAAGTTTATGTAATGTTCTGTTCAAGATCATTACAAAAACAATGGTGGGGAGAATGAAACCGGTCATGACCAAGCTAATTGGACCAGCACAGTCAAGTTTTATACCAGGGAGGCTCAGCACGGATAATATAGTGATTGTACAGGAGGCCGTGCATTCTATGAGGCGTAAGAAAGGAAAGAAAGGGTGGATGCTTCTCAAATTGGACTTAGAGAAAGCTTATGATCGCATTAGATGGGATTTTTTGGAAGACTCTCTCAGAGCAGCGGGCTTTTCAGAAGAATGGACTACATGGATAATGCAGTGTGTATCAGGGCCATCGATGAGTCTCCTTTGGAACGGGGAGCGAACAGAGTCGTTTAAACCATTGAGAGGTCTGCGTCAGGGCGACCCGCTATCCCCATACCTCTTTGTGTTGTGTATGGAGAGGTTATGTCACCTGATTGAGAGTGTGATTGATGCAATGGAATGGAAACCGATTAGTCTCTCTAGAGGGGGTCCAAAGCTCTCACATATTTGTTTTGCAGATGACTTGATTCTATTTGCAGAGGCATCGGTGTCCCAAATCAAAGTCATAAGGCGAGTGTTGGAAAGGTTTTGTGAAGCGTCGGGACAAAAAGTAAGCCTTGAGAAGTCGAAGATCTTTTTTTCTGATAACGTGTCTCGGGAGTTGAGCAGTGCGATCAGTATTGAGAGTGGTATTCAGTCCACGAGAGACTTGGGAAAGTATTTGGGGATGCCGATCCTTCAAAAAAGAATCAACAAAGAAACGTTCGCCTCAGTGTTGGAAAGGGTAGCTTCGAAGCTGGCGGGTTGGAAGGGTCGAATGTTGAGCTTGGCTGGGCGGATTACTTTGACGAAAGCAGTGCTTAGCTCAATCCCGGTTCACGCTATGAGTTCGATTAAGCTGCCGGAGTCGACGGCTAAGAGTTTGGATCGCCTGTCGAGAGATTTTGTGTGGGGTTCCACAGCAGAAAAACGAAGACAACATCTCATTGGGTGGGAGTTGGTTTCTCGTCCGAAGTCAGATGGAGGGCTCGGAATTCGTAAGGCAAGTCAGATGAATAAAGCATTAATTGCCAAAGTAGGATGGAGAGTGCTTAATGATGATACGAGTCTTTGGGCAAGAGTGCTTCGAAGCAAGTATAAGATTGGTGATATCCACGATTCAAACTGGGTGAAAGCGAGCGGTACGTGGTCACCTACATGGAGGAGTGTTATAGTAGGGATAAAGGATGTGATCTGGTTGGGGCATGGATGGGTTGTGGGGGATGGTCAAAGGATTCAGTTTTGGACAGACAAGTGGTTAATGGGAGAAGCTTTGATAGATAGAACAGTTGTTGAGGTGCCGGAAGGGACTCTTAATGCTAAAGTTTGGGATATGTGGATAGACGGTGTGGGTTGGGACCTGCGGAATATTGTGCCATACGTATCAGAAGATACACGACTCGAGCTGGCAGCGGTGGTGGTTGATAAGGTGTCGAATGTGAAAGACAGGTTATCCTGGACAGAAATGGCTGACGGTAGCTTCACGGTATCATCAGCGTATCGTCTCTTGACCCGAGACAGAACACCAAGACCGTTTATGGGACAGTTTTTCGATCGTATATGGAGTGTAATAGCACCAGAACGAATAAGAGTTTTTCTTTAGTTGGTTGGGAATAGGGGGATTATGACGAATCAAGAGAGAGCTCGTCGTCATATTGGAGATACGGAGATTTGTCAAGTCTGCAAAAGTGGTGTGGAATCTATTATACACGTGCTGCGCGATTGTCCAGCGATCGAGGGTATATGGAGGCGTATCGTACCGCGAGACAAGCAACAAGTGTTTTTTTATACACCGTGGTTGGAATGGTTGTTTGTTAATTTGAGTGACACCACCTCGACAACAAATGGGCCATGGTCTACTTTGTTTGCTGTTACGACATGGTGGGCATGGAAGTGGAGGTGCGGCGACATATTTGGAGAAAAGAAGCTCTGGAGGGATAGATCAAAGTTTGTGAAGGATTACGCAAAAGAAGTGTTCACAGCGAGGATGCAAATCGATCGCGTTGGGTTAGTACACAGAGAGGAGCGGCAAATCTCATGGCTCCCGCCGATGATAGGATGGACAAAGCTGAATACGGATGGGGCTTCGCATGGGAATCCAGGGCTAGCAACGGCTGGTGGGGTGCTACGGGATGGTGAAGGCAAATGGTGTGGCGGGTTTGCTTTAAATATTGGCCGATGTACTGCACCGTTGGCAGAGTTATGGGGAGTATATTATGGCCTCTGCATTGCTTGGGAGAAAAGGATCACAAGACTAGAAATTGAGGTGGATTCATCAATGGTGGCTGGTTATATCAAGACAGGGATCTCGAACACACATCCGCTGTCATTCCTGGTACACCTGTGCCATGGCTTTTTATCGAAGGACTGGGAGGTCCGAATTATTCACGTGTATAGAGAGGCTAATCGTCTAGCTGATGGATTAGCACACTATGCTTTTTCTTTGCCTTTGGGTTTACATTTGTTCGATGTTGTTCCTGCGGACGTGTTGCCAGTGTTGCGAGATGACAAGTGTGGAGTCTCGCGACCACGACATGTTCGAATGTAGTTCGCGTATTTAATAATATAATAATTACCAAAAAAAAAAAAGTTCATTAATCGCAAAAAAAAAAAAAAAAAGATCCGACCCGGTGTATAGTCCGCGTCTTTATCCGGACAGAATATAGATTTTATTTAAAAAAATCAAAAATACTGTGGGCTCGCCACGTCAGCTTTTCAGCTTCATCTTTAATATATTGTAGGATTATATTTCATATGTTTCCTGAAGTTTTTCTGGTTTAAACATGGTGTCTTCGAGCTGTAAAATTCACAAACAAAAACTATATTGTATGCTCGGATATAAACATCCAGTTGCTGACGTGTGTCTTGGATTAATACTTTTCTAGCGGTTGACTAGTGGACTTTACTTAAAAAAATAAAGAATCGAGTCAGTGAACGCTCTTTGGCATGGTTTCATGCAACTCCTAGAGACGCGTTTCCGTGTTACAAAATATTAAGGAATTTATGAAGCATCGGTTTTTGATAATTATTAGTATTTTGTTAGTTTTATCCAGAGTTTTCTAGGTTAGCTGGGTTGGGTAGGATTCTTTGAGTTTAATTATAGACCTTCAAATTATAGTTCGATAAATTAAAAATGACATGCGAATTTGGGATAATAGATCGGGCTGGTGAATACTTTTGATCCTCCTTTGATGTAATTAAACAGATAACGATTAGCCATGCTCATTTATGTATAAATAGGACATGTGAAATCTATGGAATCTCCAGTGGTATTTCAAAGTGTTTAACCCGGTGAGAAGTACTCCGTTTCCTTGGTTAAAAAGACCAAACCGGAGTTTTTTGATGAATTTTTACAATTAACAATATATTGTAGTTAATGTTTCCATCATCATCACGACCACCAGTTACTTATATAATTATATATGTGCCTATTATAAATCAAGGATAATATCTTATATATTCTATGTAGTAAGAATGGCATATATACTCTCACTATCAGACATGCATTACTTAGTGGAATCCATAGAATTCCTCCCAACCCAAAAGCCATATTTTAATTTCTAAAATCCCCATGGAAAGTAATGTGAAACCCTAAAAACCCTCTCCTATAAAACCAACCTCAGCCCTCCCACATTTTTCCATCAGCTCTTTCTTACATCATATTTGCTATTTCTCACTTTATACCAAAGTACTTATATAGATATGGCTTTAGAAACATGGAAGCCATTTCTAACTGTTATTTCTCTTCAATTCGGATATACTGGACTGTCTATTATATATAGCCAAATTTGCTCTGGACCGAGGCATGAGCCCTCACGTTCTAGCTGCATATCGTCGCTACAATTTTCATTGCTCCATTTGCCATTTTCTTGGAGAGGTATAGTATTTTCATTTGGCGTACATAAAATCATATTATTTTACCACACACAATAATAATATTCTTTTACCACACACAATAATAATATTATGGTCGTGCATGCATGCGTATGGACTCACGTATATTGTATACGTAAATGTAGTGTGTACTTGTTGTATCATGTATACGTATATATTCTTCACATAGAAAGTTAATTATATGCTTTCTGATTAATTTACTTTAATATGCTCCGAATGAGCAGAAAAGTGCGGCCCATCTTCTTCAGGATATTAGTGCTTGGTTTATTGTTGGAGTAAGATTTTATACATTTTATATTTATTTCTTATGTTTAATTTGAGCACTAGTGCTAAATTTAATTCGTGTTTATATGTTTAGACCAACACTTGATCAGAACTTATACTACACTGGTATGAAGTACATTCCGCAACTTTCGCAGCTGCAATGACCAATGTTCTTCCTGTCTTTGCCTTTCTTATGGCATGGATCTTCAGGTATATAAACACTTAGTTGTGTCTCGTTTGATGCGGTTTAGGTTTTGGTCCCATTTTGTGTTTTTTTTTTTTGGTCTAACGAGACATTGATTTTATTTGATGTGTAGACTTGAGAAGGTTAACATCCGGAAGATACACAGCCAAGCCAAGATTCTAGGGACAATTGTGACAGTTGGTGGAGCAATGCTTATGACTGTTGTGAAAGGACCCTTAATTCCTTTGCCTTGGGCTAATCCCAACGAAACTCATCAAGACTCAATCAATCCCGGAGTCAAACAAGATCTTACAAAAGGCGCACTTCTCATTGCTATCGGTTGCATCTGCTGGGCCGGTTTTGTCAATCTCCAAGTAACTTTAAAGACCAATAACTCCATATCATGCAAAAATTATGTCTTAATTTCCATTTCCACCATTGTTGGTAAAAATTATGGCTGAAGAGAAAACACGTAAGATCGATCTGTCCAACGTCAGACCCAATAAAAGCCCACAAAATTTAGGCCCGAAACGAGCGAGACTCGAGTCGCTCCTTACGAACGAATTCACGCGAATTTAGTTAGCCTTGTCGGAGATTCACATCGTTTTCGCTCGCTCTATTCTCTATTTTCCCTCCGATCTGCTCCGGCGTTTCCGTGCTTCCTCAATGGCGGCACGATCCCTGTGGAGAACCCGCTCGAAGCTCCTCGTCGTTGGTACCGCCGTATGCGCTGGTACGTACGGCGGTTCCGGCGCCGCCTTCATTGCTTCCTCCGAAGACCCGTCCGCCACGCTCAAGCTTTGCACCAACATCCCCGTCCGTCTCTACCGCAACACCGTTACCGCCGCCTCCATCGCTTTCGGTACGGGAAAGTTATTAAAAACCGAATTTGTATTGTTGCAATGCCCTTTTCCTTTCAAATATCATTTCTTTTCAAATTGATTTTGATCTGTGCTTTGATTAGTTTGTGAATGAGATTGGTTTCTATCTGAGGTCTCGTATCTAGGGAGCTCCAATCGTATTGGAACGCTTTAGGAAATGTAACTGATTCCTCGAGAACGAAAGCAAATGTTAATTACAGCTAATTGCGTTTGGCTGATATATACGTTCGACACGGTCGAGCTCATAAGTCTCTTTCGAATCCTGAAAAAAATTGAGATTTGGATAGTTTTCTCAATTCATATGACTTGGGCATTTCTTAACGTTGTATGTTGCTGTGGTTTGTGTTGGTCATAGATTATGAATACTCATTGTCGGGTTTGGCTGAGGGAAGCAGTGAGAGGGATAAGGTCAAGCATGAAGTCCACCTAAGGTCAGCACAGAAGCTTCAAGAGCTCTGTTTCAAAAATGGAGGAATCTATATCAAACTCGGCCAGCATATAGGGCAATTAGTATGTAAACTTCTGCGCTTCTGTACCATTTGAATGTCTCAGGTTAAAAAATGAAAACCAACTGAGTTATATTTCATTTGTGCTTGAAGGATTATCTTGTGCCAGAGGAGTATGTTCGTACTATGAGGGAGTCGATGTTGAACAAATGCCCTGTTTCTTCGTATGAGCAAGTATGTGAGGTTTTCAAGAAAGAGGTTGGGGAGACGCCGGACAAAGTATGTTTCTGTTTTCCAAACTTATCTTAAATTTATATAACAACACTTAATGCTTCATTTATGAATGAATCTCATTTTGGCTTTGGTAATTTGTACAGGTATTTGCTGAATTTGATCCTGTTCCGATTGCAAGTGCTTCCCTTGCTCAAGTTCATGTTGCTGGCACCCATGATGGGAAAAAAGTTGCTGTCAAGGTCATAATAGAACTATATTTACTTGACTATGATGCCACTCATTATGTTTCTGCAACTCCTTTATTAGAGCGTAATTGTATTGATTCGAATATCCTGAATCTTTGGTCTGCAGGTTCAGCATGCGCACGTGACAGACACTGCAGCTGCGGATACTGCAGCGCTCGGAGTTATAGTGAATACCTTGCACCGGATATTCCCATCATTTGACTACAGGTGCAGTCTCTTTCTCATTTCCTGTTGACAGTTCATAGTCCGTGCCTCTTATAATTAGCTTATACTGGCTCACTGTTTGCTGGTGGTTGATAGATGATATGAGTGAAGGCTTACCAAAGGTTGGTGTCTTCAGTTGATCCATAACATATTTAGTATGCTTCGATAGGATCTTGTATCTTCTTGTATGTGTTCACCTAAGTACCTCTATTTATCTTTCGCATTTATGATGACTTTCATTTCATTCATGTATTTTCTTTAACTGTCTATTCTGAAGCATTTATGAATGTAATTTTTCATCAGGAACTAGATTTTTTGGTTGAGGCGAAAAACAGTGAGAAATGTCTGGAAATTTTTAGGAAGCTATCTCCCCATCTTGCAGAGTACGTTTATGCACCAACGATCTATTGGAACCTTACATCCTGTAAGCTCTTGACAATGGAGTTCATGGATGGTGCTCAAGTCAATGATGTGGCCACGATCAAAAAGCTTGGGATTCAGCCCTTTGATGTATCAAAGCTAGTAAGCTGTTTCACCTTTGATCTTTAAGATATCCGTCTGGTGTTTGCAAATACCAGTCTCTATAGTGCCTTATAAACTAGTTTGGAGAAACAAACTTTGATATGTGTTAAGCTCTTCTTAACAGGTGAGTCAAGCTTTTGCAGAGATGATGTTTAAGCATGGTTTTGTGCATTGTGATCCACACGCTGCCAATTTGATTGTTCGTCCAGCTCCTTCTGGTAAAAAGAACATATACGGCAAGAAGAAACCTCAACTGGTGCTTCTTGACCATGGCTGGTACAAGGAGCTTGACTTCGACACAAGATTCAACTATGCTTCGCTATGGAAAGCCCTGGTCTTTGCGGATGCGAACGCCATTAAGAAGCACAGCGCGAAGCTTTTAAGCTTCGGCCATTAAGACGATCTTTCGCCGGGGTTCTAACAATGAGACCTTGGAACCAAGTCGTAGACACATCTGTGGATCATTTAGTCATACAAGGAACCAAAGAAGAGGTCTCAGAGATGCAGATGTATGCATCACAGTATTTCCCTCAAATCTCAGAGCTTCTCAGGAGATTGCCACGCGTGATCCTCCTGATGCTGAAAACAAACGACTGTCTCCGGTCCGTTAACAATGAGCTCATGTATGGTTCGTCGCTTGAGTCGTTCTTGATCATCGGGAAAGTGTCTTCAGATGCGGTTATGGAGGCAAAGAGGTCACAGAGGAAGTCGTTGATGGAATGGTTTAAGGTATGGCTTGAAGGACTCTCTGTTGAAGCAAGGCTTTGGGTTATGCAATTCGCACTTTGGATTTTACAAGTCAGAAAAGCCTTACCTCTATAATATAAGATATACATATTTCATGAATTGACGAAAATGTTACAAAGGCAATGTATTCTTTGTTCTGGTTGGATCCAGGACTGACATTTTACCATTCTTTGTCTCTACACAGGCTGTTGTTATTATGTACCAATAAATTAACTTTATAAAGTATAAAACTATGAGATTTGTATTGTTTGTAAGCTGAGAAATGCTTGTTATCACCATTTTTAATTATTTCCTTGATTCTTATAAAGTTTCTTGTTATCACCACAACAGTTCTATTATCATCTTCTTCAAAGTTAAGTCATTTACACACTTCCGGTATAACTGTAAACGGAATCAGAGATGGACATTTAAATCAAAACTGAACCGAGATGGTACCGGTTTGGTTCGGTTAGGGTCTGATTTTGGTTTTGGTTGATTCGAGAAAACCTTAAACATTAATGGCGTGGCCATCATCTTCCCTTTTCAGTCTGTCTGTCCGACACTCAAAAGTCGAATCTTTCTAATTCACAGCCGCGACTCTTCTTTTTCACCACCGCTCGTGAAATCTCTCCGTCGATCGCTTAATTACATCGTCTCCGGTAACTTCTTCATCTCTCTCGCTGTCTCGATCAGTTCGCTTTGTGTGTCATTTCACTTACACAATCCCCTTATTAGCCCTAAAAGAAATTGAGTGCTTTCAAATCGTTGTGTAATCGATCTCTGTTGATTGAAATTAGGTCAATTTAATTTTGGTTTTGTCTTGGGTGTCTTTTGAAAGCTTACACATTTTTGTTTTAATTTTGTCTTGTTGAGTGTAGTAGATAGATGGAAGACAATGATGCTGTCCAAAAACCAGTTGTTGTTGACCCACCACTATACAGCGAAGCTCCTCCGTCGGTTTCTCCTCGCCGACCGGTGGTAATCGCCGCCGACGCAGCTCCTCGGCCGGAAAATCAGGTCATTTAGCGAATTCAAAGAGCGCTTGCGGAATTGCGCGAATTGAGAAACCAGTTTAGTGCCATTCTTTGCGAAATAGAACTTGAAGGTTCGTTTTCTTCTTCTTCTTCTTCCATTTGCGTTTTACTTCTTTGTTGTTGAAACTTGAAATCAACATAATTTGGTGATACAGTGGGAGGAGAAGAAGAGCCAGCGGAATCATCGGTGGAGGATCCAGAGGACGAAGACTCTGATTCTTAGTTAGATGTTTAGTTTCTTTCATTAGCTAATCTCTGCATTGGTGATTCTTTTCTTGTTCGAGATTATTATTGTGCGTGAATTAACTTTTGTCTCTCTAAAGTCTAAATCATCAGACTAGAGTACTACTAAGTCAGTAACCAACCATCTAGTTGAAATCTAGTGGAATGACTCAAAACGTAATCAACAATAAGGTGAAAAATTTTCAACCAGCATAATGTAAATTGGTTCTTTGAGTTTTAAATATCTTTACAAGTTGTCGAATATTTGGCTCTGAAAGTTGTATTCTTTTCACTGATAAATCTGAGATCTTTTTTTCCTTTTCTAATTTGGTTGCTGTTCTCTTATCTTTAGTTCTTTTAGATATCGAATAACAATCGTAAAGAACAAAAACAAAAAGTGATATTAATTTCTTACCAATCGACTATCAAATCAGTGTAATGCATCCGCTACTTCAAAAATCATGCTAAGTTAATTCGATGTCAACTCATTTTGCTAAATTTGTCCAATGTGGTGGGGGAGAACAACATAATTACTCCATCTTCAAACATTTTTGTGTGCAAGTTCATTGATAAAATATCTTTATAAAAAAAAGTTAATGATATACGTGTACACACGCATGATATATCACAATTAGAGAAATTTTGTAACTTGTACATAATGTATTAGCACTTATTTGGATTTGAATTTCACTAACCATCATCATTAACATGACATATCACATTATTTTTGATAAAATACATGACATATCACATATTTGAACTCATTGATTAAAGTACAAAACAAAACGTACCACTTATAAGTTATATTATAACCGGAGAACCACAGAAGAGGAAACTTTACTTACTTCTTATTATATTAACTGACGATACGAGATCAAAAGGAACGGAAAAAAACGGGATAGGACAAGACGGAAATTTTGCCTACCTCTTATTATATTAGGGGCGGAACGGAAAAGTCGGAAAAACATAATAAGATAGGACAAGGCAGAAATGGTGGACGGGACAGAATGAAAAGAAATGGAATGTGACAGGATTGGATAGGCGAGATGAAAAAAGACATAATGGACGGAAATTTTGCCTACCTTTAATTATATTTAAAGACGAGACAGAGATAACACAAAATGGAAAGGAACATAATAGGATAGAATGAGACTAGATGGGGTGGACAGAACGAACGGGATGGAAAAGAACGGGACAAGATGAAAAGGAACGGAATGTGACAGAATTATGCATACCCCTAATTATATTTAGGGAACAAGACAAGAAGAAACGAAATGGGACATAACAAAATGTAAAGAATCACAATGGGATATGTTGGAACTCGACGGGACAGGACATGTCTATATGGATGGGATGAAAAAGAAACATAATCAAACCATTTATACAATTGTGGTGCATATCTGGTGCAAACCATTTATACAATTTTTCTGAATGAATTAATTTTCAGATATGGTTCTCTTATCCTACTTACTCCCAAAGAAGAACTGAGTCAACTACATTCCGAATTCAAAGCAATTAAGAAAAGAGATAAGATAAAACGAAGAAAATGATTTGACAAAGTTCGAGATCAAAGGAGTACCAAAACTGTGGTTTGAAAATATGATAACATTGAAGACCAATCATCTGTGATAGAGTGCTGTCATCATCTCCGACATCCTTCCCTTGGAATAGCACTCCAATACGAATTCCCTGATCGATTAAAGCACTTACAGCCTCCATCACCCTCGTCTGTAACCAAAAGTGGCAAGTATTCAAAAGTGGCAAGTATTATTTAAGTGGGTCTGCAGAACCAAAACATCTAAAAGAGAAAAACAGGGAAAGAGAAGGACCTTAAGTGAGCCTACTGTTGCTGTTTCTGGAACTTCAAAATTCATTTCTGGAATCCTAAAGGACTTGATGGTGAAGTTTACTTCTGGACCTGAAGGTTGCTCTTCACTTACTGCGCTTTTCTGTAAGACTTTTGAGCTTGTATTTCCTTCTACGGTATGCTCTAGCCCAATGGTTCTGGTTCTGCCCTTGTTGTCAGGTAGAACAACTCTTAGTGGAACAACTGCAAGAGGCAGTTGACTCGGTCCAGAAATGGTTGTATTTCCCGGGATGTTACAGAGGCCGGAATTGTTCAAACTTGGCTACATTGCAAGCAGAAAAACAAAAAAAAAATCAAAAGTAAGATCATGGAATCCTACCACATCCGCCTCCAACTCATAACTCATAATATAAGAATCTAGAAAATAAATAACCTGATGGCTTCCATCGACTGTTTTAAGCAACTGGTCACTTGACACGCCGGTATCAACAGTTTTCATTGTTTCCAGTTCTCTTGAAGACCCATGAACAGGAAAATCTGGCTGGCCACGTCTTACACCTTCGTAATGATTTCCTTTGCTCTGGGATTAATAGAAAAACGCTTAAATTGAGAAAAACACTGGCCCCAAACTAGACATAATTTAATAGTCTATGAGTCGATTATACCAATTCTAGTAAAGGAGAAAATACAGAAAGATGGTGACACGTACTGCGCTTTTCTGTAAGACTTTTGAGCTTGTATTTCCTTCTACAGTATGCTGAGAAATAACGGGCAGATTAATCTCATCACTGCTACCACCAAGGTGTTTGCAACTAGCATTTCCAGTGATACCTGCAGAAAACATCAGTAAGGTGATACGAGATGTGAGAAAAAATAAAACACTGAACTAGAGAACCATTAACCAAAATAGATTTGCATATTCAAGGTTTGCATAGTCAAATACTTACCAGCTGAGAATCTTTCAAGGTCTTTCGAACCAGAAGCAGAGGCTTCGTCTTTTTCTTTTTCGGCTGGAGCTGAGACCTCACCAGCTGCTGCAGTTCACAAAGAGTAATCTACATTATATTTTTAAAGAAAGGCAAAGATTCACACGCCAAAAATTCATAAGAGAAAACACTTGATAGTTTCAGGGTGCTCACGATGTACAGCAACAGTGGATGCTGGCCCTGTGTACGCAGTAATAACATACTTCCATGTGCGAATTCCACTAATTTTTAAGCGCATCTTGGCAGGTTCATTTGATTCTAGCTGCTTACTATTATAAAAGCTTATAAAAGCTTATAAAAGCAAGACAAGTCTACAACAAAGCAAGACAAGTCTACAACAAGATGGAGCAGCTAATCTATATAGAATAGATGTCAAGGAGTATTCTATATGGAAGAAGAATATAGAATAAAACTATTGGAAGAAAAGTCTATATGACCGTTATAGAATATGACCGTTCTAGACAATTATCTATTGTCTATATATATGTAAAGTGACATTGCTAATAAAGATAAGAAAAGAGTTTTACTCTCTTTCTCTCTCTTTAAACTCTGAAACTCTCTATCTCTCTATCTTCTTCTTCTTCGATTATACTTCATCAATTTTCACTCTTTCTTTGTCAAATCTTACATGGTATCAGAGCCAAGTTACGCTCTTGGTTAATTTCACTTATTTGTGTTTTATCTCCTTCGTGAGAAATCAGATCTGTGTTTAGATCTACTTTATCTTCTTCGCTGAGAAACTAGATCTGGTTCTAGATCTACTTTATTATCCAGCATTTAATTCTTCTTGTTCTTCATCGCTGATTGATTCATCCATGGAGAATTCAAAGGCTGTTGTTCTTCCAGTTGTACTCAAGGGAGGAGACAACTATTTGTTATGGTCCAGGACAGCGAAAGCGGTGTTATGTGGCCGTGGACTGTGGAGCCAAATCGAGCCTCCCGAGACATTTCCCGTTGAAGCAGCAGCTCTAGCCTTTCCGACAGAAAAGGAAATGCAAGAAGACCAGGCGGTTCTTGCAATCTTGCAAAGCTCACTAGACCTCTAAATCTTAGAGGCTTACTCATATTGCGAACACGCCAAGGAGCTGTGGGATACTCTTAAGAGTATCTTTGGAAATGTATCCAACCTCACAAGAGTATTTGAAGTCAAGCGAGCCATCAATGGTCTCAGCCAAGATGACATGGAGTTCAACAAGTTCTTTGGGAAGTTTCGATCTCTTTGGGCAGAGCTAGAGATGCTTAGGCCAGCGACTCTTGAAGCTACTGTCTTGAATGAGAGGAGAGAACAAGACAAGGTGTTTGCTCTTCTCATGGTTCTCAATCCAGCGTATAATGATCTTATCAAGCACATTCTTAGAGCTGACAAGCTCCCAAGTCTTGATGAGGTATGTGCTCAAATCCAGAAAGAGCAAGGATCTCTAGGCCTCTTTGGCAACAAGGGGAGTGACCTTGTGATGGTCAACAAAGCAGAGCAAGTGGTAGCTAACAGGGGTTACTATAGACCCCCAGAGAGAAGATCAAACTCCGGAGCCGCACCTGTGTGTGAGCATTGCAAGATCCGGGGTCATACCAAGGACCGATGCTACACTTTGCACCCACATCTTCGACCTAGAGATTGGAAGGACAACCGGAGCTCAGGCCGAGACTCAAGAGACTCAAGGGCACACTTTGCATCCGAAGCCGGAGGAAGCAAGAACCAGGGTGGTACATCTGACTCCGCCATGGCCATTGCAGCTCCACCAGCCGAGTATGTAACCAAGTCCGACCTTGATGCTCTTGTCAAGGCTCTCAAAGACTCCGGTAAAACACATTCTTCCTTTAGCTTTCATGCTTCTTGTTCCAAAGCCGATTTAAGTTTTGATAAACCTAAGTCTTTAATCGTTGATTCTGGCGCTAGTCATCACATGATCAGTGACCTGAACCTGATTAAAGATATTAAACCGGCATTAGGACATGTTAGTATTGCTAATGGTGATCAGATTCCAATTAAAGGCATTGGTAACTTAAAGCTGTTTGATAAAGAATCTCAAGCTTTTTACATGCCTTCATTCACTTCCAATTTGTTATCTGTCAAGAAAGCGACTACTGACTTGAATTGTTATGCTATCTTTGGACCTAATGATGTTGCTTTTCAGGATATTGAGACAAGTAAGTTCCTTGGGCAAGGGACAACCAAAGATGGTTTATATGTTCTTGATGACACTAAACCATCTTCTCCATCATGTGGCTTTAGTTTTAATGTTTCTGTTGCTAATGATGCGGTTTGGCATGCTAGACTAGGTCATCCCCATCATCGTGCTTTAAGTTTAATGTTACCAGGTGTTAATTTCCAAAACCATGATTGTGAGGCTTGTATCCTTGGTAAACATTGTAAGACTGTTTTTCCTAAATCAAGTACTATTTATGAGCATTGTTTTGATCTTATTCATTCAGATGTGTGGACATCACCTTGTTTTTCAAGGGAAAATCACAAATATTTCGTTACCTTCATTGATGAGAAATCCAAGTATACATGGCTAACCCTCCTTCCTTCTAAGGACCGTGTTCTTGAAGCATTTATTAGTTTTCATGCTTATGTTACTAACAACTATAATGCTAAGGTTAAAATTTTGAGGTCCGATAATGGTGGAGAATATGCAAGCCATGCATTCAAAGACTACATAACTAAGAACGGGATCATCCACCAAACGAGCTGTCCCTACACGCCTCAACAAAATGGTGTGGCTGAAAGAAAGAATCGCCATCTTATGGAAGTGGCTCGATCTATGATGTTCCACACCAATGTACCCAAGAAGCTGTGGGGAGACGCTGTGGTTACGGCATGCTACCTAATCAACAGAACTCCCACTAAGATTCTTCACGATCTGTCTCCATTTGAGGTACTTAACAACACTAAACCAGTCCTTGACCACTTACGTGTCTTTGGTTGTGTGTGCTTTGTCTTAGTTCCAGGAGAAAATCGGAACAAACTTGATGCTAAGAGCACCAAGGCAATGTTGATTGGTTACTCAAGCACTCAGAAAGGATACAAGTGTCTAGTTCCGGAGACTGGGAGGGTTCTAGTATCCCGGGATGTTAAGTTCTTAGAAAGCACTGGTTACTACACAGTTAAAGATTGGGATAGTCTCAAGAATCTACCTCACTCTCCGTCGGATCGTGCTGACAATCTTAGGCGGCTGTTTGAGAACCTGGGCATCACTCCACCAGTCTCAATCTCTCCTCCGCCAGTTTCAGAGACTCCACCAGCCTCTCCGCTTGTTCCTGAGGGGGAGAATGACGCCGGTGAGTCAGAATCAGCATCGGAACCGGCTCTGCATCATACCAGTGAGTCAGAATCAGCATTGGAACCGGCTATACATCATGAGCAAGCTGCGAGTCCGGTTATTACCGAGAGTGATCCGGAGTCTTCTCCACCATCTGAGCCAGTAGCGGAGCTAAGAAGAAGCCAAAGACTTAGGAAGCCGTCTAAGTGGGTTAACACTGAAATCTACTACAACTCTCAAGCTGTAGCTCATCCCACTCAAGCCGTCTGTTCACTAGCCTACTTCCCTGAGGAACATCAAGTGTTCATTGGAGTTCTTGACCAAGAGAATATTCCACAGACTTATGAGGAAGCTATCCGATATGAGGTTTGGAGTAATGCTGTGGGTGATGAGATTCATGCCATGATCAAGAATCACAATTGGGATGAGGCTGACCTACCAAAGGGAAAGAAAACAGTCAGTTCTAAGTGGGTGTTCACCATCAAATATCTAAGCAGTGGAGAGATCGAAAGACACAAAGCAAGATTGGTAGCAAGAGGGTTCACTCAAACATATGGAGAAGATTACCGTGAAACATTTGCTCCGGTTGCTAAGCTACCTACAGTTAGAGTGGTTCTCTCTTTGGCCGTCAACTTGGAATGGGAGCTATGGCAAATGGATGTCAAAAATGCTTTTCTTCAGGGGGAGCTTGATGAGGAGGTGTATATGACTCCACCACCAGGCTTAGAGCATACGGTTCAACCAGGGAAGGTACTCAAGCTCAGAAAAGCCATCTATGGATTGAAACAATCTCCTAGAGCATGGTACAGGAAGCTGAGCGTAACTCTACTTGATCGTGGCTTTAGAAGATCAGAAGCAGATCATACTCTCTTTACTCTTCAAAGCCAAGAAGGTATTATAGTCATTCTCATTTATGTAGATGATATTATCATCTCTGGGAATGACAAGGTTGGTATTCAAGAAACTAAAGCTTATTTAAAGTCTGTATTTGAGATTAAGGATCTTGGAGAACTTAAGTACTTCCTTGGGATAGAAGTATGTAGATCAAAGGAAGGTCTTTTCTTATCTCAAAGGAAGTACACTATTGATCTTTTGAATGAGACAGGAAAGCTAGGAGCTAAGGCTGCCAAGACACCTCTAGAGGATGCTTACAAAAACCATCAAGCAGAGGATGAAAATGATCAGCCATTTGATGATGCCAAGCTATACCGCAAAATAGTTGGTAAGCTTATATATCTTACCCTAACAAGACCTGATATATGTTTTGCTGTGAATCAGGTAAGCCAACATATGCAAGAGCCAAGGGTGTATCATTGGATGATGGTTGATCGTATTTTGAGATATCTCAAAGGCTCATACGGACAAGGCATTTGGATGGGATGCAACGGAAGCTCAGACATTGTTGGCTACTGTGACGCAGACTATGCTGGTGACCGTGATGATAGAAGATCAACTACCGGCTATTGCACCTTTGTTGGAGGAAATCTGGTTACTTGGAAGAGCAAGAAACAGAAGGTGGTGTCATTATCCAGCACTGAAGCCGAATATAGAGCCATGAGGAGGCTGACTACTGAGTTGATGTGGTTAAAGATGCTGCTGGAAGATTTGGGCAGAGAGACACCAACTCCAATAACTATGCATTGTGATAATCAAGCCGCAATTCACATCGCTTCCAATTCAGTGTTCCACGAGAGAACAAAGCACATTGAAGTGGATTGTCACAAGGTAAGGGAGCAGATGCAGCTTGGAGTCATCTTGCCGTGTTACACTAGGAGTGAGGATCAGTTAGCTGACATCTTCACCAAGGCTGCAACCAAGGAGGTCTGTGAGTTCATCCATGAGAAGCTAGGACTCGTTGACTTGGATCAGCTGGATTTCCCTAAGCCATGAGAATCACACTCTTTTTCCCTGAGTATGGTTTTATCCCATGAGGTTTTCCATACTCAGGTTTTTAATGAGGTGACTATCTATGCTTCCAAGCTTAACCTTCAGTCTCTTGCGGTTAAGCTTGAGGGGGAGTATTATAAAAGCTTATAAAAGCTTATAAAAGCAAGACAAGTCTACAACAAAGCAAGACAAGTCTACAACAAGATGGAGCAGCTAATCTATATAGAATAGATGTCAAGGAGTATTCTATATGGAAGAAGAATATAGAATAAAACTATTGGAAGAAAAGTCTATATGACCGTTATAGAATATGACCGTTCTAGACAATTATCTATTGTCTATATATATGTAAAGTGACATTGCTAATAAAGATAAGAAAAGAGTTTTACTCTCTTTCTCTCTCTTTAAACTCTGAAATTCTCTATCTCTCTATCTTCTTCTTCTTCGATTATACTTCATCAATTTTCACTCTTTCTTTGTCAAATCTTACACTTACCATCATCAGAAACCATATTGGATCTCCTTGCTGGACTGATTTTTGAACTAATAGCATCATCCTTCTTTGGCTGTGCAGCCTTAAGCTTCATTTCACTTTCCCGAAGTGCAGTCTGCTGCCTCAAATCCAGAAGTTTGTTGCTATTGTGCTCCACAATCTGTTCCGGATCCCGTGTATCAATGGATGCACTAACAGGCTTCAACGGTGAAGCACTAAATCCAACATTTCCTGACAAGTCACAATGAAAAACAAAAAAACAACGAGTTTGTTTCACAATCAACTTCCACTGAGACGAGGTTTAAAAGGCTAAGAATTATAATCAACATTATATTGTAAGAGAAAGGTTAAGAATGCTTCCGACGCAACAAATTCATAACAGAAAATACTTGTAGTTTTGTATACTGATTAACAATGCCCACTGACTTTTTGCTTAATTTTTTGATGCTAAAGGTCTGTGTACATATCCAATATCATCTAAGCGTCAGAAGTTTCTCTAGAGGAAGCAATGCCAGACAAAATACCGATCCAAAAGGCAGAGTTTCACGTGAAGCTCAAAGATAATATAAGTCTCATATTGATTACAAGAGAACCAAATCAAATCCAATCTCTAAGATCAACAACATTTACCAGCTTGACGCGCTGAGAAGTCTGATACAGGAGCTCTCGTGCTTGGTTGTACCTATTAACAAAACAAAAATTTGATTTGAATCAGCTAAACAAAAGCATTCTGGCAATAGCGAACTAGAAAAAGCTTTAGAATCAGAAAATCAACGAAAATAACAAAGAAATACGCTCCGAAATCACACAACATGTACCCTAAATCAATAAACCCATAAGATTTCACATCCTGTAACAAAATCTGATGACTAGTACTCAGAGAAATCAATAAAAGTTATCCACATTTGCAGAATAATGTGAAAAAACTCAATAATAGAGGAATAGGTTTGTAGGGAGAGAACAATACTTCGTCTTCGGAAGCGGAAGCGGAGGCCGTGAGCTCGCCTTCTTCTTTTCCGGAGACGGAAGCGTGCTTACCGGTGCTCGGCGTCGTCGTCATCTTCCGCGGCTCTCAAGAATGAATTTCACACCGAAAATTATCTCTTCCTCTTTCTCTAGAGAATGAGATCGTAAGACGAAGGGGATTTTTACTTTAGAGCTTCGTAATGATGAGACCTCTCTGGAGTCTGAACACCCGCCGACTATACGGTTACGAGCGTTCAACGGATAACGAAATGACTAAAATACCCCTACTCCACGTCGCTTCTTCAATTCCTCTTTTAATTTACGCCTTCCTCTCTTCGTGATTTTTAATCTAACTGTTAAACTGTTTCTTTCTTTTTTTAACATCAAAGTCAAACCGTTTTTTACATTCTAGTATCATTAAAACAACTGACCAGATTTAGGATACGAATTGTCTAATTACAAAACAAACGAATATTTCCAAATTTCGATACACATGTCCGACATATTTAATTCTCTAATCACAGACATTTGTGCCATTGAGACGTATGTCACATAGTCTTTACTGTTACACATATTATACAGTATAACTCCAGCTACATGAATGATGTGCAGGTTTGGTGATTCGAACCTAGCTCGGGTCCATTCTCCACGTCATGGCACATTTAACACACTGTGACTCCGTGTCGCTCGACACAAGAACATTGCAAAGTGTGTTACAAAGGTACCCCATTTTCTTAATTTTTAAACTTTTTGGGGAATTTATGTTAAAGAAAAGACAAGCCTTTTGTGATTTTTTAACTTTTTTGGGGAATTTATATGTTAGAGAAAAAAACAAGCCTTTTGTGAGAAAGTGATTTCTCAAAAAGAAACAAAAAGAATAAAGTCACGTACTCTATTAATAAAGTGCAAATGTACAACATTATTCTTCAGTTAATTACCCTCGTATCTGATCAGAAATTTAATTAGGTGCTGAACCGGATTAGAATAGTAGTCAAGAGATTCTGGTTTTGATGTGTCACCAGACAACGGTTTGTGTACTTAACCGGATTCTTCTCCCGCACGCATAATGGGCAAGCAATATCACTGAATACTAAATATTACTTTTAAAGAATTGAGACAATTAGTTAAGTAGTATTTAGGAATTTATTACTACTAAATATTACTATTAAAGAATTGACACACTTAGTTAAGTACTTCCTCTGTTTCACAATATTTGATGTTGTAGGTTTTTCACATAAATTAAGAAACATTTAATGTTTAACTCTCAATATTTTTAATTAATATGTGTATGATATTTTTGAAACAATAATAAACCATAAAAATAATTTAAACTTGCGAAAAAACAATAAAATTAACACAACAATATAACAATATAAAGTATTATTCCTCAGTTAATTACCTTAATTCCCATCTAAAGTATTCCTCGGTTAATTACCCTCGTATGTGATCAGAAATTTAATTAGGTGCTGAACCGGATAAGAATAGTTGTCAAGAGATTCTGGTTTTGATGTGTCATCTACTCCGGTTTGTGTACTTAACCGGATTCTTCTCCCGCACGCATAATGGCTTGCTTTCGTGGCAATATCACTGATAGTCCAAGTTTATGGGACTCATCCAATGTTTGGCCGCATAATCATTTTTCAGAACCAGAGCAGATAATACATTCCAGACAATCATATACTGTATCTCTATAATACACAATAGTAAAAAGTAAAAACATAGATCCATCACCATTTGTCCAAATGAAACTATTCGTGAATATAATTATCTTAGAGAGGACCAGCCTGAATTACATATTGAACCTAGCACAGATAACTAAAAGCTATCACATTATCTTGAAGACAGTTATGGTAAAAACGTAGGTTACCTTATTAACTATAATACGATCTGCATAAGCTATTTGTTCAATTGCCTCATTGACAACACCTTTGGGTTTGACCTCATCTAGATGCAAACGAGCATGCTTAGCATCAACTAGCGTAACAACGCCATCCAGTTTGACATCATTGAAAATTTCCTCCTCCGCATAAAAGGTTTGGATAATCGGGGCCGGGTTTGCCAACCCTGAAACAAAAGATATTCATTACTCACTCTCTCCGCATCACTATATCCTCTGCTCCCACAGATTTAGCAGCAACAAGTGACCCATCAATGTCAACTTCACCAAACTGAGAAGTGAGAATTTCACATTTAACATGAATTAGAAACCACCACAGCCTTAAAATCAGACACTTTCAACGAATTAGAGGATCGACGTACCTCATTCTCGATCACGGCTATGCGCTTCCCATGATCTCTGGTCAGTATATGATTCAGCAATGTCGTCTGGCATAATCAGCAAAATCAAACGAAAGTTTGGCTATCAAGTCCTAGAATAATATGAAATGACGACACTTACCTTGCCAGAGCCCAGAAACCCCGTGATTATAGTAGCTGGAATTCGATTGTCCTGCGGAATCTTAGTGGTAACGTCGGAATCTTCGGTTTGCGGTGGCGCCGGCGCGGAAGCTGAGGCCGAAACAGAGGAGAATCTTCGAAGGCGACTGGAATTCATCACCGGGGAATAGAATAACGACGGCGTCGCCGCTCTGCGCCTGGAGAAAAGCGAGACGGCAGCAGAAGAGAAGCGATAGTTAAAGGCGGTAGCGGAACGAGGAACGGTGAAAGCGAGTAAGGAGGAGAAAGAAAAAGATGGAATAGAGAGATGAAGACGGAGAAAGAAGAGAAAGAACTAGGCTTACCTCTAGGGACTGTACGCGACTCAGATCTGATTGTCTGTTGCGAGGTACTGGACTCGACAGCGACGGAGAAGAGATGTGAGGGACAGAGAGAGGCGGAGAAGGGAGAAGAGGCAGTGGTTAATGGCGAGGGAGAGGCGGCAAAGGTTAACGGTGAGTGGCTTTGCTCAGGCGAGACCCAAGCGATGAGGTTCACAGAGAGAGAGAGAGAGAGAGAGAGAGAGAGAGAGAGAGGCTGCGCGATTTACAGTTTTTTTTTCCACACAATTAGGGTTACTTATTTTTATACCTGGGTTTATTTTCCGGTTAGGTAAAAAATATTCGGTTATGCAAACTTCAAAATGAAGTCTACAGAAGAAGTATACCAAAGAAGTTTATTGTATAGTAAATTCTGGTTACGGAATATTTTGGTTCCCGCCTAAATAATTTCGATTCCCGCCTAAATAATTTCGATTCCCGCTCTGTTTTATTTGGATTTTAGACTTCTTCACGAAATCTACAGTGGAAGTCTACAAAAGAAATATGCCATACCCTAAACCCTAAATCGAATTTTATACATAAAAACTTATAACATACATTAGTTTTCTTTGCATATTCACAATTTACACTATCAACAACAAAGATATATGAACCTTAAATCATTGTACAACATGTAAACTTTGTTTTCAAAAAATATTTGTCTAAACCCTAACAACTCATACTATCAAACCTTAAACTTTAAACCTAAACTCTAACCTTATTGAACCAAATACTCATGAAACTTATAAACTTATACATTTTAATGAGTTTGTATTTTATATAGATGACCTTTGTATTTACTTAAATTACTAGCAAAAAATATTTGGTAAAATATTTTTTATAAATTTTTAAATTAAATTTTAAGATTTTGCAAGTTTGTAGACTTCATGTGTAGACTTCTCTATAAATTTTTAGCTTTGTGGCTTAATTTGTCTTTGTTTTACTTAGGCTAATTAATTTCTAAGTAAAATTATTTTTAAAAGATGCCAAACTTCAATGTCTTATTTATGTATAATTTGTTTGGTTTAAATATTTGTCTTTAATTTTATAATTTAAATTTAAGATTTTAATCTGTTGTAGACTTCGTTTAGAAGTCTACTTTTCGTAAACTTCTGCTGTAGACTTCACCTACGTGGGTAAAATGGTCATTTGCAGCACGCGTTTATTGTTTGTTCATGAAAGACCAAATGGTCTTTTTACACCCCTTGGGGTACACTTTTGGTTAAAGAGTCATATTGGGTATAGTTTTTTTAAAAAAAAAATGTTTGGGTACAAAAAATGAAATTCCCCCTTAATTCTATCATAATAATTGTTTTTTAAAATCATTATATATCTCCTATCATCTTTGTTTAACTTTATTTTTATAAAATAATTTGAATCACAATATAAAAAATCTAATGAAGAAAATCTTAAACTTTTTCTGTATATGCTATGATTTGAATTTTTAAAAACAATAATAATCACTAAAACTGTTAAAATTCTCATATTGGATATGTTATTGACTTATTATTTGGAGGTGTAGAAATATATTATAAAAAATAGATGATATGCAACCATATGGGTAGGAAACCTCATTTAGTAGGTATCCAAATGTAAATTGTTTTTTTTATTCGATTTAATATAATTTTTAATGAAACTATATAATTAAATCGAATAAAACAATTTTTTATAAATATTTTATTTTGTGGCATCTCTTTTGTGGTCTTGGTCTCCCTCAACAAGAGAGAGGAAAAAAAGAAGAGAGAAGAAAACAAAGAGATGCATATCCGAGTTTCCTCTAAATCTCGTGATCGAAATTATTATAAGGTTGCCAAAAATGTTTTTAATGAAAGAAAAAAAAGGAATCATAACAGAATCAATTACAACCAAATAAAATAAACCAGGAACAATAAATACAGAGGAAGAGGAGAGAAGACATATGATGCTCAAAACGATCACACGCTAAAGAACATGCAAATATGATGCTCAAAACGATCACACACGCTAAAGAACATGCAATAAAGCGTAAGTCGTAACCTTTTAATTTCGTGAAGTGCATCACCATGTTTGGAACCCGTATTCATCTTGTTGTGGGGCTTTGTTTTCTACCACCTTGAAGCAGAGCTGGAGATAGGTCCGTATAAGAAGACGCATATAGCAACCAAGAGAGGATATGGTTCCAAGATGAATTAGCATTTATGGAGCTTGAACGTAATGCAAATCCATATTTCAATGGAGAAAGAACACTTAAAATATAGATAATTTCGAGATTCATCACCTTGGCCACAAAGAAGGCAAATGCTTTCAAGATCCAAACCCAAAATGCAACATGAGATATAATGTGAGGTTTATGTCAAGTTGTAAGGAGCAGAGATATATCCATTATGTGAGCTGTCTCCTTTTGCATCCATTATCTTCAAACTTCAAAGCCAAAAAAATAAATAAATAAATAAATAAATAAAATGATTTTTTCTTTGTTGGAGGCTAGGTAGGTTTTTTTATGTATTAAAAATTCAGTCTCGTTTTAGAAACGTGTCTCACGCTTTCTCGACGACTGTCTAAGTCTCAAAATATAAAAAAAAGATAAAAATCTAATAATAATGTAAAGCTAGAGACTCGAACGTGGGTTACCAGATACTGGTGATCATTTGTAAAACCGGTTTGGCTAGATAGAATCTTCTGTACAAGGATCCAATGCACAATATAAATAGTGTGTTTAATATTATTCCTATATTAAACAAATTGGTTGTCACTGCGTCGTCGGACTCGAAATTGAAAATTGAAATTGAAAATACGAGAGGGAAAGAGAAAAGAAAGATGGAAGCGAAGCAGGAGAAGAAACAGCGCAGGAAGATGATCGGAGGTAAGTGGAATAATTGCTGGATGTAGTTGATTAGGTTCTTCTTTTGAGTAAGTAGGATCGGAGAACCAGATCTGAAAATCGATCTATTCGGAAAAATATATCCAGTTTCATCTTCTTCGTTTATCTTCGAATTCAGGAGGTAGTTGATTCGGTGCTTCTTTTGAGTAAGTAGGATCGGAGAAATTGATCTATTCGGGGAAATATATCCAGTTTCATCTTAGGATCGGAGAAATCGATCTATTCGGAAAACTCTAACCAGTTTCTCTTCTTCGTTTATCTTCGTTGATTCGGTGCTTCTTTTGAGTAAGTAGGATCGGAGAAATTGATCTATTCGGGGAAATATATCCAGTTTCATCTTAGGATCGGAGAAATCGATCTATTCGGAAAACTCTAACCAGTTTCTCTTCTTCGTTTATCTTCGTTGATTCGGTTCTTCTTTTGAGTAAGTAGGATCGAAGAAATTGATCTATTCGGGGAAATATATCCAGTTTCATCTTAGGATCGGAGAAATCGACCTATTCGGAAAACTCTAACCAGTTTCTCTTCTTCGTTTATCTTCGTTGATTCGGTTCTTCTTTTGAGTAAGTAGGATCGGAGAAATCGATTCATTCAGAAAACTCTATCCAGTTTAGGATCGGAGAAATCGATTCATTCAGAAAACTCTATCCGTCGCAGATATATTGAACTCTACAATTCATTCAGATCTTAGAGATTTGTGTGTTTCATTGATCTGGTATATATGGAATGTTATTGCTTGTTTTTATATATTAGAGATTTGGATTTTCAGTGGGCTTAAACTATGGTTTTCGTATACTGTATGTTTTAGGTGGTCACTATGTTTGCGATGTGCTTCATGATGGAAAAATTGTTCCGTTCCCTATTGTGCCTGAAGTCTCAAAAACTAAAGCTGAGTCCAAGAATGAGAATGTGTCTGAGCTTCGTATCTCTAATCAGCTTAAGGGAGCCATTAAAAAAGCAAGAGAGGCCAAGAATCTGTCTCAAGCTCAATTTGCTGAAGTAATATTTCTTCCCTCTGTTTCTTTATATATGTGTCTGATTATCATGTACATAATAGAAATGCTTGTATGTTATTGTTTACAGATGATACAAGAGAAGAAACAGGTCGTTAAGGAATATGAGTATGGTCATCCTATACTAAACCATAAGATCATTTCAAAGATGGCAATAGCTCTTGGAGCTAAGCTCTCAGGACCCATCAGCAGTACGTTTTTTACCCTTTAACAAACTAATAGTCCTTTCTTTGACTTGGTTGTTGAATGAGTGTGTTAGGCTTTTTAATATCCTTACACTTGGTCTTCTCAGATGAGCGTACGTCTTTTGACATAGAGAAATCCATAGACACTGGAAACCTAACTGACTAGGCCAACTTGCTCAGGTGATCTCATCTCTCTCTCTATATATATATATCTTAACCCTGGAACCTCCGTGATTGTATTGTTTCTTTGTAATTAGGTTATCAAGCCACCAGTGATAAAGGAGACGGAGACTGACAAAGCTATCCGACTCCTAGAAATCCGTTCTAAGATGAAGGCAAGACTTGAAGAAGCACAACTTGCTGGATCTATCGGCAAGGGCAAGCCACAGCAGGAGCTATTTGGTATCGAGATTCCTGTTGCAGGTTTGTGCACCAGAATTGTATTCAAAAGACCAAAAAAAAACAAATTTCAGTGCCTAATATGGATGCTGATTACAGATGTAGGTGTGTCGGAGCTGAAGAAATCAACCATAAAAGCTAGAGAGTCCTGAAGATAACGCAAACAAACTTGTTGATTTGTGAATAAGAATCTTTTCTGTGTAAGAAAGATAAACCATTTGACTAGGGGTGTGATTTCGACGTCGTGGGCTTATTTGAAGGCAACTCTCTGATTTCAATTGGGTTTCAATTGATTGATGATTCTCCAATGGATAATTGATACTTTACACTGTTGCGTAGATTGAAGTTAAGCTAGTTCAGGCGTTTTTGGAATCATGAAAACTTGACTTGAGCTGAAAATTTTGGGATTGTTCAAGTTTGGTTTCTATTTGGCTTTTTCAATATTTCTCAACGGCTAAGTTGTCGTTTTGGGATTGATTGACTTTGAGCGGCGTCTTTGATTGCTATTTATAGCTTTGTTGATCCTTAACACATACTTTCATTTATAAAGTTCAAGCTTTCTTGAGATTTAGTGGAGTCTTTGGTAGTGATAAGCTTGAATGAAATGGAAGCTTTTTATGGATTCAGCGGCACATAACTTTGGGCGTAAGATTAAAGCTTTGGTAGTGATCTTTTCCTGAGTTTCTAGTTCTCCTGATCTTGAACTTTGTGCGTAAGATTAAAGCTTTGGTACCCGATACTTAAATGAAAGAACAAATGATTTAGCTTAATAGGGCCTTCTTTGATTTGATTCTATTGACAACTTAGGTCTAGACTAGTTAGAATGAGACATTTTGTATTCCTTTCTAGGCTTGGCTTGATTCACTGTTTTTGTTTGATGAGTTTTTGTAGTGTCCTGCCAATGATGATTTCGTCCTAATCAAATACATGACGTTACTCTTGAATCTAAGAGACTGAGGTTGTTCTGTTGTTCATCTACATGACCATTTTTTTTTTTGCTGCTTGTGCTGATTTTGATTCTGTAAAACAGCAAAATAAGGGGGGTGATTGGTAAGTGCTGTGAGTGCTCCACAGAGCACTAATTATTTATAGAGCACTAATGTGTCACCAATCATGCTTTGCTTTCATTTTAGAAACTCAGAGCAACAATTTTAGAAAAGGAAACATTTTGGCTCTCGAAAGCAATTTTTTCAGAGCACCAAATTAAGGGCTCTGAGAATTCTCTCTCTCTTATTTCCTTATTCTTTTCTTCACCTTCTTTTTTTACTTCTTTTTTTCTATATCTTATTTGTTTTTGTTTTAATGCTATATATATATCTTTAATGACATAATATCTATTATCAAAAATCCTACAACAATAAAATCTACAGCCTAAAATGTACAGCTTAAATCCTACAGCAGAAAATTCCTACAGCCATAACCAATCAGGCCCAAGATTTTTTTTTCTTTTTTGTAAATGCTAAATGGGCTTAATCGGGCCCGTACAATTTTGGTGGGCCTAAACGGGTCTATACGTTACAAGGGCTTAAACGGGTTCTTGATAAATGGGCTGGGTCTAAACGGGCCGGGCCACCCTAAAATCACACCCATTTGACTGTTTGGTTTAGCCCTGTACATTTCGGGGTTTTGGGACGAGAATCGATTGGAACGGACGGGAATGGAAAATTTGAGAAACCAAATATGTCACACGAAGTATTCCCTTATTATAACGGGACGGGAAATAACGGGAATGGGAAGGGAACGAGAAATTTGGAAATAAAAAAATAAGTACCCAAAATCTTAATAAATCGGGAAAATTAAAGATATTTCGGGAAATTACGGAAAAATTCGGGAAATACGGGAAAAGATGGAAAAATCGGGATATTTAAGAAAAAAATATAGAATTTTCATTTTTTTTGTTTAAACGGGAAAAAATGGGAAAATCGAGAAATCTCGTACCCTTCCCGAACCTTTTCCTTACCCGTTTGTATAAAAAAAAATGTTCCCAAATGGAAAATTGCAAATTCTCATTACCGAAAACTTGGGGAAATTTTAAACGGGTAAGAGTGAGAAAGGATTCCCATCTCGAATTTATGCACAGGGCTAGTTTGGTTGATGAGTGAGTCACTCATCTCATAAACCTAGAATCAATTTCTTTTAGTAACTTGGTTTTTTATCCACGCACAAGAGCTGCTTTTATTGTTGTTTGACATGAAACATAGAGAAATTCAGAATTAAGAATTCAGCTTTTGTTATCAGCTTTTGCCGCAGCTTTTCAATTCATTCACCTTTTAATTTTATTTCCTTGCTGTGTTCATCTCTGCCAAACTCGAACAAGTAAAAGTAAAGCATTTAAGCAAGGAAACTTATCTGAATGTAAGTAAATAAGGTCAAGAATAATGAAGGAAGTGGCTCCTCTTATAAATTAGTAAACAACAGACTGGTTGCAACTCTTTAACATTTAAAGAGATCTAAAACAAATATTGCCCTCACTCTCGTCCATGAACTTAAAGTCAGAAAAGCAGTCTTTGTCAAACCAGAGTTTTGGTACTCCTTTGATATCGAACTTTGTCAAATCATTGCTGTGCATATCATAAAACAGAATGTAGAACCGGGAACGCATCTTGCACGGTGCCAAGATAATTTTGCCGTCCCGGGTTGTACCTTTTACGACTAGTAGAATGTCATCGACTAAATGCCTTTGACAAGGCTGCAAAAGCAGAGTCTTGTTAGACCATTCCTTCTTCCCGGCGTCCTCTAAAACCCATATATCCACCGAACCCTTGTCTCTAAGGCAGCTATTATCGAAAACAGCTATTTTTCCACAATACTCCACAAGGCTCGCCTTCATCTCAGCTGCGGACCGCTCGGCCTCCTGAGGTTGAGGTACAGGGACGGTAGTCAAGACTTGAGACCTTATGTCGAAACTCACAACCGCACAAGTGTGCAAATCAAGCCAAGCCATATAATGTACTACAGGTCCATTGATAGACCGCCCTAGTGTGCACGGAGCATGATGAAGATTATAAGACTCGACCTTTTTCCACGAACCTCCTACTCCTCCTGCTTCTAGTAGCAAGACCCAATGCTCCGACTTAATGTCCTCAAGATATCCCGAGAAATTCGCGATCGTGCAGAGTATTTTGTATTGATCACTAACGGGATCGTGTCCGATAAAGTAACGGGTAGTCTTCATTTGAGGCATGTTGGAGTTGTTGATGGAGGGTAGTTTCAAGAGTTGTCCAGTGGTGGAGTTATAGACACAAGCCTCTGTACTAGAGATTGTGAAACAGATCAAGCCGTGAAGACCGTTGAAGAAGAAGAGGGATGGCAGCTTTTGGATGGTCAAATCTTGGCTGACCACAAAACAAGTCTTGTCTGGAGGAGAGGTTGATGATGACAGCAGTATATTTTCCTTGCCTCTCTCCACTAAACACAAGAAGAGGCGTGGTGCTTGTTGCCGAGTGGCGGTAAGAAAAAGCTTGCTGAAGTATGGACAAGAGATGAATGATGACCACTGCTTTGAGACGCACTTGAACCTCATTAGGGACTTTGCTGGCAATCTCGTCAGAATTTCGATCATGAGATCGGAAGGAAAGAAAATCTTGCGCTTATCTCTTCCTAAAAAAAAAAAAAAGAAGAAGATGTGAGCAGATTTTAACACGATTTCAGCCGAGAGAAGAAAATTCAAGTAGAAAAAGTTACCTCGTCTGATCCGAAAGCTCTCGGCTGTCTTCAAAGAGACAAAAACAAAAACAGCAATCAACAATCCATCAATCAATCGCAACTCATATTATATCGACCTAGCTGAAACACTGAGCTTATAAGTAAAGAAGAAGAAGAAGAAGAAGAAGAAGAAGAAGAAAAACCAATCCTTTTTCTTTTGTTGAGAATTATACAGAGAAAAAATCCGAAAGGAGACGTATTTACACCTCAATTTGGCTGAAGCCTCTGAGAGAGACGACCTGGGGGGCAATGCTGGCTTGTTTCCGAGTCCTCTTTCCCCTCATCTTCATCTCCTTTTAGGGTTTGTTTGGCGGCTGAATCCTGGAATCGAAATCGGCCCCAATTGTGTTCTTCTGTTCTCGGACAAGACAAAGGGTAACACATATATGAGCTCTAATTTGACCGTTACGAGGTTAATATATCTTATAAATCCAATAACATTAACATTATCTTTGGTTACCTAAAGACATCGCTTATGACCGTGTTCTTTTGTAAATCGCTGTAGATTCCGCGATGTTGCTCTGTTTCCTCTTCCACCTCCTCTTCCTCCTGAAGATGATGTGTCGCTTTAATCCTCTGTATTTGCATACAACAGATTGTCTTGAGTTCCACCATAAATCTCCCCATGACGGATCCGTTCCTCATATGCTTTTAGTCTTCCTACGATGTCTTCAAAAGTTGTTGTATTCAAATCTAGAACCTGTTCTAGTGATGCAGCAATTTGTATATACTTGCTCATTGGTAAGCTATTGAGGATTTTCTTCACTAACTTTGATTCCTCAATAGTTTGACAAAGGGAAGTCGATTTTGATGATATCTCCTTTAACTTCCCGGCAAAGTATTCTATGTTGTCTGTGTCCTTCATAGTGAGTCTTTCAAAGTCTGAGTTTAGAGTTTGAAGTCTCGCTTCTTTGACACGTTTAGCTCCTAAGTTTCGGGTTTTAATTGCCTCCCAAATCTCCTTGGCAGTCTCTTTCTCGCCAACTTGAAGAACAAGAAACTCCGGGATTGATTGGAAGATCAACCCTGTAGCAACATTGTTTTTCTCCAAAGAAAGAGAACCCGGCTCAATTGTTTCCCATACCTTATGAATCTGCAACAGAACCTTCATCCTTAAGGCCCAAACTGTGTAGCTTGTTTCGTTCAACATTGGACATGTCATCGAAGGACTCAACTCCTTCGGTCGAACAATCACGGCAGCGTCGCCACCCTCATCTCCTGCCATGACTTCTCTAACACAGCGGGATTGTGTCCTCTGTTAGGATCGATTAACCTGATTAGCTCTGATACCAAATAAAAGATCTCAAGACCAAACTCTAAAGATCAAACACTTAGCTTTGTATAAGAATAACTCTCTTATTATTATGTTTAGAAACTAACTCAAAACTAAACACCCAAAGCTCTTAATACTTTGTCACAACCTGACAAGAGTATTTATAGGTAAAACACAACCTTGCTTATCCTATTACAATTAGAATTAGCTACTCATAATCCTAATGGAATTGTGTCTAAGCTCTCCTTATCCTCATACAACTCAATGAGGCTTCTTGAGCTTCAAGCCTTCGAAGCTTACCCAACAAAAGGCAAAGCAGAGAGCTCGCCTTGACGCGCTGAGAAGGCTGATACGTGTTCAGTAAGAGGAGCTCTCGTTGGTTGTACCTAAAACACAAAATTCATGAAACTTGAGGGTTTCGAATCTGCTAATCAAAAGCATTCTGGCGAACACGAAAGCTATGGGAATCACGAAATCCACAAACAAATCGCAACCACGTATGATTTAATAAGTTCTGATTGTCAGTTAATTACCCTCTCTATCAGAAATTTAATAAGTTCTGATTGCTGAACCGGATAAGAAAAGTGGTCAATAGATTCTGGTTTTGATGTGTTATCTACTCCGGACAATGGTTTGTGTACTTAACCGGATTCTTCTCCCGCACGCATAATGGCATGCTTGCGTGGCAATATACTGATGAGTCCAAGTTTATAGGACCCACCAAAAGTTTGCCGAATCAATGATCATGTATATGGGACCCACCACTCCGCTGCCTCCGTCTCAAAGTTTATGGGACCCTCCAAAAGTTTTTAATAGTCGACTATTGAATTATTAATCTATTAATAATAAAAATTGATCTTATAGAGATATAGAAGGTGTTCACATAGTATTTAAAAAACCTAATTTGATTGATCCACATAGATATTATACATATGAAGATTTTAATTTAATTAAATTTCTTAATTAACATATAATTTATTGAAAAATTACATAATAGACATATTTACGTTTTTAATCTCAGTGGAAAATTGAAAATCTATTACGAGGCCCAATCATCTTTACAACATTTTCACAGGTCCTTTTTCTCTGTCCATTCATCTTTATACCTAATCTGATTAGTCCACGTTTTTATAGTTTCGTGTTATTTTATCAAAATTTCGTTTAGTTAATCAAGATTTTAAATATTCTGTTAAAATCTATAGTGAGTAAAAAACGACTAGAATACTACATCGTCCTCATCAAAATGCTAATGCCTTTTAGTTTTCCTTATTTAGTATGATTTAATTTATAATATTGGTTTTCTTTTTGTCTTCGAAACTTTCCTAGCTTTTAGATTTTCAATATAATAATTTGTACTCTGTTTCTTCCTTTAGAGATTTCAAGAATTAGTCATCGATATTAAAGATATCAATTAATACTTTTTGATTAATCATGTTTGATCTTCACATCTAACAGCTACACATATTCTAATTCTTAAGTGTTCTAAATTTTGATCTTCATATATTTTTAAAATTTATTGTAAGTAATACTTAAACTATAATAATTCCACATATTTAGACTCAGTTTAAATTTACTAAATGTTCTTAATATATGAATTCAAAATCTCTTCAAAACTATTGGTATTTGCCAAGATTTTTAAAAAATGGATAAACTTTAAATATATTGATTAATTCTTTTTTTTTTAAAAAAAAAGAAGATCGATAGTTACTAAGATTAGAAGAAACCATAAATCCAAAAGTAAATTAGGATTCGTGTAATTTATAATTTACCAAATTAAACATAATCATAAAAAGGAAAAAATAAGGATTAGTATAATTTATATATTTCATATCTAGATAATTACCCTTACTCTAATTTCCTTATTGAAAACTGTTTCCTTTTAGAATTAAGAATAGGATGATCTTAAAGTCATATATGTAATCATCAAATCTATTTCAATATTCAGACATTCACGGTTGGAAACAAGAAGAACTAATACGAATAATATGGTTTCTCAACGGGGGAAAACAAGAGGAACTACTACGAATGCTGTTTGGGATAAAATTATTTACTATAACTGTAAGTTCTTGAAACATCTGTCTCAAAAACGTAAATCAATATGATACGATATATAAACTAACAACTCTTCCCATTGTTTGTCGTACAGGTGGTTGTATGTTTGCTTCAAAAATGGTAAGAACATATTGCAAAAACTAACTACAATTTCCTTTAGAATAACAAATAGGAAGAGAAATTTGAACATGCATATTAACAGATTAAATTTAATGTTTTCAATACACAGTTGGCCAGAAAAGCTCACGTGCTGTGAGGAGAGCCATCTTACAATCCAAAAGGGTCTCTATGAAAAAAAAGAGGTACAATCTTATAAACTAATCTCCAATAACTGCATTGTCTTCATCGTCATGCATTATTATATACATAAAAAAAACTGACATACTAAATTGATTTGGAAATAGGAAATCATAAATCACAGGCCTCGAAATCACATAAGCCTCCTAAAAGAACGAGAAGAAGTAAGTAATCTCGACAAAATTTAATTTCTGTAAACTTTTACATTCAGTTGAGATAAAAATCTATATAATATTGACATTCTTACATGGTAAATAACTCTAGCTGTATTGCAGAACCGGATGATATACTCGAATGCCCTTATTGCAATGCTTTGGTCTAGCATTCAGAGAAGGTAGGAAGAGATCCAAAGACTGGAAACCTATTGTACACAATCTGTTGCCAACAAGGCCGTGTAAGACTTCAACCAGTAAGAGAACCCCCACCTACGCTTAAGAGACTGCAAGATGATAAAAATTCATGAATAACATTCGAGTCTACAATTTTGTATTGGCGTTCACATCAATTGGAGCCAAAATAGATCACACAGTCACATATGGACACGGACCACCTACGTTTAGAATACAAGGGCAAAATTATCATCGGATTGGTTCTCTCCTTCCTATGACGGGTCAAGAACCAAGATTTCTCCAGTTATACATTGTCGACACAGCAAATGAAGTTACAAATCGCATTAAGAATCTATCGCAAACAACTTCATCAGGTCCTCTTCAGGAAAGCATTGTCAAGAAATTGATTGACATGTTATATTCAAACAATCATCTTTGCCAAATTTTCCGAAAAGCAAGGGATCGGTACAAGAATAACGGAACAGAAGAGTTTACCATAAGATTGATAGCCCAACAAGGAAAAGGGAAACAATATGATTTACCATACACCAACGAAGTTGCTGGTTTAATCGTTGGTGATTTGTCTACCACTACTGGTTACAAAGACGTAATCTTGCAGTTCCAGTCTAGCCATTTGCAAGAAATAAAGGATGACCATTCTTTGTACATGTCCTTGCAATATCCATTGCTTTTCCTTTCGGCGAGTATGGGTACCACACTGAAATACCTTATGTTATAGCTGAAGCAAGGCAACGAAAAAAATCTTTCATCAGCATAAGAGAGTTTTACTCTTATCAAATCCAAACAAGGCTAAGAGAAGGAAATACAATTACAAAACAGGTCGTTTATTTCATCAATATCTCGTCGATGGCTACACAGCTATTGAAGCAGAGAGGCTAAGGTGGAACAGAAACAACCAAGAGCACGCGCGTAAAGAGTCATAATATTTTTTTTTTAAATAATAAAATGTAACCCGGGCGTAGCGCGGGTAAGACACCTAGTTAATATAAAAAACTACCTAGCCTCTAACAAAGAAATGCATATCGAGATTCCTTAGCTATCGAATCGTCTTACACTTTTGTGTGTTTTGTGTTTTTCTTTTGTGTGTGTGTGTGTGTGTGTCTTTGAAGATAATGGATGCATCACTCATCAGCATTGTTTAAACGGATCGAGAAAAAAAGATCAAATCGCTATTTTGATTTGCTGATTATGGGCTCCTTTTGTGGTCTTGGTCTCCCCCCCCCCCCCCCCCCCCCCACACAACAAGAGAGAGGAAAAAAAGAAGAAAGAAGAAAACAAAGAGCCGCATGTCCGAGTTTCCTCTAATCTTGTGATCGAAATTATTATAAGGTTGCGAAAAATGTTTTTAATGAAAGAAAAAAAAGGAATCATAACAGAATCAATTACAACCAAATAAAATAAACCAGGAACCATAAATACAGAGGAAGAGGAGAAAAGACATATGATGCTCAAAACGATCACACGCTAAAGAACATGCAATAAGTCGTAAGTCGTAACCATTTAATTTCGTGAAGTGCATCACCATGTTTGGAACCCGTATTCATCTTGTTGTGGGGCTTTGTTTTCTACCATCTTGAAGCAGAGCTGGAGATAGGTCCGTATAAGAAGACGCATGTAGCAACCAAGAGAGGATATGGTTCCAAGATGAATGAGCTAGCATTTATGGAGCTTGAACGTAATGCAAATCCATATTTCAATAGAGAAAGAACACAGATTCATCACCTTGGCCACAAAGAAGGCAAATGCTTTCAAGATCCAAACCCCAAAAAGCAACATGAGATATAGTGTGAGATATAAGTCTATAACTGATCTTAACTTCACAGTTGAGTGCAAGAAAAAGTACCGATTGATTATGCTTCCATGTTTTTAATCTTTTTTTTGCCATGTGACCATTTATTAGGTTAAGCTCTTTGTTAACACAATTTGTAAAACCAATCCTTTTCATTTTATAATGAAATATTTACAATTTAGCAAAAAAATAAGCTTTGGGGTCTTGCCAAATAAGAGAATACCAAGAAACTTGCGGTTTCAAATTTTGAACATTATTCCAAATGTGTCTTTTGAAGAGAAAACCCTACAACTTCGATCGCCAATATGCCAAATTGAGATACATCTAGCAGAGATATATTTTTTGCGACAAAGCCCAAGTGAAAAATGAAAATGTTCGAAAAGAAGTATAATCAATACATAAATTCGGTATTGGGTCAAAAAGGGAGTATCTGTAATTATAATGAAACAATTCAGGGTAAGCCCAACCAACCCATAAAGGAGATCTGCAACAACAACAAAAACGCAACTAGGCAACATACGATAATGCAGATAAAGAAGATATGCATTATTAATTATAACTTTTAAGTATGTATCCGTTCGTTTCAAATATTCCTTTTTTTCTTTTTTCGTCTATACAACTTGAAGAAGAAATAAGCGATGTCTTTAGGTAACCGAAGATAATGTTAATGTTATTGGATTTATAAGATATATTAACCTCGTAACGGTCAAATTTGAGCTCATTTATCGAGATTGCTGTTTCAATATTTCCTTACCTATTCCCATCACGATTCACATGCACATACAAGTCCGTTTTAAAATGGAAATTTAAGTTTCTACTTTAAGTATTTACCAATTGCAACAAACAAACAGGAGGAAGTAGAGAACAAAGAATATATGATAGTAATATTCAAGAATACAAAGAATCGGAACACATGTTTCTCCGTCGTGAGATTTAAATGCGATCCAAAGAGCAAAATTCTTTTTTTTTCAGAGGCATTATTTGTAATCTTGTGTTTGTGGAATTTTGATTTGCATCACGTGGATGTCTATATCGGGTGAAAGAATTGAATAGCCGTTTATTAGAAAAAGAAAGACTTAGAAGAAAGTGCAGTATATCTCGTGGCCCTTTTTCTATCCACAGGAGTCTTATGTCAGAATCTGCATGTGACGAGCATTAATATTCCCATTCGTTCCAATATGAAACCCATATTTTGTTTCTTTTTTCTTACAAGCATCAATGGTATTCACATTCATGTTTTTAGCATAGTCATTTCAGAATTGATCGACCATTTTAACCTATCATTTTCATCACAACATCAATGCTTACCCAAATTCGGTCATGAGTTTATAAAATGGAACGAGTTACATTTTTATTATTTAAAATTACGTAGAAAGAAATGAAAAATAAAAATGAAAAGAAACGGAACCCGACCAAAGGTAGAAATAGGGATTGAAGAAGATACAGTCAGCACGTGTTTTGAGTTTACAGATTCTCTTCGTGCAAAATTGAAAAGCCAAAAGAGAGAGTGTGAGAGAGGTTTGACCGTTGACGCAAAAAGAGGCGCGGGTAAGCGGGCTAAGTCGGTCCCCTGCGATACTCGGTACCTCGCTTTCGCACATCTCTACAGACACGTGTCAGTGGTCACGCATACCTGTTAGCCGCACGTGCCTCAACGTCGAAGCAAGAAAAACCCCACAGCTTTTTGGTGAAGATTCATCTCTTTGACCTTTGCTTTGTTTCTTTCCTGCTTCATTGTCTTCTTCTACTATGAACTTTCATGTAATCACGATGCCCTCTCACTATTTATTTACCCTAGATCAAGTGGGGATATATATATGGACTAAAAGAAAAGCCAGTGATAATTCATGGCAACTCATGGTGAAACATATGGGTTAGAGACCGATTGCAAAGGTCATGTGTTAACCCAAAAAGATACTACAATGTTAAACTTCTCTCACAGGCAAAACGTCCAATTTATTTACGAACTTTATGAAATTGCATGTTTTATTCCTCGACTTTTGATTGCACATATAATTCTCTAAGACATTGTTGACTTTTTTAAATTGGGTTTCAATTAGTCAACAGTTAATATGGAAGCGGACTCTGTTAAATTTGTAACATAATTCATCAAGATTTTATGTTCTAAACTTATAATTTTCAAACTTAAAAACCCTAAGGAAATTTCCGGTGAATTCCAGCGATTTTTAGCAATTTCCAACAAATTTCGTAGCTCGGATTTTGAATTGATACAATCACCGAAAATTGTTAGAAATTGCTAAAAATTGCCGGAGTTCACCGAAAGTTCCCTTGAAAATTTTTAGGTTTGGAAATTATAAGTTTAGAACATAAAATCTCGATGAATTATGATACAAATTTAACAGAGTCCATTTCTATGTTAAAGGTTGACTAATTGAAACCCAATTTAAGAAAGTCAATAATGTTTTGGGGAATTATACGTGCAATCAACAATTGAGGAATAAAACGTGCAATTTCATAAAGTTCATGAATAAATTGGGTGTTTTTTCCCCTCACTGTACACGATGTTAATTTTGGGGGGTTGTATTGTGAGTATTTAATTAATAGAAATGTTATATATCTATCTTGTTCGGTACATGAAGGTTTGATTTGCGAAATAATAACAATCTGAGTGATATTTTGCAGTTTTATCCAAAATATTATTTACTTAATCTCCATTCCAAGTTAGGAATATGGGCTCTGAGCCCAATAAAACTGGCCCTACACAACCGTTAAAAGTCTGAATTTTATGGAACAACATAAATAAAATAATTAAACATATAGTATTTTTTTTTTTTTTTTGACATATAGTACTGTTAATATGAAAACAAAATACTTTTATAAAAAAGAGTATGACAAAAGAAAAAATAAAAGGATTAAAATTCGGGAGAGAATAAACCCCAATAATAATGACCAAACGAGAAAAGAAAGAAACAACAAAAGCAGGCAAAATTGTGAGCACTAAAATAGCCAAACCAGATTACTGAGGTCTCTCCATGTGATTTCACATTCTTTCTTTCATCTTCATCTTATCCATTTATTTTCATTTCGTAGTGGTTCTGTAGTGATAAAAACCACGGCAGTAAAAGGAGAGAGATAAAACAAAGTTTCACCAAGCAAAAAAAAGGATTCATGGAAACATATAAGTTCTTTAAGTAGTAACTGAGTCTAATGCCCTTATAGAGAGATTTAATACGTTATATACAAAGTCACAAACACATAAATAATTGAGTTAATACTATTCCGTTATTGCTGGTGCAATTATTAATTATTTGATCTGAGCAAGTAAATTACATTTACAGGTGCAGAGAGAAAGAGGTCAGCGACTGAGATTTGCTTTGATGCGCATTTAAATCTCCTCTTCTCTACTCTCCCCACTTTCTGACTTTCCTTCTCTTGTTAAACTTCTTATTTTATTTTGATATTATGATGGGGAAAATCCCAAAACAATGATGACTGATCCGATCTATTTTTGAAGTTTCAGTTTTTTTTCCACAGTTTTCGGTTTTGTTTTCTGTTAATAAACACCATTCATATATTGTTTGAAAACACATTGTCTAGAGATAATAAATCTCTTGCTGGTTACTTCTTTCCGAGGATAAAAGCTGGAGTGAGTGATCCTCGTTAATTTATACGAAGTCTTCAACATAATTTTCGATTGTTGGAACTTCTCTGCCACTGTATTTTCTTCAAAATCTCTAGATATTTCATTGCTTCAAAAATTCCAAATGTTATGGTATGGTTTATCAGAGTTATGGTCAGGGTTCTAAAGATTAGATGGAAAGACAGCTTAACATTAAAATTTTAAAACCAAAGAAAAAAAGTCAGCTTAACACGATTACAGTGTCGTGTGTCTTCTATAATCTGTATCAGTTTTGAGAGAGAAGCAGTCGATTTGAACAACAACTAAAAAACAGTCTACGCATTCCATTTCCAAAAAAAAAAAGCTTCACTACTTTTTTTTTACGTGTTTAATTTATGTGTTCTGCATATTTAAAAATCTTTTTTTTTTAACTGGACCAGATTAAATATAAAATTAAACCTACGATGGGTTGTGTTGTATAACAGTATAAGTGCTTGTACTAAATAAAATGTTTTTACAAATTCAGAATTTTTTAACTGTAGTTTCAAAGTACAAATGGTTTAATTATACAAACAAAATTATATTACTCGTACTTTCTAACTTTCAGAAATTCAGGTTTGCCTACTTTTAGCACTGTAAAATGTTGACAAATATAAGCAAATAAATTTGGAATGAGAAAATCTGCGCATATCACAGATATTATTATTTACCTAGTAATTGTTAAAGTATATCTGGCTCCCAACCAACTTGCTGTTAAATCCATCGTCTTATACAATTCTGTTGTTGATAAAAAAAAACCATAAATATAAATGAATGAAAAGCGAATGCCGTTGCTCTCTTAGGATTGTCGCCAGATATAAGTTGGATTATAAACTAACAACACTTGGAACATTTTCTAACAATATCTCGTTAAAGATTTCGTAATTTGTCTGGATTTTGTACTTTACATATGATTAATTTAGGTGTTTATTTTCGAATTCCCTAGCATTTAAACAACAACAACAAAAGTGGTAATGGTGGGGCAATCGAGGCTCAACAAGGCCCCGGGCAATACCGACTGCCACAACTCTCTGCATCCTCTTCTATTTATTTTTTTATTTACACAAAGAAAGACAAACCAATACAAAAACAAACAAATTAATTATCTAAATATTTTCAATTATAGATCGATATATGTTTCTAAAAAATCCATTATAAATACGGAACCCTAACTCTGTTTTCCGTTGCTGCTGACTCAAAATCTCCGAACTCCGAGAAAATCTACAAATTCCCAAGTTTGTTTCTTTATCGCTCAATTCCTCACAATTCTTCATTTTCCAAGGAACCACAAGAAATAAAATAAAACACTCCTGAAGATCAAGATATTATCAATCTTCCTGGTTTGATCACACAAAGCAACCAAACAAAAATCAGGAAACAGAGATCTTTACATCAAATGGCGTCGTCTGGCCTGACTCGATCGGGAAGCGCGCAGCAGTTCCACCTAGATGAGAAGTGGAAACTGTCGAAGAAAGACGTATTCTACGGCGGCGCGTCGAGGATCACGCGTTCCTCGTCGACCTCTTCCTCCTTCAACGGCGGCCAGAAGACACAGAAACAGGGGAGATGCGCTTTTACGAGGAAGTGCGCGAGACTGGTCAAAGAACAGAGAGCTCGCTTCTACATCATGCGTCGCTGCGTTATCATGCTTATCTGCTGGAGAGATAATTACTCCGATTCTTAAATTCAACACAAAGCTCTCTCTTTACTCTGTTTTTTTTTTTTGTTCTTTCTCTGTTCTGAAACCGAAGTAGATAGATATGCTGACATGTACATAAAGGGTTCTGTTTATGTTTGGTTTCTGCTTCTTTAGATCTGTAAGTTTTATGTTTGAGCCTATGATTTCTGGAAAGAGAGGCTCTGGGTTCAGTGTGAGGAAGTTTTCAAACCAAATGAAAAATAACAAAAAAAAAATGTAAAATAAGTTAATACTAGTACTAAATAGTGAATTAGATTCGTCTTCCGACTTCTTCTGATGATTTGTTTTGTTTGTTGCTTTATTTTTTTTCTTCTTCTTGTACATTAATGATTTACTTTGACGATGACGACGATGAATGTGGCGTTTCTCTTTCTCTAAAGTCTAGAGAGGTAGAGAGAGATAAAAAGATTCCATTGGAACTGTTACGATTAAGCTATGTGTGGATCTTGTGTGCTCAGTCTGACAAAGTGAGTTTTTCTCTTTAATATAAATATTAATCAATTATGAGTTTTATTATTTATATGCGTGCATATAAATATTGTTTTGTTAATTATGATTAATATTTAAAGTTCCAGTCAGTCTCTATCAAGACTAGGCCAAATTTAGACTTGTTCAATTTACGTCAAGAAATTAAAATGTGTTAAATATGATTACGACTTTCTTTATTCTTATACTATAGGCTTTTCAATTTTCTTTTAAATAAAGATGGCCATTATCTAAGTTGATAACTTTTATTTCTGTTTTATGCTAGGACAATACAATTATTCTATTTTCGCTAAATTTAATTTGTAACAGGTTTCGATAGTTTTCTTCTTGTATTTACCATTCATATAAAACCTTGTTTTGTGGCACTAAACCCATATTATTTGTACTAAAGAGTTTTTAAAATCTAATTTACTAGGGTAGTTTTCTCGTGAATTAGTAAAATAATTAATTAAATAATTAATACTTCACATGGGAAACTAACAGCTGGGTTTCCCGTAGTTTCTTACCATGGGCATCTCTGCATTGCAGAGATATCATATGCATCTGACTCCTTTACTTATACTAACTTATATATTTGTATACATTTTTAACTTATGTGACTATATATAGTGGTATATACTGTATATATTTATTGGAAACAAAACGAAATTGACAGTATTTTTAGAAATTCCTTACTATTTTTTTTGTTTGCTAATGAATTTCTTTACTATCCGACGCTGTTTATTTTATTTACAGGTAGTTAATTGAGTCAGAGACTACATATGATTTGGTACCAAATCAGTACACTATGCAAGTCTTTCCATTTACAGTTGAGCTTACCACTTTAGGTTATTGGACTTTATGATACACATCTGATATATCATGCTAAACAAGTCGATAAATCAATATAATTGTCACCGAAATAAAATTCAAATGATGTATGTTGATGTGACTATTGAGGTTTATAGAAACATAGACTTCTATTATTCGGAAAATGGTTCTGTGAAATTTATTTTACTGTTGAAATATTAGTATTTATATTTCTTTTTCCAACTAGCTTTTATTTTTATTTTTATTTAATCGGGCAACCAAACAGAAACAAAGACACCTCTGAAGTCTGAACGAAGCCAAACCAAATTAAATAAACTATTGTCAATTTTAAAAAGTGTTTACAAACGAATCACTCAAACTGAAAACTTACACATTTTTTTTTTTTTTGCTTAAGAACATACAAAATCGTTGAAAGCAAGTCTAGAACTGAAATATTCTCCATATTTAACTTTCGTTCTCTGAGTATAATTGCAAAATAAAAAATATTTTGGTTCATCGTTTTTCTTAAGTTATGAGTTGAACATGTGATTCTATATTTCGGAAATTTCATTTCGTCTTTGACTGATTAATGAATCAATGACCACACTCTTTTTTTTTGATGTTCTTCAAAGTTCAAATAGCTAGGCAATGATTATGAAGATAAAATTTAGCATGCCCAACACTTTTCACCATGCCGCCACTAAAATTTTTTAGGTCTTGTGAATAAAAATCTAACTAATACTAAAACCCAAATAAAAACTACCATTATCCAACAAACTTGAAATATTATTTGGATTTTCTTTGGGTTTATACTTTATAGAAAAAAAAAGCCGTGTAATGATATTTCGGGAGGATATTTTACAAAAAGAGTCAAACTCTGGTAGCATTTCCCTTTTTGAAAAGTGTTTAAAGAAAAAAAAATATTCCATTGGCTCGAGATCGAGAAGAAATATATTTTTTTAAAAATTTGGCAAAGAAAAGGCGTATATTAGCCATCCCCACAGATCCAAAGGATATTTCTTTAATGATTGAAATTTTTTTGATTGTTCATTAGCATGCTTAATTTGGATTATTATAGACATATCCGGAGTTCCGGACAATTCCATTTGACCTCCTTTATTCTTTCGTGGCCGTCTTGTTTATTTAATTTTGTCGACAATTATTGAGGTGTTGTGAGAAAGAGAGAATGGAATCATCTTATTCCATGAGTGATATATCCTATATATAGGAGTACATCATAGGGTTTCAAGGAAAACAACAAGAGAGAGAAGTGGGCCTCATATGCATCTATCTATGGATCTAATGGGCATCTATTACCCATAACACTCCCCCTTAGATGTCCATTATACAAAAATATATTCTAATCGCGTAGGATACTGCCTCGTTAAAACCTTTACAAGGAAAACCCAATGGGAAAAACATTTGTTAAGGAAAAAGAGTGCAGCGCGTAATTACTCCCCCTCATGAGAACATCCGTCTAGATATTTGAGATGACATAATCCAATAAGATGAACTAACTCCTTGAAAGTAGCCGCTGAAAATTCCTTGTTTAAAGAAATCTTCAAGATCTTCACTTGAACAATCTTCAGAACATTAATATCGCCATTCTTCTGCTTTAGACTTTCATCTCTTGAATTCCTTTAGGTGTTTCTCATTTGTATGTTCTTTGTTGCCTCATTAAAACCTTTCGTGGAAAAACCCAATGGGATAAAAACCATGATAAGGAAAAAGAGTACAACCACACATATCGTCATATATCTCCTCCTTGGAAGTATCTTCTTCAGGAGATGCATTCCAATCATATATACCATATGTTGGTAATCATTATAAGTATAATATTAATGAATAAAGTCATGTGATTATCTTATAATCTCTTATTGGACTTCTTGTCCATAACAACTTTTCACAAAAACAATCATTTCTTGATCTTTTGAACTTCGGGTCCAAACTTTATGTGAAAAGATCAATACATTGCTCAATTAACATTTTAAGTATGATACCTCGGGACCAAATATATATGAGCATTCTTTATGTATATGAGCATTTTTAAGATAACATATCTTTTGCTAAATTGTCTATTTGAGATAACCGAAGACAACTTTGTCTTCCAAAATCTTTTATCTCATATTCTTTGCATCATACTATTTTTGATAACTCTTCAAGAGTTTGATATTCATATTAAATATCTCTTTTGATCCATAATACTTTGATAAATATACATGGGTATTAGTTAGCCTTATATATTCACTTTCGTGATTATACCCATGAAACATATTTATTTTCATTTGATTGAATAGCTAGTATTCTTCAGGAACATAACGATTAAATTATTAATTCCTCAATGATTATATCCTTCAGGGACTTTTATATAAATGTCATTGTTTAGTGGGTCATATATGTCAAGTTCTTCTTTTATTGCCAAACTTAAGTAACTTGAAAGTTGCATCCACCACATGAGATTATATCTCTTCATATCATTTTTCTTAGACACAAAAGCCTATTTAAAACCCACTCGTTTTACACTTTTTAGGTGTAAGGACTTATAGTCCAAATACTTTTCTCTTTCCAAGAGATTTTAGTTCTGCGTCTATTGCTTCTTTTCGATTTGGCCAAATCATTACTTTGTGTACACAATGCGATAGACTTTGTTTCTTGATCCTCTTTCTCATTCATAACATCAACTGCTACATTGCATGCAAATATTTTATTTACGACGTCGTTTTGCTTTTCTGGTTCCATTTTATTCCATACATGACATAATTAATTCTCGAGATCTCTTCTTTGTCTCAGGTACCTGAATTTCTTATTTGTCATGTTTATTGTCTCTTCTGGAGATCACTCAAAAATATTTGTTTCCTCCGTTTGACCATTGTCAATTTATGCTCAATTACTTTTATGAGGATTATACTATTCGGAACCAACCAGTCTATCACGCTTCATGCGTTCTTTAGACTCACTAGCAGCTTGATATTGTCCTTTTGGGACATCAATTCTTATTCGAGCATTTACAGCTGGTAAGTGACTCAATCACTATATTCGGGCCAGTAGCTGTATCTGGCAATTGATACATTAAGTTTTGTGAATGAATTATCTTTTGGACTTCTATCTCACATACTATAGTCCGAGGATCAATGATAATTCATTCCAACTTTAATATTTCTCCAGCTGTTTATTTTCTCCCCCTGATGTTGGAAAGACTGACTTACTAAAATGACAGTCTCCAAATCGAGCCATATTTAAATCCTTCATGGATAGCTCTAGATATTATAATAGGAGATTTATATCCAACAGACATTTACTACCCCTTTCGAGGGTCCATCTTATATTCCTGTGGTGGAGCATTATGGATGTATTCTGCACATCCATAGATTTTTAGATGGAAAAACTTTTGGTTTATGACCTAAACCTATTACGATGGGGAGAACTTTTAGTTCTTCGTTGGCATTATGCGAATTAATGTTTTTTTTTTTGCATTATGTGTAATGATGAACATTTGCTTCTGGATGTTCATTGTTTATTCTTACAGACATGCTTTTCTCACCAAAGGCTTAAGATTTGAATTCACTAGCACTTCCAAGTAATCGTGCAAACTTCAGGTTGCAGATCTATAACATTGATACATACAACTATCTTGTTGCAAATGTGTTATTAAACCACAAATATTTCTTGTATACTTTCTAGAATAATGAATTCCAAATCTATTTTGGCTAGTGATAATCATAATGATTTATACTAAAACTTCACATTATCAATCATTAAGAAGAATCTTCAAGTTCTATAATTAATGTCTACATGATATATTTTATTTCGCATAATTCTTGAAGTGAAATGGTCTAACCAGTCCACGCCAAACTATGTTATATTCGGTAAACTTCAGGTTTACTATATCATTTACTAAATAATATTTATCTCCATTATATAATCTTTTTGTATTACGATCTCTATAGAGAATATATGTAATTTCTCTAAAATACTTTTACTGCATTGAGTAATACTTGTTATTTGAAGGTATTCAACTTTTCCTTCTTTATTTTCTTAACTTGGTTAACTTTGAAATCCCTTAGATTATATGATTCATCAAGATCATTTATCTTTGAACATAGTCTTCTAGATGTTCTACTTTATCAATGATTCATCAAGTGTGAACATAATCTTCTAGATGTTCCACTTACTACTGATTGTGGGATTCATCCATTCTCCCCCTCAAGATGATGATACTTCTGGTTCATCTATCTTGAATTGAATCCTAGTATAAAATCAATAACATACCCAACTTGGATCATGCTTATATCTTTGATTCTTTAAACTATTGATACATGTATTATATGTTTTCACTTTTGGGATTCAGAGTTATAATGCATCAATGAACATTGTATCCTATACTCAAATATATATTTATATACTCTTCCGGAGACATATATTTATTATTTGCTATCATTTTTATTTTCTCACTTCTTATGAGCATTTGAGTTTTTGAAAAATAAAACTCTTTGATCTTGACCTTAACATTAACGATACATATTCATATTCATATCTATAATCATATCTTTAATTATTTACTCGCATATCATTTTCACTTCAGGGAATTGATCATAACTAATTAGACAAGATTAACGATTTTCATCAATAATTCATTATTTTCTCAAAATAATTTCTTAAATTTTCTTTAATGATATTTTGTCTACAGGACAATATTATTTGTCTACAAGACGATATTATTTGTCTAAGATTAGAGTTTTAGCATCTTTACATCATTCAAATTTTATTCCCATAATCTTCAAGATAATTAATGATTATGTATAGACTTCAGGTCTAATAATCTTATATGCAAAGACTTATATAAGTTTTAACTAATGTCGCATTATAATGATCATACTTTTCCTTAGATTTATGTAAAGAACTTCAGGTTCTTCTACATATATGTCGCACTACATATATGTATAAACAAAATATAGTAAAGAAAAATAACTAATATCAATAACAAGTATCATCTTATTATCACTTCAGGTGACAAATTCAATAAAATAATAACAGATTAAATATTATTAATAAGAATTCATTTGCTATTATGTCTGCTGGACAACAATATTTTAAAACTACTTCTCAAACATATTTTTGCTATTGTGTCTGCAGGACAACAATATTTTTGTGATGTATTTTAACATCTTTATATTAATAGTATTATTCTTACTTATAGACTTCAAATCATGTGATTTTATAATACAATCACTTTCTTTAGATTACTCTTTACATTATATCACTTCTGGTGATTAATCCTTTTATTTGGATTGCTTTATAATCAATTATTTGATTTTAATATCATCAAAAATATGATGATAAATAAATCTGTATATTGGTAAAATATATGATCTACACATATGATATAAACAATGATAATAATATCATAAAATAAAATAATTCAATCATTCTATCAATTAGTTTATTTCTATCATACCATTAGGTTCTCAATTAAAACATGTAATTAACAATCAAAAACGTAAAACATGAGAAGTTGAGAACACATTTATAAATACTAAACCAATATGATTAACAGATCAAATTTATTATTAGGACTGAATTGTCATAATTTAAACAAATCGCGAAAGAGAAACTGAAGGAATTGATTTCTATTTAAAACCAACTCTTACCAAATCAAAATAATTTACTGCATTCAGTTAAACCAATATAAACCAATACAATAGTCAATATATAAAAAAAAAATCAGACCAAATTAATTCAGTCAATCAAAATTAATTACTCTCAGTCAAAGTCAAAAATCATAATATTAATTCAGTCAATAGTAATTTAAGACAAAATTTAAAGCATGATCTTAATTATTAAAATATACAGAAATAAAATCAACTAAAATCATATATAAACAATATTCAATTCAAATTAATATATTATGAACCATGAATCAAATTAATAGATATGAGAAATAAAATAATAAAATAATATTATCATCACATAACAATAGCAATATTATTATATTAATATGCCAAGAATCATGTAATTTAATATTAAATGATAAATGAATAATAAGAGAAATATATATATACGCAAATAAAATATTAAACAATATATAAATCCTTCTGGGATAAGTAATATAAATAAAATATATAAATCCTGCTGGGATATTAATTTGAAATATATAAAACCTTCTAGGATATTCATAAAATATAAATCCTTTAGGGATATTCATAAAATATAAATCCTTCAGGGATATTCATAAAAAAATGCATAAACAATATAATATCCTTCTGGGATATATATAAATAAATAAAATATAAATCCTTCAGGGATATATATATATAAATAGAAATGAATAAATTATAAATTCTTGAGGGAAATATAAAAAAAAAATATATGTATGAACCATGTTGCTTGATGAATCCAAAGTATTATCAATAAGTAATATTGATTAAATATTGATAAAAATGGATTAATATTATAAACATAGATCAACAAAGTAATATGAATTACTCATTGTATCTTGTGAATTCAAACTATAAGAATTATGAGGAGATTTTGATTTTGAGAGAAATAAAAAGCTAAGAGGTAGAGACTCGTGCTGATAACGTGTTGTGAGAAAGAGAGAATGGAATCATCTTATTCCATGAGTGATATGTCCTATATATAGGAGTACATCATAGGGTTTCAAGGAAAACAACAAGAGAGAGAAGTGGGCCTCATATGCATCTATCTATGGATCTAATGGGCATCTATTACCCATAACATGAGGATTATTAATTTACTATTCTGTCTTTTTATCTCAAATCCCAAACTAATGAAAAAGCGTAACTAATGCGCGTTATATTAGATGCGTTCTCTTAAGCAGTAGGAAATGCTACTCCATCCCACATAATCAAAATTTACGGAAATTTTTTGAGTCAGAATCAAATGGTCATAGAAGATTAAATTCACTCATTTTAATTATGTAACAAGATATCAAATTATTCTTAATTAGTATCTTATGATATACAAGGTGAAAAAGAAAAAAAAAACTACCACTCACGCTGATGGGTGATATACAATTGGCGAACAAGAATTGGAGTGAGGCGACATATATGAGTGCCATTTTCTTTCGAATTTGCCAGCCAGTGTTCCAAATTTCATATTAGTTTCATATTTTTCTTCAAGAAGAACCAAATTGAAATCATTTTAACAATTCAAACCGTGCATTCATCATCAATCAAAAGGTATTTTAAACTGCTATATTCAACCGCCGAAGAGCATATTCATATGTTTAAGTTTGATATACAGAAAAACTATAAATATTTGGTACTGTCTCCCGTTAGAGAATTTGGTAATGTGTAACTATAGTAAAGATTAATTATTTTAGCTAGGCCAGGGAATTTTAACCGTAACCGTTAACCGTACCCGTTCCGACCCGAGAATAACCGAACCGATCGGGGTTCGGGTTTCGTTTAATAACCGTTCGGTTTTGTTTTTGAATTGTGTTCGGATACGGGTCGGGTTCGGTTAATACCCGATAACCGATCGGTTAACCGAAAACCGATCAATCTTCTTCTTCGCCTGCAAAACCATCGACAAGAGCTCCCTCACCGATGCTCTTTCTTGACCGCGCCTGCATCGACAACGAGCTTAAGCTCATGGCTCTCTTGTCATGGCACCCAAAGGCGAGACGGAGGGATTGCTGGGCGGTGGATGCGCCGGTATCGGGTGGAGACGCAGGATAAAGCGAGGCGAGGGTAGCGATTTTCGCCGGCGGAGATTCCGAGATCGTGGAGTTGTTAACTCCGATGATGAGTAACATGGGAATCGTGAGGTTTATGGGAGCGGCGGGGAGTGGGCAGAGCTGTAAGATCGGGAATCAGATCTGCGCAGATCTGGAATCAGATCGGGAATCGATCGGAAAAAACCCGGAACTACTATCCATGTCTCGATCGAAAAATCGGTTAAACCCGTACCCGATCCGTACCCGAACCTTCAAACCCGTATCCGACCCGAACCCGACCAAATACCCGAACGGTTAAGAAATTTTCAAACCCGGTTAACCGAAACCCGATTTAACCGACCCGATCGGGTTCGGTTAACCGTATTCCCAGGCCTAATTTTAGCCGACCCGACGGAGTCTTAGCTAGTTATATGTGGTTAATAAATTAAACATATATAAAGAAAAAGGCCGAATGCCAATCTCAAGGTCTAGAAAAAGGGTAACCTCGATCCAAATCATTCTTGAAATAAATACAAAAATGTAACATAAATAGGCATTAGGGTCCATGTTTGGTCAACAATCACATCCGTGACACGCAAGCCTGAATAATAGATACAAACTATCTAAATGATTCCAATACATGATCTATAACTCCATATAGTAAAGAACTAAAGATCGATGCGTATTGCCAAACTAGCGGATATTTAGAGAAGAAATAAAATAATCGAGTTCCAGAAAGGGACATATCGCAGGAAACGAGTTCAACATATTACGTAAAATATTACAAAAGCAATGTGATAAGTTAGACGAGCACAAGAAGAGACATAGACCTCTTTTTTTTTTTTTCATCTGATTATTATAGATAAACGACCAAAGGTCATAATACAAGGGTGGAATGCGTTTTTGGGATTCGATTGTATCATACAGTACCGGCGGAAAAACAATTTCCCCGGAGAGAATGCCCACGCAGGGAGACAGATGGCCGAAAAGAACCGGCAAACTTAAAAACACAGCAAACAAGAGAAAAAACGAAATAAAACTGGTCGGTTTTAACCAAAACGAAGCGCAACACCTAAGTAAGCTAGAGAAACCACCATCCAAAGCTCCACAGCTTCTAGAGAAAGACTATAGAACGTGAAATTACCAAAATTTGTCGAAGAACTCCTTGACCTTCTCGGTCAATCCACGGCAAGAAAGAACCTCCCTGCATCACCGACAAACAAACTTCCAACTCAAAAGACCAGCCTTCGTAACCCAGACCACATGCTTGCTCTTCCGGGTACGGCGATGTCACAAACGACAGGGAAACGCCTCGATAGAAGCGCCAATGACCTGAAGAGCTCTCGAACAGACAGGAAGGATGCGACAGGGAGCGAGTAGACCCAAACCAGTATCACCTAACTCCAGGAACGGAGATAGAGATAGAACGAACTGAAGAGGATCCAAGCAAACCAATCAAACTCGAAAGAAGAACAACGGAACACGGACGGCGGAGCAATAGCAGAAACCGGCGAAAACCCGATCTGATTCACAGATCTAGAGCGAAAAGATACCATATGTAGACAGCAGCTCAGCCACCCCGTAAATCCTACAGATCCGGATCCACTGGTCATAAGAACGCTCAGATCCAACCAGATCTGGAGAGAAAAACCAACGAAACAGAATCTTCCGATTCTTCCCACTCGAGCTATGTCACCGATAAACAAAAACAGCAAAGCAAAACCAAAGCAATATAAACAAAGAGACCGATCCCCGGTGCTAAAGGAGCCACCGGAGACGGCTAACGAAGTAAACGGCGGTTGTCTCTTTTAGAGAGAAGAGAGCGATATTTTTTCAGACATAGACCTCTATTATCCCTTTTTCTATATTAAAAGTTTCATTATTATGTATCACCATCTATTTTGTTGCGATTTGTTATTTGTAATTTTGCAACGCTTAAATTATTATTGCTACGATAATCGACAAATCAGGTCCAATGGCAAACATGCAACGAGTATGTGACGTGTGTATGAAACTATGAATGGACATATATGAGTCGGCATATCTCTTTATCCATTTTAACGTGAGACAAAAATAAAAGTAGGTAACGAAAGGATCAAAATTCAAAGAACCGAAATCAGTTTCTTTTTTCTTTTATAACAATGGAAAGCTTTTTAGTTTTTGGGAGAGATTTTATGGGTCTTTGATAGCATCACATGAACAAATATGGATACCCACCAGCATCTGGCATGACTTGCGTCTCCTTGATATGCTTTGTCTTTTTATGTACCCCAATACGTCTACTCAAGTAAAATAGCATAAAGTTCAAAAAGAAAAACAAAATAATAGAGACTTCAGACAATTATAATAAATTTCAAGATGTAGAGATGTTTGTTGAGTTTAGATTTCAGTTGTTCCCGTTAATTTAAGATTGAGGTTCCACTTGAGGTAATTCGTTATCATAAAACAACGCGATAACAATGAAAAAAATTGGCCATTATGTATGATTTCAGATCAAACGTTAAACAAAAATGACATGCGATACAACCAACTGTACGTTTCTACATAACTTTTTAACGCAAAATCAGTTTCTTAATTCATTGATTCAAGATTGGAACCAATGCAGTCACAATGCAAAACATCTGAATAGCACTACGAATATACATATACACCATTTCTTTGATCCGTTGTCGTTCCAAAAAAATCTGCATGCAGGCTTGTTTCTGGTCTCTTGGAACTAAATTGATCATGACATTTTCACACTAATTTAGATAAAGTTGAGATAGTAATTTTAGTGATAACATAAATTATCGTTTCAGAATTCATCTTGGCTCTACTGGTATAAACTCCAAATGTTTTCATTTTGAGGAAAGAAGGTGAATAAAAAAAAAAATAGATTCGTTTCGAAACATTTATATCTGTATAAAAAAAATTAATTATCATATCAAGTGAAACTGAATCTAAACATAAACCGAACCTTGAAGACAATAATTGAAAGGGTTGGGGGGACACCTCCAATTAGAGTCTCCAACGACATTTATAGGCAAAGCCCAATCTTATAATATTGACATAATCCTCACTAATTTAATATTCTTATTAACTGGAGCAATCCTTAATACCTTATCATCCCTACATCATGGTGGTGGGTATATATCTATACATGACAAAATTAAATACACCTAGAAAATTTCCCTTCTTCTCATTTTCTACACGGAGAAGATTTTGAAAAAATTAAATACAAAATGTAAAACCTACTTTGGAAAATCCGAAGAATACACATAATTTTCATTTTCCGCAAAAAAAAAAAACAAGCCAAATATTTTATTTTATGTTTTTGGCCAAATATTAATCAGATTTAGGACAGTTTTATGTTTTGATGTTGAAAAACATAAAATAAACTCTTAATTACAAACAGAAACTGACTTGAGCATGCGATCTTAAAAGTTCAAACATAAAACAAATTTATACATTGCTTGATCCAACTTGTATAGCCCAACGATTATTCAGCCACAAGGCCTACTGTAACCAAAACGTTTGGGCCGAAGAACCCACTTAGCATGGGTTTACGCGCGTGTCGTCAAGAGACTCAAGACATACGATTCTCTCCATTCAACTCATGAAAGACTTAAAATAATTATACTTTTTGAGTTTTGACTCGTCTAAACAAATATATTGGAATGGATATATCGTGGGACGTAACGTAATGCGAGTGTGCGAAGTTATGATCTTTGAAATAAAGCTAGTCGCAAACCAGGGAAAAACATTGACAGATTACGAAAATATTTATATGTTTTCGACTATCGACATATAAAAAGTTTGAAGATTTGCTATACTACACTTTCCCACAAACAGAAAAAATCTACGAAAAACACATCGTATATAAACTACTTGTCACACAAAAATATATTAATGTAATAATGTGGTCTAGAAGATATTTCCCACAGAGCACAAAAACACAAATTATCAATCTCGCGATCCGAGCCGTTGACTGGCATGATCACATCTGACGTCAGCGCCAAATCCAACCCTCGATTTGGCAAGATCAAACTCCATCCACACGTTCTGCTGATGATGATGACCAATCACAAATGACTCTATTCCCAGGAGATCGGAGTTACCAAATGTGAAGCAATACACCTCATATTTCCCTTCCGACCCGGCTCCGTTTACCCGGTACAACAGCTTCTGACCCGACACGCTCATCTCCGCGCCACGAAAGATTAAACTAACAACGGGCAAACCCGAGAAATTGGGCCTGGTTAACGACCCAACCCGGTAACACAGGTCCATGGTCCCTTGGAACACGAAATTTGGGTCGTCTACAACTCTGAGTACCGATTTGGTTTGCGCAATAAACTCGGTTTTTAAGGCGGTGTAAACCGGACCCATCAGGAAAGTAAACTGTGTACCTGAATCCACCATCGTCTGACCCGCCCCGGTATGGTCCGGTACGAACACGGATTTGGGTAAAGTCAGTAGCTTCGACCCGACCCGGATTCCTTCTAATTGGACCGTGTAAGCGACCCGGTCGAAATACGGTAACGGAACTGTTTCGAGTATCATAGGCGTGTATTGGATTGGACCGAGCCACGAGAAACTCGCGTCACCGAGAAGCAAAATACCGGAGGAATCCGAACCGGAGATGCAGTACGAGAATTTAGAGAAACCCAGCTGGTTAACGAACGATAAAGATCCCCGGTTCATTCCCATTAATCCGGTTGATTTTGCATCCTCCTCCGAATCGGAGCTTAAACCTGAGTCCATGCACCCGAATATGGTACCGGGTCGGGTCGAAGACCCAATTACGAAGGTCTCGTGAGCTAAGTTGCCTTCGATTGAGGTAGCGTCAGCGTAGGAGATTGCCACGTGGCAGAGGTGGGTCGTCGGATCGCATGAGGCGGGAATGGGCAAATCCCGTGTCCGGGTCCTGCAAATTGGCGATGAGCAAGGTAGGGGCGAGTACGAAGAGGACTTAACCGGGTCAAATACGGATCCTAAGTTGGGAAATTTCTTGCAGTGAAGCCATGAGAGCTCGCTTCCGGTGTCAAGTACCATCGAGATGTTTTGCGGTGGAGAGCCGATGGAGAGAGAGACGGTGAGAGTGACATTATGTCTGAAAGAAAGTTTGTCTGAAGGAGACTGAGGAAGATTCTGAGTTTTGAGAGAGAAGAGGAGCGTTTGATTTGAAGAAGATATCTTGCAGAGCGTGAGAGGGAAAACGAGAAGTAGAATTGAAATTCGAAGAAAGAAACTTGAAAGAGATGATGATGATGAAGCCATCGTACAAGTCTTGACTCTTTGTTACATACTCGACGTCTTTAAATATTGTCTTTCTTGTTTTTACCCTCGATTTCTTGATTACGAAATGCCCGGTTTGTTTCGGTTTACTCGAATCTTTGAATTTTTAGGTGGAAAAGTATTTGTGTTAAATCCAATGGCCAAATTTTCTTGGGAAACTACAACAATACTATTCAGAAATCATAATCTTGTGTAACAATCATTTCACGAAGAGCATTACGGGTTTTGTGTTGTCAATTTCATTTGAATATTTTTAGGGTTTTAGAGAGTGTTAAGTCTCGAGACAAAGACAAGTTAGTGCCTTAGTGGAGGAGTAGGTCTTTTTGGCTGTCTTTGTGGGTTCTGTTTGGTCTCCGTAGTTTCCATCAACTTTGTTTCTACTCTTTGTGTTCCCACTTTCTACGGGATATTGGTTTTATTTTATTTTTCTTTCTGTTATAGGAAGAATTGTTTAATGTTGTAATTATATCATATTTTACTATATTTAAATCAAAAGAGAGATATCGTGTAAAGGTCTATTTGTTAAAATGCAATAACCGACCTCACTACAAGAAATTACAAATGGTGGAATTGTTCTTTTTGTTTTTGATTGATTTTGTTAATCTTTTAAGGCCAGTCTAATTTTGCAAAGTTGTTACAGTATGATTAGAATAGAAGGTTTAGCAATTTGACCAAAGCACCTCCCTAATATAACCCACAACCGACATAATACAATACTTTTTGAATAGTAGTATTTGTTACCATACGTGAAAAGATGCCGTCCAAATTTCTACTATTCGATGAGACCGCAAAAACATTGCGGTTAAATAATAGTTTTTACATAAGAATTGGTAATTGTGTTTTGTTTTTGTTCTGTTTTCCTTCCATATGAATAACAAAAACTGTGTTCTATCTCATTTCGTCCCGACCACGTACTGTCTCATCTTGTTTCCCATCACCTAACTAACCTACAAAAAGGTCGTAATATAACATTGCTGGTGTTGCCTTGGTCTTTGCAAACTAAGTAAAATATCGCATTTTCTTATCCGGTTTGGAGTCCGGATCATCCAAAGTTGTTTAAAAAACAGATAATTTTCTAATATTAAATTGCACAGTAACTACAAAAGGTTTAGGATGGTCGTAACACGTCAAACCGAGTCGTGCTTGCCTTATAGTATATTTAAGGAAAAAAGAAAGTTGAATTATATATTGTAATTTTGCAGAGTTTGTCAAAGTTGGCGAAAGGTGGAAGATGAAATCGGCCAAAAAGTTTGTCAAATGTATGCTGGAGGCAACCCATTCGTAAGTCTTTCCCAATTCTCACCAACTCCTTCCTGTTGTGTTACCAAATAACTCAACGTCCCTTTCCTAATTTCAACCATGTACAAACAAATATATTTCGGTGTTTGGACAAAAGAGTCTCAACTAATAAAAGTATAAGAGTTTACAGCTGCAAGGTGATACTATTTTAGTGGTCAAAACTACACTTAAATCACTACCGATGCATCTTGACAAAATATAAGTATATAACTCATAAAATCGAAGAAAATGAACATCATTGAAAATAAAAAGTTGCAACTTAAGTAAGTATTTTATATATGTATTTATCAATCATCAATTGAATTATGTTATTTTTTATAAAGATCATTATTGTCTCACTACGTTATAGATTTTTTCTTAAAGATTTCCCATCTCCCGCAATGGACGATCGATTTGCATGTGACACACAAGGTTAACCTTGATATGCTGAATTCTAGACCCGTTTGTCACATAAAACTGATAAGTGATTTATATATGCTTCTACAATTCCCACGCAGCATTTTGGTGAGATAATTTCAAACATCTTCATCGCAAGACACTAAAAGTGCATTCATGGTTGAGGCACTGTAGACTTACGAAGATTAATGTCTCATTTCCAATTTAATACTATCAGTGGAAGTTATTTCCTTTTTTGAGTTTTTTATATTTTTAGAATTTTTAATAAATAAGAATAAGATTTTATACACTTTGGCATTGATTGATTAAACTGAGGTTTCTATTTATTCAGATACTCCTTTATTCGTGGTATTATAGAAACCATTGTCTTGAATATTCAAAAATTCAACGAAAAAAAATATTATCGACGATCGTCAAACAACCAACACCAAGGAAATAAAAACGAATTGTAGACGTAAAGTCAACCTGACATAAATGCGTTTTTTGTATTATAATGTATGCAAGGCCAGACAATTGCGTATGGGGGACCATATTCTTCGTGTTTGTAGTGTATTATGGTCTAATAGACTAATACGATTGAAATGAATAATCCAATATTTAGTTACGAGTGTGAAAATGACTGAAGCAAATCAATAAGTTGCGAGTAGCTATGTGAACTAGTTTGTCCCATTTACAGTACATCCTCATTCGGCTGCCAACTAAATTTTTAAAATAAAGTTTATGAGTTTACTATTTGGATTTGCTTGCATGTATGTTAGTAAACTTACTGCTCATGTACAGAGCTTTCATCATCGCAAAATTCATGGTTTTTATGTGTGAGCTAAACCGGACCTGTCCTGAGGCAAGGTTGAGCAAACTCATGTTTTAGGACTGCTCTCGAAATTCATAAAAGTTTTAGGGGCCTCAAGTGAAAATTATCTATCGCTATCACTTTCAGATAGTACTGATAAAGCCCAAGTTATCTTAAACTGTTAAACAATATAGATCATGACAAAATCGTTACCAGGTACTATACATTTACTCCCACTTATCCAGCCACTAGTAACTGAAAGCAAACATCGACATTAAACTCTATGAGATTAAAAATGGAATTGTTGTTGTTGTCATGTTCTCTCTCTTAAAAATGTGATAAATAAACGAAAGAGTTTTAACAATTGTTGATGTTCATGTTCTCTCTCTTAAGTTTATTCTGTTTTGTGTTTCTACGTTCCAGGTTTCTAAGTGAGTCAACTGACATACACAAGACCAAAACAAATCTTCTTGAATCCACCAAAGATAGGAACTTTCTCTTTTCATTTGTTTTCTTTTGTTTTGCCTACATTTTCTTTGGTACGCTCAACGCCTAAGAGAGATAGTATCATCATCAAAAACGATCTTCATCTCTCTTACGATATCAAGAGAAAAAAACAAGCTTCAATAAAACGGAGCGAAGAAAAATCTGATTTTATCTTTCTTTTGTGCAAGAAAGAAAAGATGTCGAAAAGTACACATTACAATCGAACCCCTTTTTTTTTAATATATATATATATATATATATATATATATATATATATATATATATTTTTTTTTTTTAAGAAAAGATTACCTATATCTTATAGGCTATAAGTTTTACAATCGAATTGTTACATGAAAGTCACTGGAGACGATAAATTAATCGAGGAATTGAAAAATGTGCTGCAGAATAAGAATATTGATGATCTAACTCAAACATTGCCTACAAAAACCAAAGCCTTTGTCACATATTTTAAAGTTCGTCCCATGAGAAACAATTTGGACGCAACCCTCGGTATGATGCTCTTTTATGTCCCTCCATAACATTTGGTAACTATTGAAAACTGTAGACGAAACGAGTTACTTGAAGCAACACTATTTGAGAAAAAAAAAAAAACTTATTGTCTAAATCAACTGTTTTTGATTTACAGAACTTGTTAGATGCTGAATAAGGGTTTTAGAGATGTGTTCAACTAATTATTCTAGCTAGTAGCTACCATGATGTGCGAGTGACTAGTGTTTTCTACCTATTGGCCTTATGGTAGGGTGTTGATAATCCATCTGGAAAACATGATCATGAGTGATGACCAGAAACAATTGTTTCATCTTATAAGAAAAGTTTTATCATCTCTTTGGGAGAGAGAAGTTTTGTTGAGACCTGAATTCGCGTTTTCTTAAGATATTAGGTAATCTTTTAAATGATAAAAAACAACAAAGACCCAAAAACAGTTTCAGTACTTGCGACAGAGTAATGCTAGTGCATTGACATAGCAAACACAAAGGGCATACACAAATCTATATAATGAAAAATAATAGCTAACCTACAAAGGCCGTCTCCAATAATCGACTGCATTATCAGATGCGTTGTATAACTCTATTATTATTGCCTTCTTTCACGTTTTCTGTAGTTACTGTCCACACAATAATTGTTCCCTTAAAGATTCTCTAGCCTCTAGCCTCTAGCCTCTAGGTATCATATCATTTTGTTCTGTGACTTCTTCGGAGTTCGAAGATTATATAGCTGTTCAATTTTGGCAACATAACTCTGATTGGCTGTGGAAATAAACCATGAGTTAAATAATATATAAAATGTTGTCAGAATTCTAGATTGTTAACTGTACGATAAGTTTTAAAAGGGTTAGGCCACGATTATGTTTTTTTTTTTTTCCGAAGAAATATTGTGATTAGTAGATTCAACAAAATCGCAGAATCATTCAGCTATTCCATGTATTCACAAGGCCAAAACAATCATTAATCTCCTCCAAAATCCATTATCCGATAAATATTATCTACACTCTCACTTCACTAAACGACTAACGATTTCAACTATCAATCTCACTTCACCACTCGGTCACCTAAAACTTTTGTATCGATTCACTCGGATAGATTCAAATTTGTGGGAAAGAATATAATCATTACACTGACAAAACAAAAAATATAATCTTAAAAACGAACAAACGAAAATAGAACGGTGTTTTTTTTTTTTTTTTTTTTTTTTTTCATGTGTTGTTTACCTGAGGGCGATAATTCTAGTTTTTATCACGCTAGCCAATTTCGTCTCCTTGAGGACGACGACGCAGTATTGAACAGAGAAAACGACGACCTGCTCCTACGGGTAACCCGTGATCTTGACCCGGACACTGATGATGTTACTGCAGCTATGGATCCAGATGACCCGCTGAAACATCCGAAGAGTCTCATGATCCGACCCGCAAACCCACCCGCTCTCTCTCTACTACTTCCATCTCTTCCTCCTCTTCTCGAACCCCACGCTACTCTTCTCGGAAGTCTCTCGTCACCGAGTCTTCCACCGTCAACCTCCGTGTAAACCACCGGCATCATTCTATCTCCTCCTCTCCATCCTCCAGGGATTCTCCCCACTGCGAATCCTCCACCTGGTAACCTCCAAATCGTGAGTCCAGCCGCAGAGTCTTCCTCTTCCTCATGTGCTACTACGGCGGAACCGGCGGTGGCAGTTACAGCAGCAGCACCGCTTACGTCGGTGATATCCTCAGCCGGTAGCTCGTGGCGGCAGACTGGACAAGAGTTTCTAATTTCAAGCCATGGAAGGATGCAGTCGGGATGGTAGATGTGGTTACACGGCATCTCGCGAGCAGCGGATTTCAAAATGAAGTTCTCTTTGCAGACTGCGCAGTGAGATTGAGAATCCGATTGAAGATGAGTCGGATCGATTTCGATCACCGGCAAAGCTTCGATCGCCGATTTAGAAGCCGGCGGATGCTCACACGAACGGTTGTTCCGATTCGTATTAAGCTCGATCTGAGAGATCTGATCTAATAACCGATCGAATCCAGAACCTAGCAGAAACTCCGTCATACTCGGCGGCAACGGTCTAAGACCGGAATCTGTACCGTCATCGTAATACATCTGGAAAGAAGACCGATCTAAACCTTCGGAAACATCGGAAGGACCAGATCCACGGAGAACAATCACCGGATTAGGAGACCGGTTGCTCCGCGTTCGTGTAACGGTGCCGGAGGCGGGAGACGGACTGTTCTCAGCCGTGGAAGCGTGCATAGAGGAGGTAGAAGAAGGAGGGAATCTGGTAGGGCTGCGATGTTGACTAGTAACACGGTGGAAAGAATCGGAAGGTGTGAAATCAACAGGCTCCTGGATATGCTCGAGGAAGCCGCCGTCGCAATCAGGGCAGGAAATGGAATCGGCGATCCAGACGAATCGGCTACAGCTATAACACCAGTAAGATCCAGAAGCCATGGGAATAGGGATCTGAAAGGGGGAAAAAAATCAAAATCTTCAAGAAGAAGGAGAAGAAGAAAGCAACATCTGGAGATTTTGATTGACTAAAAATTGAGTTTGCGATTCGAATCGAGAGGATAAACGGTGAAGAAGAGGAGAGAGAGAGAGAGAGAGAGAGACAATGAAGGCGGGTCCTGGATTGTCTTAACAACAAGGATACAGAATTGGCGTGCACTAACCGTCCTTTTCGTGTGCTGTCACGTTCTCCTTCTCATCCCTCTTTTTTTTTTTCGGTTTCAATTTCTTTCTTATCTCAGCGTTATTTTTTGGTTCTCAACTGTAACCCCGAATTAATAACTTATTTATTACCAAAAAGGAAAAAGCAACGGGTTTTTATTTTTTAACTTAAAAAATCTTACACTTATGACTTATGAAAGTAAAATAAAGTTATTAAGAAATTTAGTATAGATGTTTCGATATTTAAACATTTAAAAAGGAAATTCTGAATTTTTTTTATAGTATTATATTACTATATATGTAGTTGGATATTGAGTTGAATATTTTTGAAGGAAAATATATAAGTTATTTATGAAAGTGAGATTTCTTATTCTTTATGAATTTCATCATTTCTCTTTCCACTTTGTTGTATGTTCCCGCCAGTCATAGAAGTGAAGCCCATTCTACTCAAAAGAGTTAAGCCCGAAATACAAAGAAAAGCCCATTACATTATCTAACTTTTAATCCCAAGAATAGTGGTGAAATATCAATCGCAGAGTAATCAATCAATCCTTCTTTCACTTTCTTGTTCCTTCAATTTTGGAGCCGACTTGATCATTTGCAGGTGCGCTTGCTCTTTCCTTTATAACATCTTCTTCTCCGTTGCAGATTCTCTTCTTGCTTAGCTGTTCCATTTGATATATGTGGTATGAAACAGCTCAGATCTCGTTTGTGAGCCAGAAATCGAAACATATTTGCATATTTAGAATTTATTTTTCCTGAAGCTTTCTTGTTTGAGTTTGAGTGTGTGATCCGTATTGCTCATAATTCAGTGGAATATCTGATTTAAGTGTCGTATTTGTTTTCCCAATGTCAAAAGCAGAGTCAGTTTCATTTTTTCTTCTCAATTTCCAGAATCTCAAATTTTAATTGTTGACAATATATGATTTTTAAGCACATGCTTTTGCCAACATTGTTCGTTTGCTTGCAAAAGTTTTTATTTTTAAACTCTTCTCTTGTCGATTTTCTGATTCATATCTGATTGTAGCTTTAGCTTAATTGTTTGTTATGTTGTTGACAATGAAATCTTGTTTGGTGTTTGGTCTTTTGTTAAAGAGAGAAGAAAAAAAAAAAATGGGAGCTGCGAAACTTTCAGGGATGCAAAAGCAAGTGCTGAGTCTCTACAGAGGATTCTTAAGAGCAGCTCGTTCAAAGACAACACAAGAAGACAGGAAGAGAATAGAGACGATCGTGTCGACGGAGTTCCGGCAGAAATCGAAGGAGGTCGACCGCAAGAATTTCCAGTACATAGAGTATTTGCTCCGGTTAGGTACTAAACAACTCGACCAACTCAAAAGCCCTGATATGGTGAGCATCTCCTCCATCAAGGTCGTCACATCCTCTAAAACCTGATCATTTTGTTTAGTCTCAGCCTTTAAGCTTACTTGCTCAACATATTGTTTGTTATGTAGTAGAATCATAGATAACAAAAGAGAGAGGAAGCTGATACATATACACACAAAATATGTGAATCTACTAATAATATCCCATCAAGTTAGAGTTTGGAGATTGCAATCATTCAACTCTTTGTAAGGAATCGAAACTAGAGTTTTGTTTCCATTTTAATTTATTTGCTGAAAAAGGGTTGAGAAATGGTTTATGACAAGGCAATTTTACAATAATCACTGTTTGCACATGATCATAAAAAAAAAAAAGGACAAGAACCAAATCCACTATTACACAATGAGTAAAAAAAACCCAAAAGAGACAGTAATAGAAAAACAGGAAATTTAATATAGAGAAAGCTCAAAAGTTGTAGACACAAGTTCCATCGTCACTTCTAGCCGTTGGATCAAAGTTTTTGGCCGCAGGATCAGTACACCCTTCTGGAACAGGCAAGTTTACTTGCTGGGCACTTTTTCCTGCAACAACAATACAAGCAAAACACCAAAAGTTCAGAAAAACCCTAAATTCCATTTTTTTTTGTTCTCTCTTCCAAATGCATTGGCTAAATCAAACACAAAAAGGAGCTTCAAACCTCGGTTTTACCGTAGAAAGTTCCGCGGCCAATGGCGTCAGCGTTTGCGTCTCCCAACGCAGCTTCATTGAGGTATTGGTCAGCAAGTTGGACTCTCTTGACGTTCTCTTGTTCCATGACAAGCATGTTTCCGTATTCCATAAGCTTCGCAAGTGTCATCTCCGGTTGCTCGAACACTGGAGGTCCTTCCCTCGAGTTCACTAGCCTCTTTCCGATCTTCTCCACTCCAAGTCCTTCAACGAACTTCCTCACTTCATCATCGTACACTCTCGCCCTCAACGCACCGAAGAAATCTGTCCATAAAACACGAAAATCATCAGCATCTGCAAACACACGAGTTCTTGCTAAGGTAATCAAGATCTTGTTTTTTTTTTTTTTTTATTACCGATGGATTGGCCAGGGAACTGATCAACAAGCGTGACAATGTCTTCGTCCTTGATCTTGTCAGTCCTGAAGATACCCTTGCAGACACCGATACGGTCTTCACGAGTCGGGGCCCAGTAGAACTTCTCCATACGTCCGTCACGGATGAGAGGTGCGTAGAGAGTGGAGAAATCGTTACCGGTGACGATGATGGGGACACGTGCGTTGTCTTCCTTGTTGTACATCCCTGGGAGCTGGACGTTTGTTGGGTTATCAGCAATGTTCATGAGCGTTGCGTTAACCATCTGGTTGTTGACTGTGTACTGCGTTGTGCCACCCATACGACCAGCACCAGCGTCAAGATCGTTGATGAAGAGACAACACATCTTTCCTTTCTTGATCATGTCTGCTGCCTCACGGTACCTTTGACGGATCAGCTTAGCTGGCTCTCCTGCGTTTCCGCTCTCAAGCTCTCCGGCACTCATCATGATTGGGCTGCAAAAAGGTTCAAACTTTTTATAGATTTTGATTCGAAACCGTTACAGGTCGAGGATCGTTAGATAAGAAAATGGACTCACTTGATGCCCATCTTGGCCATGACAAGCTCACACTGGAAGGATTTTCCTTGACCTTTGCCTCCCCAAATACCCAAAATAAGTGGAACCTATTCAAGAAAACAGAGAATTTCAAGATTAAAATATGTAACTTGTAGAAAAAAACAGAGCATTTCAAGATTAATAAAGTTGGAATCTTTAACTGTGCAAATAACTCAAGATTCACCAATAGAAAAAACAGAGCATTTCAAGATTAATAAAGTTGGAATCTTTAAATGTGCAAATAACTCAAAGTTTCACCTAAAGGAAAATGTGGTTAGTACCTTGATGTTAGGCAATTTCAAGAAGTTCTTGGTGATGTGAACAACAAGCTTGTCCATGAAAGCAGGAGCAATGTAGAATCCATCCATCATGTTGTCCAAGTTGTACCTATTTCAACAAGAAAACACAATGTGCTTAAAACAACAGATTTCAACTAGTGAGAGGGATCTAGCTAGAGAGATGTACACTTACTGCCTAAGGCCTTGGCTGATGTACTCGTAGGAGCTGAGGACAGCATGGTGAGTTCCGGTTCCCATAGGAGCTTGGAAGACTGAGTCAACCATACCTTTGCCTCTGGTGATGTCTTGCTGATCATCAGATACGTCGTAGGCAAGTCCAGCCCATCTGTCTGCCTCGGTTTGTTTCTCTTCATCCACTGCAACCACTTTGAATGATCCTTTGCTCTTCTTGGTGCTCTGTGCGAATCTTGACGCTGTGACAACTTTCTTTCCCAAGAAGGCTGTAGCCGGGACTGAAGCAGCTCCTGCTCCTGACCCGTTCAAGCTCAACTGCAAAACATCAATTTTGGTTAATACTCAAGAGCCGGTTTAGAGACTATCCCTAAGGATAATAGATGTTCAATTGGAATAAATTAAACCAAACCAAAACGAATCTGAGAACTAAACAAGATTTGTTTCATTTGAAGTTTTTTGACATCTTGATAGACACATAACCGAATCAGAACATAAAAAATAACAAGCCGGGTTTAGAATTCTTTTAAAATCTTCCAAAACTCTACAGTGTAAAGTGATCCATACTTAATTAGTTTCATTTCATTTACTACACTTTTAAATTTTAACTACAAGAGTCGGAAATAGAAACCGGTAAGAACAGTTCTACTAATTTGTAGTTCTCAAGTTGTGACTAAAAGAAGCATCACATAGTATCTCTAACTTTTACTAGTTAAAGTCCAGATTCTGATGACATGTATTATGTAAGACAGAGAATCTCAAAGTTATCATGGATAAGGAAAACTCAGAGCTACACAAGTGGATGAAACAAATGTATTTACATAGTGGTAAAAGCATCATTTGAACAACTAGTGAAATGGTTAAAGGAGATTGAATTTACCGGAGCTCTGTTGATGGCACCGACGGTGGAAACTGCGGCGGCCATTTCTGACGAGTGTGCGTCACTTGAGAGAAGCTGAGGAGAGAATTTGATTGGAGAAGAAGCAGTGGTAGATGTTGGTGTGGGCAAGAAATGCAGAGATTTATAAAGCGAGTGATGATCAAACAATTTCGTTATCTCTTCTTAACTCTCTGATTGCCACACGATCCGGATTGGCTAAGTGCCACGTGGCGCCACGAGGAAGATGATGAGGAAATTTCTTTCTTGATTGGTCCACGTGGAATGGGTTTCTGAGGTTGTCGTCAAATAACTCATCTGTGTCACTGGATTTGTGTTTTTGGCAGTGAAGATTATAACATTACTTATTACCACATATCACATATGCTTTAGAATTTTTTTTTTTTGCTTAAAGGATCTTGGAAAATTATTGTGTTTTTTTATTTTATTTTTGAGGATGAGCTAAGCCATTCATATGTGATCAAGAAACTTCTACAGAATTCTTCATACAATAAAATTCCAAATATTAGATAATGACATTACTTATCGATTAATAGTGTTATCGGTGTAAACTTATTGACAGGGAGAGAGATTTGTCTATAGCCAATAGAATACTTATCGAATTCTATCATTAAACCAAATATGTACCATACATTATCGCATATGAAGTTAACATTCTAACCATAGTTCTTCTGACCACTACAACTAAACCGATATTAATAGTTTAATCTATAATTTTATCTCTTTAAGAAGTGAATTGTATAGTTGATGTCCCAGGTCTCAACAAATTTTGTCGTGCTACAATGTCATCTAATTGTGTGGCGATGTAAGAATCATATAAAAATAATGTTTCTGAAACTTTATTTGACATAATTTGTTGTCGATAAAAACTGCCATCGGTTCTTACACGCTGCCTTTATTACACCACTTGATACAAAAAAAACATCTAATTATATTGGACATAGGCTCCGATTGGTGACATGTGGTATTACAGTTGAGTTAAAAAAAATAGTATAATTCGATGTAAGTTGCAGTATAAATCATGTGGTAGAAACGGTATATTTTTATGGTAGATTTGCTGTAGAAATATAAGTTACTATTCTTTTCAAAATGACTGACTGGTAACTTTTATGCGGTATACATTGCAGTATGTATTATTAAAAATACTTAGACATTTATCATAAATTTAACTATAAAAAATAAATAACATATTTCAACACTAACATAACATTAGCATAGCAAATATATATTTATATATGTTTGCTTTTAAAAAATATATATTTATATATATATATAATATAACATTAATAATTGATTTAGGTCATATATTTGTATTAATTTATAACTATTTATATAATTGTACCTATATATATCAAGTTATAACTAAATATATACCAATTTATAACTTTATATATATTTATTATAATTAGAAAAAAACTATGGCATAAAATTTTAAGAATACATATTTTTAGCAATGATATTAGTCAAAAACATTAATATAATATATAATTTATTTAAAATATAAAATTAGAACAGAATTAACAAAAAAAAAAAAAAAAAAAATTTAAAAAATAATAATTTAAAAACGTGGGAAGAAAGAAAAACAAAAAAAAATTGCTAAATCAAACTCTACTACATCCTAATACATCCCATTTTCCATGTGGTAGGAATTTGATTTGAGTTAACTATTTTACAAAGGACATACATCAAAATTCTAATTCAACCATACCACATTCTAACTCAAACTCTAATGCAAAAAGTTAAAAATAAATTATGATTGGTAACATTTTTGAGTTAAACTCATAAATCAACCATACCACATGGTAACTCATGTTACCAATCACACCCATAATTTTTACTGCAAATTACATCGAATTATACTATTTATTCTAACTCAACAATAATACCACATGTCACCAATCGGTGCCATTATGGCTGTGATTGGTAACATGAGTTACCATGTGGTATGGTTGATTTATGGGCATAACTCAAAAATGTTACCAATCATGATTTATTTTCAACTTTTTGCATTAGAGTTTGAGTTATAATGTGTTATGGTTGAGTTAGAATTTTGATGTATGTTCTTTGTAAAATAGCTAACTCAACTCAAATTTGTAAAACATGGGAAAGTGTATGTATTAGAATGTTGTAGAAGTTGATTTAGGATTTTTTTTTTTAAAATCTTCAACCCACGTTTTAAATTTTTTTTTTTTTTTTTTGCATTTTTTTTGTTTTTTGTTAATTCTATTCTAATTTTATACTTCTAATAATTCATACATTAAATTATATATTATATCAATGTTTTTGAATAATATCATTGCAAAAATATGTATTCTTAAAATTTTATACCATAGTTCTTTTTTAATTATAATAAATATATATAAAGTTATAAATTAATATATATATTTATAAATTGATATATATATATATGTATAGTTATAATTATATAAATAGTTATAAATTAATATAAATTTAGGGCCTAGATTAATATTAATTTTATTTTATTTTTTTGTAGTTAAATTTATAATAAATGTCAAATTATTTTTAATAATATATACTGCAATTTATACCGCATAAAAGTTACCAGTCAGCTGTTTTGAATATTAGTAACTCATATTTCTACAGCAAACCTACCACAAAAATATACCGTTTCTACCACATACTTTTATAAGAGTTTACAAGACGCTAACATTACAAGTTCTCCCTACAATTAACAATGCATCATTTAGGGATGAAATGGGCTTTCTTTTTAAAAATATGGCACACATATCATGGTGTAATAATTGAAACAATTACCTAACTATTGTGGCATATTCTGTGGCCGAGATATATATATATCTTATGATGTATTAGAGATCTGGTAAGCTACTAATTAGAGTAACCAATTGTACCATATGGAACATTGGGTCGCCATGCCCGGTAGGTTATGTTGGTCTTATGAGCCGAAAGTCCCGGGTTCAAATCCCGGAACCAAAATTTTGTTTGTAAATGTTATTTCTTTACCCAAAATAATAAAACATTGGATCAACTAAATAGATTATATTTTTGTCTTTAGAAAATATTTATTTTCTGCTTAAAATTTAAATTCGGTGATACATATATGAAATTTAGTAGGAAAAAAAAAGGGCTGTTTTCAAAAGTAGTGCACAAATTGAAGTCAAATGCAAAACTAATACCCTCTTTTTTCCTTCCTTCTTTATCCTCACCATATTTGTGATAATAACAAAAATGCCATTACTTTCGTCCTTGAAGTCTAAATATGAAGTATAAATCAAAAATAAAAAGTCCAAAGAAACCTCATCTTCTTCATTTATTCACGAAAATGCCATCACCATCAATTCGTCCAACAACCATTCTGAACCGAAATGAAGCTTTGAATGCATGATTTACTCTTCAAACATGTATACAAACTCATTATATCATCTTATAAACTTGTCTTCTTCAATTTCTTCTCCATTCTCACCCCAAGAACACATATTTTCATCTTTTCAAAGTTTATGTTCTTAGATCTTCACATTTTTGGCGTGGGAGATCATTATAACGGTTGGGAAAGTTTGCTGAAGCTCTAAATCGAAGTTTTAGGCCGTCAACGAAACTTCAGATCACGGCAAGGTAAAATTCCGGTAGATCTGAGCGAATTTCATGGTTTTGCAGGTTTTTAGACTTCATGACGAAGTCTAACAAACTAGTTTTGCAATTGATTTTTCAAAATTTTTGGGGAATAGACTTCACAATGAAGTCTAAACATCTAAAACAAAAAAAATGGTGTAGGCTTCAGAATGAAGTCTATTCGAAAAAGATTAGTTTTGCATTTGACAGAATCAAAATTTTTTACGTGAAGTCTATCCGTGAAGTCTACTTCGAAAAAAGACTAGTTTTGCAAACATTCAGTAGTTTGTTTTATCGTGAAGTCTATCCCTGAAGTCTATTAATTCTGTAGACTTCACTTCAAAGTCTAATACTGGGTTTATACTTCATTTTGAAGCCTAATTCTTGATAGACTTCTTGGTGAAGTCTAATAGTCAACGTTTGTCGGAATAGACTTCACGATGAAGTCTGTTTTCTAAATTCAAAAATTCGATCAATTGCAAAACTAATCCCTATGAAGTCTAATTTCTGTTTTAGACTTCACCGATAGACTTCATTCTCTAGTTAGACTTCATTTTTAAGCCTATTCACGATAATGAAGTCTATACGAAAAAGTCAAAGCTTGGTCAATTGCAAAACTAGTCTTTTTTTTTCTGTAGACTTCACGTGTAGACTTCTCAAAAAATTCGTAATTTGGAAAATTGCAAAACTAGTATATTAGACTTCACGGGGAAGTCTAACATTTAGACTTCCTCGTGAAGTCTAATATTTAAAGTTTTATTTGAAAACGCTTTTTTGGAAAATATATAACGAATTTTTAAGATTTTCTTGAACAATTAGTTGAGTTAGTCTGTTTAGTTGCTTGTGTGTTAGTTTTACCTGCTTATTCGCTGTATATTTTGTGAAAACGGTTTTCTTGTAAAAATTGAATATTAGACAATAATATATAGACTTCTCGGTGAAGTCTAAAACTGAAGTCTATCATAGAAGTCTAACGTGATTGGTTTTCTTTTTTCTTGCAGAAAATGGTTTACATTGCGTCTGTTTATGGAGAATGGGTGAGAAATGTCGATTTGTCTTGGCATTTTGAGGTTGATTATCGGAAAGGAGGTAGAATGTTGTCGCTGAGGGATGGTTGTACACATGATGAGCTTATTCAAATGGCTTTAGATGATTATTCGGTGATCAAGATCGGACACCGTGTGGAATTATCATATCCATTACCAGAAGCGTTCACTCAGCAAATGCGTATTGATTCTCCGCCCATGTTTGTCACAAACGACAGACAAGTCCAAAGCATGATCGAGCTAAGTAGAACTCATGGTCTACGACTTTGTGTCTCTAGCAAAGGGATGGATGAAGAATTGGATGAAAAGTTCGACGAAGAGTTGAAGGATGAGCTCGACGAAGAGTTGGATGAAGATTGGGGCGCGGACCCACACGAAATGTCTGAAGAGTCGGGTTGTGATGAGCGTGATGTAAGGGAAAAAGCTTATGAAGTCGATGATGACACACACGCGGACTACAGTCAGTATGGGAAAGTTAAAGATGAAGACGTTGACATTGACATACCTTTCGATGATCCCCGCCTTTTAGGGCGTGGTGTGGGTCATCGAAAAGGAATAGATCATTGGGAAGACAATATTTACGTTCACCAGAGTTTTGATAGCAAGGACGAACTTATCACTGAGTTGCGTTTGACCGCGGTGATGACAAGATTCTCATTCACGATAGCTGCGTCTACAAGAAAAGTGTTTGTGGCCAAATGCAATGTGGCTGGATGCGCATGGATGCTTAGAGCGGCTGTAAAGAACGAACCCAATACTTTTTGGGTGACAAAGTACTTGAAGTCGCATACATGTTCTGTTTCTGATCGAGTCCGTAAGCATAAACATTGTACAACGAAGTATATTGGAAAGCTGTTTCTTGATAGGACAGGGGTCATTGAAGGAATTGTGCCGCAACACATAAGAGACTCTATGAGGAGGATGTTTGGAATGAAGCTCGACTATACGGCTTCATATAGAGCTTTGAAACACGCCCAAGACTTGGTGTGGGGAACAGCTGAAGAAGGATACGCGAATCTGCCTTCTTACTTGCAAAGAATCAAGGAAGCAAATCCGGGAAGTGTGACTGACCTTGTGTGTGACTCAGAGGACCGTTTTAAGTACTGTTTTCTATCATTCACAGCTTCCATAGCTGGTTTTCAGTATTTGAGGAGAGTGATTGTGGTTGATGGGACTCATCTTACTGGGAAATATGGAGGAGTTCTACTTGTGGCTGCCGGACAGGACGCCAACTTTCAAATATTCCCTCTAGCTTTCGCCGTGGTCGATGCTGAGGATAATGAATCATGGGAATGGTTTTTCAACAAGCTCAGAGATTGTTTCAGTCAACTTCCGCCAATGGCGATAGTCTCCGACCGTGCCGCCGCCATAGCTAGAGCTATTGGGATCGTTATGCCCTGGGCATCAAGAGGAATATGTTACTATCACCTTCAATGTAATATAGTGAAGGACTTCCACGCAAAGGAGATCATGTATTTGGTTAAAGGTGCAGCCTACGCCCATACGGTTCCTGAATACGACCGTTACATGGACCTCATAAGAGCTGCAAACCCTGCCCTAGCTGGTTACTTAGATAGGGCAGATCCGCAGTTATGGTCGAGAGTTCATTTTCCCGGTGATAGATACAATATAAAGACGAGCAACATCGCAGAATCTATTAACTCGGCTGTGAAGAAAGCAAAAGGATTACCTATTCCTCGTCTTTTGGAGTTTATTAGGGAGAAGCTCGGGAGATGGTTTAGTAAGAGGCGGGAGGATGCATTGAGTCTCACAACCAGACACAGCAAAGGTGTTGAGTACATATTGGCCATACGGTCACACTACGCGGAGAGTATGATCGTAGATCGCATAGACACTTGGCGCTTTCATGTTAAAGGCGGGAGACGAGATTGTAATGTCGACTTGGAGAATCGAACATGCTCCTGCGGTGTATATAACGTTGAGAAAATCCCTTGCTCTCACGTTATTGCAGCTGCAGCCGAAGCTAACGTGGATATGGCCTTCTACGTATGCGCCACTCATTCGAAGCCTTCCTTGTTCTCAACATATGCACATCCGATTTACCCCAGAGCGGGAACTGACTCCCGCGTGAAGCCTGTTCCCTGTTTTCCTCCGAGGGAGAGTGCCCCTCGTGGAAGGCCGAAGAAGTCGAGGTGGCAATCTTGGCTAGAGATGTCAAGAAAGAAAAACACTAAACCGAGGAAGACGCATAAGAAGTACAGCTGCTCGAAGTGCAAGGAACCTGGTCATACTCGCCCCAATTGTGTAAGTTTATAAAAGTTTACCTTCATGCTTTGTGTCCTCGCTGACTTGGTTTAACAACTATATCTTTCTTCACTACACAGGTCGCTGAAGACTGACTCCAAGTATCTATTTTTAAAGTCTATCTAGGAAGTCTATTTTTAAAGTCTATTTTTACGAGCAAGAATCTATCTATGAAGTCTATTTTTAAAGTTTATCTAGGAAGTCTATTTTTAAAGTCTATTTTTACGAGCAAGAATCTATCTATGAAGTCTATTTTTAAAGTTTATCTAGGAAGTCTATTTTTAAAGTCTATTTATACGAGCAAGAATCTATCTATGAAGTCTATTTTGCGTATTTGAACCTCTGATGTTAGTCTGTACAAATGGAGGAAAAACTCCAGTTTTTTAGTCTGTATTTGAACCTCTGATGTCTAAATTAGAAGTCTATTTCTTGAATTCAACTTCAAAAAGCATAGTTTACATAGCTTCTGAAACATACCAAGTACATGGCTTCAAAATAATTAGCCGATCAGCGATAGATTACAAAATAATTAGCCTAAACCTATCATCGTGTTCAAAAGAGCTTAGTTTTATGGGTTTACAAAAACACACCATAGTGCTCATAGTCTTCAAATAGTTGAGTCATACAAATCAATATTGTCGAAGTCTTCTGGATCCTCGACCGGTCCACGGCAGTTGATTTCATGGTACAGATCAGCCGCAATCTGCTCCCTAAACAAATGGCAGTTTGTCTGGGACAACGTCTTCGGGAAAGTGGTATGTCCAAGGGCCAGGCACTCGATGAACTTCAGGACAAACACGCCACAATCTCCATCACCGCGTTGGTGTGGCACCTTGCTCGGACGGTCGTGTGTGTACTTCGTCGTGAAGTATTTTGGTTTGTCCTCTTCCAGACACGCGGCGTTCATAAGGTGCGGCATAATCACCGCATAGGGTTCTACAAGCAGGCCCATAGTCGCATCATTAACATAGGTAGGAAGACTGTCGTAGATGGTAATGTGCCTATTGGGTATGGAGACATGCAGCGCGACCCAATGCTTCATGTTGATATTCAGTGGAATGTATAAATCATCCACATCATATCCCCAGCGCTTCCCGGTGGGGTGGCTTTTCGGGAGATTACCATAGAACCAGTCCAGCGAATTAGGAGGCAGCATTTCACATCTCTGAAACTTGGGCCAGTCCCTTTCCCAAAACTGAGTGATCCTACTGTCAAGGAAGCAGATCCGATCATTCTTAAACCACTCCGGGTATTTGCTAGGCGTTTAGACATCATGATCACCCATGACCTCATATGCTGCAATTGAAACGAAGAAGTCTAAATAAGAAGTCTATAAATGAAGTCTAAATAAGAAGTCTATAAATGAAGTCTAAATCAGAAGTCTATAAATGAAGTATAAATAAGAAGTCTATAAATGAAGTCTAAATACTAAGTCTAGAAATGAAATCTAACAGAACTTACGCTGTCCGTTAGCCACTGATTGCCCGTTAGCAAAGTAAACCACCAATGCCATTCTGGGTAAGCTTCCTTGTCCGAATCGTTGACTCCATAACCCCTGAAACATTGCTAAGTATCGTAAGCTCATTTACTTTGTCAAACAACAAAGACAAAAAATATATTATAGGCTTACGGTAATCCGGAACATAATTCCAGCATTTGTCTCCTCCTTCCTATGAGAGGTGGAGCAAATGGATTATACGCTTTCTTCGGAACACCTGCTTTCTTCGGATCAGTTTTGCTCTTCGGATCAGCTTTGCTCTTCGGATTTTCTGCTTTCTTCTGACCAGGTGCTTTCACCGGGGGATTGTTTAGGACGATCCTTCTAGCTGTGCTGTTTCCCTCGTACTCACCAAGCTGTGATTGGGCCAGCCTCTTGACTCGCTCACTTTTCCCTCTTGCTAAGATATTCGCCGCCTTGATCTCTTCTTCCTGTTTCCTCTTCTCCGCGGCTTCCTCCGAGACAGTTGGAATATGGTGCCGGACAAAAGTGCATTCCTGATCCTCCTCGACGGTGTTCTTAACATTGCTCAAACACAAGAGAGAGAGAGAGAGACAGAGAAAACATATAAGGAGTGGGGAAATTTGAACCTTTATTTAAATACTAGAGAATGTGTACAACGCAAAACACTTGAAATAGATTCATACATTAGTAAAACAGAAAGGTTTCAGTTGTTCGTTTTCCCACACAACCTACTACTCCTACGCACATATTTCTTCTCATCACATTTACGACCAGTTTTAGAATTACGTGGAGAATGAACTGTACTAACCGGAGCATCGGTGGACTCCTCCGCCGGTTCATTGGACTTCTGGTGCTCCTCTCTGGACCTCTGGTGCTCCTCACTGGACTTCTTCAGCTCCTCACTGGACTTCTGCAGCTCCTCATTGGGCTTCTCAGAATCCTCAATGGACTTCCCAGAAGCCTGACCCGCAGGATGCCGAAGCTTCTTGACAATCCTCCCTAACACCGCCACTTGAGTAGCGAGGAGTTGAATCTTGCGGCGAGTACAAGGCAAATGGATTACCTGCTTCTTCATGGTTCCGATAACATATCTCTTCCCTCTGATTCCATTGAATGCTATAATCGGTGGCTCAGGATTATTTGGCATCGGAGCACCGTTTTCTTCTTCGAATTTTGGCATAGCATGGTACGCCCACACTTGCAGGACTTCAGCAAAGCCTTCGAGGGCGAATGGCTTGGACACGTCTGCATCCTTTATAGACTGGATGAGGGTCTGGAAAGCTACTCGCCCCCAGGGATAGTTTTCAAACTTCTCCAAGTCCATAACTTGACTAGCCAGTTCTACTCGTGTATGAGTGGAACGGATGTGAGCATCAATGAAGCCAGCGTATACGGCCAATGCACGCTGCTACGAGATCGTCAATGCTCGGACCAAGCTTTTCATTCACACCAAGCTTCAACCAGAACTCTTTCCTCTCCTCTGTGTTCACAGTCTCTGGGTTCGTCAGCGCTTCTTTGTACTCGCAGTTAAGCCCGGTGATGTGTTCAAACTCGTTCAGAGAAAAACGCAGTGGCTCTGCACCCACGACACTCCATATCTCATACTTCTTCTTGCAGGCCACTTGCATAGTGAGCATACACTGTGCCACTTTCGATGCCCAGTTAAACTTGATCTTCGTGAACTTGAAGAGGGGTCCGAGCATGGAATTCTCAAGCTCATCCCACTCATCTTCAAGTATGGTGTGCAGTTGTGACCACAGCTCAGTGTTCTTGCTATAGTAGACAACACTGCGGTCATAATCAGGTTCTTCTCCTTCTGTGTACAACCTCCTAGGGAATGTCACAGCGTCCATACTGAAAAAATAGTGAACAGATGAGAAGTTAGAAGTCTAAACATGAAGTCTAAACATGAAGACATGCAATGAAGTCTAAACATGAAGTCTAAACATGAAGTCTAAACATGAAGTCTAAATTTGAGGTCTAAATATTAATTAAGTCTAAATTTGAAGTCTAAATTTGAAGTCTAAATTTGAAGTCTAAATATTAATGAAGTCTAAATATTAATGAAGTCTAAATATAAACACTAAAGATTAAGTCTAAATATGTAGTCTATCCAACCGCCGCCAAAGAGCTGCTAACTAAACCCTAACAATAGAAGTCTAAATTTGAAGTCTATATATAAAGTCTAAATATGACGTCTATCCAACCGCCGCCAAAGAGCCGCTAACTAAACCCTAACAATAGAAGTCTAAATTTGAAGTCTAAATATGACGTCTATCCAACCGCCGCCAAATAGCGGCTAACTAAACCTTAACAATGGACTTTTACCTTAATCTTAGCGGTTATGAGGGCCAGCAACGGCGGCGGATATTACCAAGAAGCGGCTAACTAAGACCTGCGACAGATCTACAATCGGTTAGTCGATGGTTTGAAAGGGGTAAACAGAGAGAACAAAATGAAAGAGAGATAACTAACCGGCGGTGAGAGGAGGAAGGGGAAAAGTCGATGGAGGAAGGGGAAAAGTCGACGGTCGTTCGATTACACAGCGGCAAGCAACGGTGGCGGAAGAGGAGGAATGGGAAAAAGTCGACGGAGAATGGTGGAACTGTCTGTCTTCGACGGCGATGGTGTGCGGAGAACATGCAATCTATCCGACAAAGAGAGAGAACGGAACGGAACAGATTTGAGTTTGTGAAAGTGAAAGTGAAATGTGAAATGTGAAAGTGAAATGTGAAAGTGAAACCCTGATTTTGGTTTCCTCACTTACGATTATGGTCGGTTTAATTTGGTTAAACCCAATTAAGCGCAACATTTGAATTTCCACGACCGGTTCTGTTCAAATAACCGGACTTAAAGTACAAAGTCTAATCGGGAAGTCTATAAATTGTAATTTTAATCGCCCAAAATATTTCGATTCCCGCCCTTCCCGCCCAAAATATTTCGTTTCCCGCCCGTATTTTAGAATAATAGACTTCACAGAAAAGTCTAACTATGAAGTCTATCTGTGAAGTCTAACTTGCCCTAAACCCTAAATCGAATTTTTGAGATCAAAGCTATAGAAAACATCAATTATGTATATATAATCACAATTTACATTATAAACTATGAATTCATTAGCTTTAAATCGTTAAAGAAACCACAAACATTTTTTTATGTCAAAATTCTCTAAACCTAAACAATCACCCTCATAAACCCTATACATTGAACCTCAAACACTAAGATGATGATTGGTTTACTCATAAAACTTATAAATTGATTAATTTCCATGAAATTTTATTTTACATAGATAGAATTTGTCTTCATTTGGATTATTTATAATTTTTTGAAGCCTAAATATTTTTTATAGATTTTAAACTTTAAATTTAAGATTTTGTTATTTGGTAGACTTCACATTTAGACTTCAAATTTAGACTTCACATTTAGACTTCAAATAGGTCACAAACATAATTTCATAATTTCCCTTACTTGAGTTAAATGGATTCATTTTTATGCAATTTTATTTTTCTTGGATGCCAAATGTTCTAATCTTATCTATTTATAATTTTTTTAATCAACACAATTTCCTATAATTTTCTAAATTAAATTTAATTTGTGAAAACGTCGTAGACTTCATAAATAGACTTTAAAAAGGGTAAAACAGAGATTGAGGCAACCGTTTTTTCTTTGTTCATAAGGGCCTAGTTTGTAATTGTACATGCCCATAAGACTAGTTTTGCTCTAAACTCAATATAGGGTCTACTTTTGCATTTGAAATCAAATTGTGCACTAGTTTTGGCAATTCCCTCAAAAAAACACTTCCTTTTAGGTTGTCGATGTTTTGTGAGCCATACCAAGTTGATTTGCTTATCTTATTTAATATTAAATTTTCATTATTAATTTTGGCAACATTTTTTTCCCAAATTGATTGATATCATAAAAGACTTTGAATGATTTTATTGACTGATTTCAATCACCGTCCGAGTTTTGAATACTTTGTGCGATTGGTCATACAATTCATTGGAATTTTGTTAACTATCATGGTTGATTGCTACACAACTAAATGTGTATCAATGACATGACATGATGCATCAACAAGAAATATCTTAGAACAAAAGTGAGTTTATCGGAATTACTATATTTGAAGAATCTGAACTTGCTAGATATAATGTGTCCATGAATCTAATTATCCAAAAAGGTAAAAGATCTTGCCATAACACGCTTAAGGTGATGGTTTTTGTTTTATTAATCGTTTTTTTTTCCGGCAATTTTGCTCTCAAAAGTGTGATGAAATTTATTTATTCTACTCATGTTTATCCTTCATCTAAACTGAAGTACAATTTATGACTTTTTCAATGAACTTTAGAAACAAAAAATTCATCATTATATTGTTTTAAAATTATCCATATCAATTTTTAGAATCCAAAACACATATATTTGACTCAATGTGTTGACTATTTATGTTTTAATGGTATTGTAGATAGAAAAGAAGAGTTTTCACATTTGTTATGGGTAAATATGTGGATGCCCATTAGCCCATTAGGTCCACTTCTCCATTTGTTACTTCTACCTTGAAACCCTATGTTATACTCCTATATATAGGAGCTATCACTCATGGAATAACACACTTCATTCTCTCTTTCTCACAACACGTTATCAGCACGAGTCTCTACCTCTTAGCTTTTCTAGGTAATCAAAAGTTCTAATAGTTCTTTTAGTTTGAATTCACAAGATTCAATGAGTAATTCATATTACTTTGTTGATATGTGTTTTTCATATAAATCTATTTTATCAATATTTAATCAATATTACTTATTGATAATACTTTGGATTCATCAAGCAATATGGTTCATATATATATATTTTTATTTATATTTCCCAGAAGGATTTATAATTTATTCATTTCTATTTATATCTATCCCTGAAAGAATTTATATTTTATTTATTTGAATTTATATTTCCCTGAAGGATTTATAATTTATTTATTTATATTTATATATCCCTGAAGGATTTATATTTTATTTATTTATATATATCCCAGAAGGATATTATATTGTTTATGCATTTATTTATTTTATTGTCTAATTAAATTATATCACACAAGGATTAACATTACAAAAAAATTTTATATATATATATATATCTCTAAATGATTTATATTTTATGAATATCCCAGAAGGATTTATATTTTATGAATATCCCTGAAGGATTTATATTTCATGAATATCCCTGAAGAATTTATATTTTATGAATATCCCTAAATGATTTATATTTAATGAATATCCTAGAAGGTTTTATATATTTCAAATTAATATCCCAGCAGGATTTATATATTCACTATCCCAGCAAGTTTTATATATTTCTATGTTAATTTGACTCATGGTTCATAATATATTAATTTGAATTGAATATTGGTTATATATGATTTTAGTTGATTTTATTTATGTATATTTTAATAATTAAGATCATGCTTTAAATTTCGTCTTAAATTACTATTGACTGAATTAATATTATGAATTTTGACTCTAATTTAGAGTAATTAATTTGGTTTGACTGAATTTATTTATTTTTGTTTGTTGTTTGTTTAAATCATGATGGATTTATAATTTATTTATATATATATATATATATTTTATTGATATCCTGGAATGATTTATATATTATTTATATCCCAGAAGGATTAACATTACAAAATTTATATATATCCCTGAAGGATTTATATTTTATTATATCCCTGAAGGATTTATATTTTATTTATCCTAGAAGGATTTTATATTGTCTATTATTTCATTTGCATATATATATATATATTTTTCTTATTTATTTTTATTTGCTTTTCATATGATATTTGTTATTTTAATTGATTTTCGTAATATATTAAATTGATTGCTAAATTGAATAATTATTTGAAAATTGTCTAGAAGAAGTTTCATCATAATAATTCTTATATAAGTCTTTGCATATTAATTCAGTCAAAGTTGAATTAATTTGACCATTAATTTGAAATATTCTTGCATTAAATAATTGATAGAATGATTGAATTATTTTATTTTATGATATTATTATCATTGTTTATATCATATGTATAGATCATATATTTTACAAATATACAGATTTATCTATCATCATATTTTTTTGATGATATTAAAATCAAATAATTGATTATAAAGCAATCCAAATAAAAGGATTAATCACCAGAAGTGATACAATATAAAGAGTAATCTAAAGAAAGTAATTGTATTATAAAATCACATGATTTGAAGTCTATAAGTAAGAATAATACTATTAATATAAAGATGTTAAAATACATCACAAAAATATTGTTGTCCTGCAGACACAATAGCAAAAATATGTTTGAGAAGTAGTTTTAAAATATTGTTGTCCAGCAGACATAATAGCAAATGAATTCTTATTAATAATATTTAATCTGTTATTATTTTATTGATTTTGTCACCTGAAGTGATAATAAGATGATATTTGTTATTGATATTAGTTATTTTTCTTTACTATATTTTGTTTATACATATATGTAGTTTAATAATTTTTATTTCTCTATTATTTTTATATTTATATGAATATTTTGTATTTGATTGTAGAAGAACCTGAAGTTCTTTACATAAATCTAAGGAAAAGTATGATCACTATAATGCGACATTAGTTAAAGCTTATATAAGTCTTTGCATATAAGATTATAAGACCTGAAGTCTATACATAATCATTAATTATCTTGAAGATTATGGGAATAAAATATGAATGATGTAAAGATGCTAAAAAGCATACTCTAATCTTAGACAAATAATATCGTCTGGTAGACAAATAATATTGTCCTGTAGACAAAATATCATTAAAGAAAATTTAAGAAATTATTTTGAGAAAATAATGAATTATTGATGAAAATCATTAATCTTGTCTAATTAGTTATGATTCATTCCCTGAAGTGAATGTGATATGCGAATAAATGATTAAATATGTGATCATATAGACATATGATGGTTAATGTCAAAGTCAAGATCAAATAATTTTATTTCAAAAACTCAAATTCTCATAAGAAGTGAGAAAATAAACATAGTAGCAAATAAAATATATATATATATCTCTGGAAGAATATATAATCATTGATGCATTATATCTCTAAAGTCTCATAAGTGAAAGAATTAAAGATATAATACAAATATCAAAAGTTTAAAGAATCAAAGATATAAGACATAATTCAAGATGGATATGTTATTGATTTTATACTATGATTCAATTCGAGATAGATGAACCAGAAGTATCATCATCTCGAGGGGGAGAATGGATGAATCCCACAATCAATCATTAATAAGTGAAACATCTAGAAGATTATGTTCACACTCAAGATAAACTTGATCATTGATCAAGAAAAATCTAACAATCCCTATATCATAGTCCAGAAGATTATATTCAAAGATAAATGATCTTGATGAATCATATATAAAGTAACTCCAAGAGATTTCAAAGTTAATCAAGACAACATATGAAGAAAAGTTAAATAGATGTTATATAGTAAACCAGAAGTTTACCGAATATAACATACTTTGGCATGAACTGGTTAGACCATTCCGGTTCAAGAATTATGCGAAGTAAAATACAACATGTAGACATTTATTGAAGAACTAGAAGATTCTTCTTAATGATTTCTAATATGATATTTTATCATAAGAGATTATGATAATGCAACAATTATCACTAGCCAAAATAGATTTGGAATCTATTCATTATTCTAGAAAGTATACAAGAAATATTTATGGTTTAATAACACATTTGCAACAAGATAATTGTATGTATCAATGTTATAGATCCGCAACCTGAAGTTTGTGAGATTACTTGGTAATGCTAGTGAATTCATATCTTAAGTCTTTGATGAGAAAAACATGTTTATAAACATTAACGCTGAACATCCAGTAGCAAATGTTCATACACAAAATGCAAAAGCATTAATTCGCATAAAGCCAATGAGTAACTAAAAGTTCTCCCCATCAAAATTGGTTTTGGGTCAGAAACCTAATAAATTCCATCTTTAAGTATTTGGATGTACAATATACATCAATATTGCTCCACCACAGCAATATAAGATGGATCCTCGAAAGAGGTGGTAGATATATGTTGGATATGAATCTCCTTTGATAATATCTATAGCTATCCATGAAGGATTTAAATATGGCTTGATATGCATATTGTCATCTTAGTAAGCCAATCTTTCCAACATGAGGGGGAGAAAATAAACAGTTGGAAAAAGATTAAAGTTGGAATGAATTATCATTGATCCTCGGACTATAGAATGTGAAATAGAAGTCCTAAAGATAATTCATTCACAAAACTTACTGTATCAATTGCCAGATACATTTAGTGATCCAAATATAGTGATTGAGTCACTTACAAGCTGTAAATGCTCTTATAAGAATTGATGTCCCAGAAGGATAATATCAAGCTGCTAGTAAGTCTAAAGAACGCATGAAGCGTGATAGACCGGTTGGTTCCAAATATTAAAATCCTCAGAAAAGTAAAAAGAGCATAAATTGATAATGGTCAAACCGAGGAAACAAAAAAAAAATTTATATGATCTCCAGAAGAGACATAAACATGACAAAGAAAGAAATTCAGGTACCTGAGACAAAGAAGAGATCTCGAGAATTAATTATGTCATGTATGGAATAAAATGGAACCATAAAAGCAAAACGACGTCGTAAATAAAATATTTGCATGCAATGTAGCAATTGATGTTATGAATGAGAAAGAGGATCAAGAAACAAAGTCTATTGCATTGTGTACACAAAGTAATGATTTGGCCAAATCGAAAAGAAGCAATAGACGCAGAACTAAAATCTCTTAGAAAGAGAAAAGTATTTTGACCAGAAGTCCTTACACCTAAAAAGTGTAAAACGAGTGGGTAATAAATAGGCATTTGTGCCTAAGAAAAATGATATGAAGAGATATAATCTCATGTGGTGGATGCAACTTTCAAGTTACTTAAGTTTGGCAATAAAAGAAGAACTTGACATATATGACCCACTAAACAATGACATTTATATAAAAGTCCCTGAAGGATATAATCATTGAGGAATTAATAATTTAATCGTTATGTTCCTGAAGAACACTAGCTATTCAATCAAATGAAAATAAATATGTTTCGTGGGTATAATCACGAAAGTGAATATATAAGGCTAACTAACACCCATGTATATTTATCAAAGTATTATGGATCAAAAGAGATCTTTAATATGAATATCAAACTCTTGAAGAGTTATCAAAAATAGTATGATGCAAAGAATATGAGATAAAAGATTTTGGAAGACAAAGTTGTCTTCGGTTATCTCAAATAGACAATTTAGCAAAAGATATGTTATCTTAAAAGATCATTGCAGTATATACATAAAGAATTCTCATATATATTTGGTCCCGAGGTATCATACTTAAAATGTTAATTGAGCAATGTATTGATCTTTTCACATAAAGTTTGGACCCGAAGTTCAAAAGATCAAGAAATGATTGTTTTTGTGAAAAGTTGTTATGGACAAGAAGTCCAATAAGAGATTATAAGATAATCACATGACTTCATTCATTAATATTATACTTATAATGATTACCAACATATGGTATATATGATTGGAATGCATCTCCTGAAGAAGATGCTTCCAAGGAGGAGATATATGACGATATGTGTGGTTGTACTCTTTTTCCTTATCATGGTTTTTATCCCATTGGGTTTTTCCACGAAAGGTTTTAATGAGGCAACAAAGAACACACAAATGAGAAACACGAAGGTCTCCTTTCCAAAGTCCTTGTTATTCACTTATGAGATCAAGTGGAGTGAAGAGAATGATAAAGTAGATTCATTACCAAACCCAAGAAGAATGGCGATGTCAACGTTCTAAAGATTGTTCAAGTGAAGATTTTAAAGGAGTTTTCATCTACTACTTTCAAGGAGTTATCTTATTGGATCATATCATATCAAAGATCTAGACGGATGTTCTCATGAGGGGGAGTAATTAATCGCTGCACTCTTTTTCTTTAGCAAATGTTTTTTCCATTGGGTTTTCCTTGTAAAAGTTTTAACGAGGCAGCATCTTATGCATTTAGAATATATTTTAGATAATGGACATCCAAGGGGGAGTGTTATGGGTAAATATGTGGATGCCCATTAGCCCATTAGGTCCACTTCTCCATTTGTTACTTCTACCTTGAAACCCTATGTTATACTCCTATATATAGGAGCTATCACTCATGGAATAACACACTTCATTCTCTCTTTCTCACAACAACATTAAAATTATAGCTGAGAGATTTATTCTTGATACATCTAAATTTGAGGAGTTTTTTATTATTTCTTTTAAGATTTCACAAAACATGTGTTATTTTTTTGCAAACCAAAACAGCAAAACTCATAGTTGACCATTTATTTAATGGCCACTGTAGAGTATAGACGGATATGTTTTTTCATTAACGGACTTATAGTTAAAAAATTCTACAGTAAATTTATAGTTGATGAGTTTTTTCTCGATAGTTTTTGTATTGAAAACCTTTTTTTTTTAATTACAAGTCTCTCTCCCATAAGTATGAGGCTTTTTACCTACCACATTGATATGTAGGAGTAGTAGTTATCTTCTATAAGACATGCAAATGCAACAATTTCCGATCCAGATAATAAAAACATTATTTCAAAATCTGTATGTTTATTGTTAAACTTGCTACTATCTCAAATACTAGTTAAATGAAATCTACAACTTTTTAGCCAACCATATCCCGTTCATTCAATTTCTTTCAATTCATCTCACTTCAACAACTTTTTTTTTTCTTCTTTTTTTTTTTTGGTCGAACTTTTATTTTTCTTCTTCATTTTACGATTCCACAATATTACTATTTTGTATTTATCAGAAAAAGAAACGAATATACTATTTTGTAATTGGATAATTTAGAATCCAACTAACATTTTACATTTTTGATCATTTTAATTGATTCAGTCAACGAAATAAAGACGGGTTTCTTTGGTCTACTGACTAAGGGCATGGGCATTGCAGAGTTTCTGGGCGTTTCTGGAGCCCAAAAAAAAGAAAAAATTGAAATGATTTACACACATGTCAAGCCCGAGGCCCAGAAACGTTTCTCCGTGAAGAAGTTTTGGATCCGTTTCTGCTCCGAAACTCACGCCACGTGTCGTGTGGACAACGCGGACAAAACATTGTCGGCATATTGTGAAATGTTTTTTTTTTTCGGTTGTGAAAACACAACTCTTCGGTTTCTCCGTCTTCTCTTTTGTTCTTGATGAAACCATCGAGATCTTCTTCTTCAATTTCTGCTCCGTATAATCTCTTCCCTGTTCGTCGTTGTTCTTCGTATTCGTCTTCTTATTCTTCTTCTTCTTCCTCGAGATCTGCTGCTTCTTCCCTCTTTCATTTCCCGTGTGTTGTCGTTTGCGCTTCCTCCTGGAAATCGTCGATTTTTGTTCTTGGAGCTCCGGTGATTCCTGGTCAGCGATTATCTCAGGTTTGTGATTCATAAACTTGATGGCAAATCAAATCGGAGCTTTTAGAGTCAACCTGATGAGATTTGATAAAAAAAAAATGGAGCTTTTTGAGTCAAACTGAAATTGAATTGGATACAACTGGGTATATGAGTTCATCTGTTTGTGAAGTCATTTATTGACCTCTGATTTGGATAAACTTGTTCTGAAACTGTGTATACTCTTGTTTCTCGTTCTAGTTGGATAAACTTGTTCATCTCGGTTGATATAGTTTTGATTGAAACTCGAAGTTGATATAGTTGTATATTTTCATTCATGTTAGATTTGATTGAAACTCGAAGTTGATATAGTTGTCATACACATTGAGTAACTTTGATTCTTTTGAGCTTAATTATGAACTAATTGTGGTTGGTGTAGATGATAAAGTAGTTGTTGTATGCTTTCAATGCTCTTAACACGTTCTGTTTCCTCTTTTCATGTTGTCGAGATGCCACGGGAAATTACAGCTGGTGGAGTTGTTGACAACTCAAATCCGTTGTCAAAGCTGCAGGTTAGTGTTCCATTCCGTTTGTAAATACTCAACCATTTAGTTATATACTTGATTTAGGCTGTTGTTGTACTTGAGTCACATTTCTGTAACTTTGCGTAATGCTTAATAAAGGTTTGACCAAAATTATGTTACATTTCTGTCATTATAAACGAATTAGGGTTTTTGCCTTGTTTTATTTACTCCATTTATAGTTACATACTTAATGACGTGTACTCAAGATGCAGGCAGAGCTGATGGAGGCACAAAAAGAGCTGAAGGAGGCAGAGAAAGAGCTGGCAAAATGCGACGCTGAAATGTTTATGTGTATGTCTACGTTTTTGTTTGTCTATGTAGGTGCAATGAAGCGTAGACATGTGAGACTTGTCATTTTGTAAGATATTATGGTATTATGTCGGTAAAACTAGTCCCATGTGAGACTTTGCAGATTGTATTCACATGTGTTACTAGTCACATGACAATGTCGTTTTGTATAATTAACTCATATAAAAGGAGGCATATGATGTATCTTCAAACACAATTGAGTATCTCCTCTCTCATTTCAGTTTTTCTCTAAAAGTATTAGTTTCTATCCAATTCCTTTTCAAAACACCAAAACGTCTTCTAAATACACAAAAACTTTCCTTCAAAACACCATAACAACAAAAATGTCTTCGTCTTCTCATAACTCCTTTTCTTTCAGTGAAGAGTTTGAGCAAGCCATGAATGACGAATTTGAGAGTTGCGTTGAAGAGTGTTTGGATGATATAAATGAGATTCTCGGGCCAAAAAAGAGCAAAAAGAAACGAGCGTATATAGACAGAGGACGTGAAGAAGGGAACATCCGTCTGATCAACGATTATTTCAGTGAGAATGCAATATATCCAGACGCTATGTTCCGACGTCGCTTTCGGATGAACCGACCATTGTTCATGCGGATAGTTAACAAACTATCGACCGAGTTGCTCTACTTTCAGCAGAGACCGGATGGTACCGGGAAGCTTGGTCTCACCGGTTTACAGAAGTGCACGGCCGCCATTCGTATGCTGGCATATGGCACGGCAGCTGATGCAGTAGACGAATACCTCCGACTGGGTTCTAGCACGGCGCTGAAATGCTTGCATAATTTTGTTAATGCAATCATATATTTTTACGAGGAGACATACCTTAGAAGACCTACAACAGAAGATCTCAAGCGATTACTCAAGGTTGCAGAGACGCGTGGATTTCCCGGCTCAATTGGAAGCATTGACTGTATGCATTGGGAGTGGAAGAATTGTCCCACGGCATGGAAAGGACAATATTCACGGGGCAAAGATAAACCGACAATCGTTTTAGAGGCTGTGGCGTCGTATGATCTATGGATTTGGCACGCTTTTTTCGGAGGCCCCGGCACTTTAAACGACATTAATGTTCTCCACCGGTCACCCGTGTTTGATGATATATTAGAAGGTCGAGCTCCGAAGGTGTCGTTCTCTGTTAATGGACACCGATACAAGATGGCTTACTATCTCGCAGATGGTATATATCCGGAATGGTCGACTTTCGTCAAACCAATTGCTCGGCCAGAAGAACCAAAAGCAAGTTTATTTTGTGACCATCAATCGTTTGCCCGAAAAGAAGTTGAGCGCGCTTTTGGAGTGTTGCAAGCTCGGTTTGCAATTGTCAGAAACCCGGCACTTACTATGGATAAGCAGAAGATAGGGAATATACTGAAGGCATGTATCATATTACATAATATGATTGTGGAAGATGAAAGAGACAGTGGCACTCAGTATAACGAATCAGAATTTCAACAAGGAGGAGATGACGGAAGCGGGTCATCTCAAGTACATGTTACGAGTTCTGAGGATTTGCCTTCAAATGTCCATAATATGATGGCTAATCGAGCTGATATTCGTGATCAACAAAAACATCACCAATTGAAAGTTGATTTGGTTGAGCATATTTGGAATACATTTGGTTATTAATTATGTTTTCAAATTTTTAAATACATATATGTATCTCTTCGTTTTTTCTTTTCATGCTGTTTTTTTCTTTCTTATCTGAAATATATGTTTGATTTGTGTTTTATTTAATAAAGTTATTATGAATATTATCATTTCATTTTACAAAAACGAAAAAAAATTATAAAAAATAATAATTTTAAAGAACCTCAATCAAAGCTGTGCAATGGAAAAAGTTGATTATAAAAATCCTTAACTAAACTCTACACTTAAAAAACTAATATTTTTATTCATAAAAAATTCTAAAGAGCTTTTGTTTGGGATCTGCAATGCCAATGCTCTAATAAATCCAAACTTAAACCCTCCGCAGGAGGAGACTTTCCATTGTCTTCAGTGTATTTTGCTTCAAAGCTCATAACTTTATCAGAGAGAGCAATCAATCTCAGTACGGATTGCTGATTTAGGGGAGAGAACCCTAGATCGGAATTAGATTCTGGTTCTAGGGGAAAATCGTTTTCGCAATAACTCGTTCCTGATTTTCCGAGGAATCTCGCTGCACGGAAGAGGATTTAGCTTTGGTTTCTCTTGCTTCCAAAAACAGAAAACTACGTAAGCTTCACTGATTCTCTCGATCATTTTGTGCTTCGTATTATCTTAATTCTGTCTAATGGATGCGAAAACCCAATACTCATGTTATGATGATTTATTTTATTCGGACCTTTAGAGGGCTTTTTGGGTAGAGTTGTCACAGTCCTGATGATACTAAAAATGTAGGTAGAGGTTGAGGAGTCTTGCTTTTTTGGTTTTTAGTGATAAAGGTTGTTCCTTTAGAGTAGTAAGCGAGCAATGTGTACGTAAAAATGGAGCCTTGATGTTTGTTCTGTAGAGATTTCTGGTTAAACCGAGTTGGTTTTATCTAAAGAATTTACCTTTAATCAGAGCTTGTGAAGTCGTTGTGTTATTTTTGCCTAACTTAGGAGTGTGTGTTTCTTGTAGCAGAGCGAGACGATGAATAGAAATCCAATTTTGGATCCTACCCTTCAAGAAATTCTTCAAGTGATTAAACCCACACGAGCAGATTGGGATACGAGGATCAGCGTCATTAATCAGTTGCGTAGTGTCGTACAATCCGTAGAAAGCTTAAGAGGTGATGATGACCCTTGATGCCACTTTTGTGTTTCTCCCATTTTTTCTTACTGTATAGTTGCACAACAGTAAAAGTTGTTCATGTTACTCTTTCAACACTATTCTCATTCTGTATACAAATCACTTAATCCGGATACTGAAAAAGGAAGGTGTTGCTTATAGCCTATTTTTGTCTGTTTTGGGATTGTTAGGTGCTACTGTTCAACCATTTGGATCCTTTGTGTCAAATCTCTATACACGATGGGGAGACTTAGATATCTCTGTCGACTTATTCAGCGGTTCGTCCATCTTGTTCACTGGGAAGAAGCATAAACAGACTTTACTTGGAATGTTACTTCGAGCACTGAGAACCTCAGGTGATTCAAGTAGCTTTTGCTTCAAGATTATTTCTTGTCATGCAGATTCTTGTCTGATCTCCATTGTTATTGCAAAAATCAGGTGCATGGTACAGACTGCAATTTGTTATCCATGCGCGAGTTCCCATTCTGAAGATGGTGAGCGGCCACCAGAGAATTTCCTGTGACATTTCTATTGACAATCTGGAAGGGCTCTTGAAGAGCAGGTTCTTGTTCTGGATCAGCGAGATAGACGGGAGATTCCGCGACTTGATTTTGCTAGTAGGTTTAAAAACATTTCTAATTAAAAAAACAAGATTGTTGTGTGCATCCAAAAAGGTTTGATTGATTTCAGACGTATATGTATATTCTCGTGTATATATTCTACCTTTATAGGTGAAGGAATGGGCCAAAGCTCATGACATCAACAATTCGAAGAATGGGACTTTCAACTCTTACTCTCTCAGTTTGTTAGTCATCTTCCATCTTCAGGTTCGTTCATAGTTTCTGCTGCATTTTGCAGTTACTGCATCATCGTAGAACATTTTGACGATACTCGTGTTCCGTGTTGTTTGTTGCAGACATGCGTGCCTCCAATTCTGCCGCCTCTAGGAGAGATATATCCTAGGAGTGCGGTTGATGATCTGAAAGGTACGTTTCTATGAATTGGTTTTCAAGCCAAAACCACATAAACTTTATGAGGTGTTGGGATGAAATTAGCTGCAATGGTCTCTTGTAGGTGTGCGGAAAACTGCAGAGGAAAGCATAGCGCAACTTTCTGCTGCTAATATAGCGAGATTCAAATCAGGCGCATCAAGATCAGTCAATCGAAGCTCGCTTTCTGAGCTTTTGGTCTCGTTTTTTGCTAAGGTGATTAGATTTCTCTAACAGTTTCTTAGCTCAAGACTCTTAACATTGACTATAGAGCTCTTGATAGAAATTAGTCTCTTGATTTTGCCGTGGCTGTGTTTATCAGTTTTCAGACATAAACGTGAAGGCGAAAGAGCTCGGTGTTTGCCCGTTTAATGGAAGATGGGAGAAGATAAGTAACAACACTAGATGGCTGCCTAAGACATACTCACTCTTTGTAAGTCACTCTTTCATCTTTATGTCTGCAGTGCACAACAACACTTGAATCTCCAAACTTAAGTGTGCAAATGGTGTGATTTTAGGTTGAAGATCCATTTGAGCAACCAGAGAACGCTGCAAGGAGTGTGAGCCGTAAAAACTTGGACAGAATAGCACAAGTGTTTGAGATGACATCGCGCCGTCTTGCCTCAGATTGTAACAGAGACTCCATCGTTGTGGCTCTAACAGCGCCACACATTTCACAGTCTTTGTACAGAACAACAAGCCTCCACAACCATCATGCAAATGGTGTGGGCAATGCGCATAACCTGCGTGGTCAGTCTAGGCCATGGAACCAGCAGAACTGGTCGCAGAGCAACAATATACAGAATCCGCCATATTGGCCAGCACCAGCACGGTCCCGAACGCCGCATCAGAATTGGTCTCAGAACAACACCTGGTATCCGCAGGGACAAACACCTAGCCAAGGCCAAACTTGGCCTGTAACCACACAAGCTCAAACGCAGCAGAAGAGTCAATATAAGAACGGAGTACGACCAGTGAGAAACACATCTGCAGGTTCAAGTCAGAATCAGGGTCACATTGGTAAGCCATCAGGTCAAGTTAATGGTGTGAGACCTGCTGCACCAATAAGTCAAAGTCAACGTGGACAGATGTGGAGGCCAAGACCCTCCTAAGCAGTAGAATCAGTTGTGCAGAGACACTCCTTGACATTATTTTGGACGATATTGTATTCTTTTTTATTTTCTATGGATTCTTTGTTACAATCAACAGATTTGCAATTGCAGTGTTGTTACTTTTTAGTCGAGGACTACGTAAAGCTTTACTCAGTAAACACCACAATCAAATTTACAGTTACATATTGAGGAAACAAAAAAAATACAAACAATAAAGAGATATTACCAAACAATATATGTAGTGTCGACTAAGTGCAGTAATATATGTATGTCTGGTATTAAGCTCGAAGGAGACGCTTCTCGCATGTTAGAATCCTGTAACTAGCGTGAGGACCCTCTGATGTGTCACGCAGAGACGTATGCCAACCCATTGCCTTTGTGATATCTTGAATCTCACCCATCACATCAATCGAATCCCTAATGTATGCTCTTCCTCCAGGTCTCAATATCCGGTCCATCTCTAACAATATGGTTGACATCTCGCATCTGATAAAGCCAAAGTTAATCCATGAAATGTTAACCATTGTTCAGCATGTACAAAGTAGAATGGCCACAATCAGTTGTGGACATGAGTTTATCACTTTGAAATTGAGTTGCAGATAAGGCTTACCTTTTTCTTTCGATTGAGAAGAGTCCTGAGGCATGTAAGAAGTCGTATGTCCTCGGGTATGTATCAAATGGTTCACACCTGAGGTAGAATGCACAGATTATCAAATAGCCAGAGACTACGAACCTAAATCTTAGTTTAACTTAAGACAAATATGAGCAGGAAAAGCAAGAGGACATGTGATAAGGAAAAGAACAGCCACTTAAGAACTCATTAATTTCAAACGGTTATCAATTATAGGTTGCACAATTCTATGGTTTTTATATGATAGTTTGGAAGGAGAAAAGCAGTACCAATCGTGCATCACTCCTAATAGTCCGCGATCATAAATGACAGGCAATGTGTTAGGGCCGCTGACAGGAACCACACTGAGAACCCAGCAATCAAGTTTATGATCATTTAGTGCAGCTGCAAATCTGCCAAAAACCAAAGGAATCAAACAAAGAGAGATAAGCTAAGAAACAGTGGTACTATACTGTCATAGTACTTAGCAAAAAATTATCATTTCATACCCGCCAAAGCCTGCTCTCATGTCCAAAACGTTTCTTAGTTTCATCTTTTTCCATTTTAAGGCACGGATATAACCCCCAATTATTTCATTCCAGAATCTGGACTCTGCCTTGAATAGCTCTTTCCTAGCAATGTAGGAATCAAATTGTATTGTCTGGAGCCTATCAGGTGGAGTGTGGAGACGGGCAGGCCATGAAGGAACTTTGCCTCCATATCCATTCTCAGGTATGCGACTGATACAAGGTTTCAGGTTTGTGTACCTAAATTAAGAACAAAACAATGTGAGACAAAGAAAGTGTGATTTTTTTGCACACGTTGTCACAGACCAAGTCTATAGGCAGACTTGATGCAACTCTAGCAGCATAATGTACATATAGCCTTTCCTTGAATCACAAACAAAGAAAGACAAAAACGTTAAGTAGCTGTACCAAACACTATCCGGGTCATCAGATTCATCACAAAGAGGATGTTTCATTCCAGCCTCACGACTTAAATAACAATTGTTGTTGAGAGGCTTTTGCCAGATTGCAATGTATCCTTCCTTCTTTATCAGCTTCCAGCAAAGGCTATTAGTAAGATTCAGCATCTCTGGAAAGCAAAACGTGAGATTAAATGAGTACACATATTGGCTGAATCAAAGTAGCAAATGGAAACAAAAAACTCTCCCTCTACCCACATAGACAAAATATGGTTAGTTGAAGAAAGGGTTATCATTTCAACTTTCCAGGTTCCTCATTTTCTCTAACAAAGCTACGAGCCATGATCACTAACTCCAAGCAGATTTAAAGGGTGTTACCTGTCCACTGTTCTTCCAATGCGGCTTCATGCTTATAAACAGGCTGTGCAGCCCAAGCAAAATATCCCCCAGCACGCAGCATTCTGTTGATCTCAAGGAGCAAGATTCCATCTTTATCAAAAAGAATGAAACAGCAGAATGAGAATTTTCTCCACAATGAATAGAAGTTACAGCGTAATTCACCATAGGGAGATAAAAACTACAGTAATTTTTTCTTCTGTACAGCGTGAAGAATCAAGCAAACTAGAGAACCTTACCATCACGAGTCCAGTTGACTCTACATCTTGAACAGTGAATAAGATCAAAAGCTTGGCTTGGATATAACAAACGCCTTGTAGCAAACGCTGCCGCCATAGCAGGCACACCACGCTCAAGAGCAAATTGAATTTGGTTCTCGTGGACATCTTTTGGCGCTACAGACATTGTCAAAACATTGCGTGACAATAGATAAGCACCAAAACTCGCCACACCACAACCAACATCCATAGCAACCCGAATACTCTTGCCAAACTTGATCTCAGAAACCATCTGCAGACGCAAAGTCAGAGCTCAACATCAGATCAAAAGATAAACAGATCGATGACGTAAAGCAAGAACTACTACTTCTTGAACAATGAGTAACCTTAGAGATCTGGTCCAGGTACTGGTCAGCTCCATGAATAAATTGAGTACCGCCTCCAGGAAACTTGAACTTGCTCTTGTCTTTTGGGTCTCGTGAAATCCAGTTCTGGCCTCCTTTGTCTTCAACAAGCCGAGTATGAGGAACATTGCTGAACCACACCTATCCGTATTAAACTTAAGCAAATCAATTCCAAATACTCAAATAAGCAAAACCTCAAGACATATTATCTGAACTTTCCAACAAAATGCGGAAATTCTAGTGAAGCTTTAGTCACCCATAGCATCAAACATGAAACCGACATTGAAAAGCAAAGATTACAAACAAGAGGAGTACCTCGTCACGGCTTTTAGGCCATGGAATCGGCTGGCGGTAACCTTTAGGAGGAGGAACCAAGCAATTCAAGCCTTTGCCTTTCTCAGGGCAATGACGCTCGAATCGTTCCCCTCTTTCCGTCGATTTGAGCTTCTTAATCGCATCAGTATTATCCAAACAAGGTATATACTCTCTCATGCTCTCAGGACACATCCCGAATTTCTTAATTCTAAACCTAGGCCTAGAATCGCCGTCACTTTTCGCTTTAACGACCTCCGTCTGGTTTCCCCAGTCTTCCACAGAGTCGTTCTCAACATCTCCCACCTCAAAATCGTCAGACATCACGCCGTTCGCATCTACTATCCCGAAGCTCTGAATCGGACCAGGCGGGGGAGGAGGAGAAGGAGGAGGAGGTGGAGGAAGAGAGGGAGGAGGAGGAGGATTAGCCTCCACTTTCTCATTCTCCGTCTCCGTCACCACCGACGGAAGCGGCTGTGTTGTGGCGGAAATTTCAATCTCGGTATGATTAGCAGGAATTATCGCAGATAGATTGAAGGTCTTGTTACTGTTCGGAGAGATGGAAACCTCCGGGATCGAGCTCCCGGTGGTGGAACTGGAGAAGAAGACGAGCTGCTGGTAGCCATCGTCGGACCAGTGCTTCCCCAAGTAGAAGAAAGCGACGGTGACGAGGACTAAGCCGGAGATCTTGATCAGCGTGGGGCTTTTGAGCAGATCGCCATTGGTGAATGGCTTCATTTGCTTGCGTATGAAGGATCAGCGATCTTCTGGATCTGCCCAGTGTTCGTAACTGTGCGTGTGTGTGAGAGAGAGACTAGTTATTTTCCAGCAAAAACACCATTAGTCGTAAAAATCCATTTACAAGTTGCAGATTCTCTATAGCAAAAGGATCTTTATTCTTTAATTAATTGGCTATTAGTGAAAATTTGAAATATAAAAAAAAAATTGTTGTGATTATTATTAAACCATAATTTATGATTATTATTAATTTAAAAAAACACAGAAATAAGGCGAGGACAATTTTCCCCCAAATTCTCATATTTCTCAAGCAACTTCATCGTCAAGGTTATCAAATTCCGGTTCATGTAATTTTCCATTTTCAAATCAGTAAAGAAGGGACGACGGAGATGATGAGCACCGCCGGTGTGGAGCAGCTGAATCCGGATTCCGTGTCGATAACGGTCATGGAGACGGTGAACGGGTCGCACGAGTTTACGATTAAGGGTTTTTCTCTGGCGAAAGGCATGAGCCCGGGGAAATTCATACAGAGCGACGTCTTCTCCGTCGGCGGATACGACTGGGCGATCTACTTTTATCCCGACGGGAAGAACCCGGAGGACAACTCCGTCTACGTCTCTCTCTTCATCGCTCTAGCGAGTGATTCTAGTGACGTTAGGGCTTTGTTCGAGCTGACGCTGATGGATCAGAGCGGCAAAGGGCATCACAAGGTGCAGAGTCACTTTGATCGGGCGCTCGAAGGTGGTCCTTATACGCTCAAGTATAAAGGGAGCATGTGGTAATTTTTGCTGCTTCTTTTGGTGTCTTTCGTTTCCACTTATCATATGGTTTTCGAATTTGGAGTATGATACAGTCACATTTGTTAGTGTTACAGTGGAGTGTTGAATTCATATTTTAGCAATGTTGTTTATCTTCTGCTTGAATTGCATGTCGTTGTTGAAGAGCTGTTTATTGGTTTCATGTTTCGAAGCACTTAGAATTAGGGAACTTTATGCATTGTGTTTGTGCTTTTCTTTGCTTATGGCTAAAACTGCGAAGCACAAGATTTTTTAGCTGTATTGTCCAAAGTATGATATAGGAGAGAAGATATGCTTGATTTTTCTTAGCGTGATTGCTTAGGCCCGTGTGTTATCTTTACTCATTCCTTACATTTGAAAGATGAAAATGGTCTGAGCAAATTAGGTAGATTTGAAATGCTTGGAAGTGAGAGGTTCTTTTGCGTGCATGCTGCTCTAGTCTTGTAAATCCTATATGAACTCTTCTTCTGCATCATTTTTTTGAGTTCGTACAGTGAGTTATTTCCCTTTAATTACATTTTTACTCCGACCCACCATCACTTATGTGCGATGAGATTTCCTTCGGGAAGTTGGTGTTTCTGTAGCATGACTTATCCTTATGTATTTCAGGGGTTACAAACGCTTTTTAAAGCGAACAACTTTAGAAGCCTCTGACTTCTTGAAGGATGATTGTCTTGTCGTCAATTGTACTGTTGGCGTTGTTAGAGCTCGACTTGAGGGTCCAAAACATTATGGCATTGTGCTACCCCCATCGAATATGGGCCAGGGATTGAAAGAATTGTTAGATTCTGAAGTTGGTTGTGACGTAGCTTTCCAAGTCGGAGATGAAACATACAAAGCTCACAAACTGATCCTCGCAGCACGCTCACCGGTTTTTAGAGCTCAGTTCTATGGACCAATTGGGGATAACAATGTGGATAGAATAGTGATAGAGGACATCGAGCCTTCTATCTTTAAGGTAATGTTTGTTTAATAATGCATTGTGAATGTTTAGTTGTACTTGTACATGCAACTATTCTGCTGACTTGGGGCTCTTGGAATTTTGTAGGCTATGCTTAGCTTCATCTACACCGATGTACTTCCTGATGTGCATGAAATTACGGGGTCAGCTTCTTCCAGTTCATTCACAAACATGATTCAACATCTCTTGGCAGCTGCTGACCTCTATGACCTTGGAAGGTTAAAGATATTATGTGAAGTTTTTCTCTGTGAAAAACTTAATGTTGATAATGTGGCAACAACACTTGCACTTGCTGAACAGCACCAATTCTTACAGCTCAAAGCCTTCTGCTTAAAATTTGTTGCATCTCCAGGAAACTTGAGAGGTGAGTGTTGCATATATACTGATCAGTGCCATTTTAAAAGTTTATTTGTCTGTATTTTTATATGCCTATATAGACTTTCTTTGTGTATTTATTATGTTCATACATGTTTTCTTACTTCAGTTGCAACAGTATTATTATGTGATGAGATAGTAGAATGTATAGGTCCTGCATTGAATTAGTGTTACTATTAGTGCAGTTAACTTTGTTTAAGGTTGCTGTCATGGAACTTTTGTCATTACATACAACTTGAGCTGTGTCTTTATTTTGGAAAATAATAGCAGGCGTAATTGAGAGAACATATTTATGAAACTTTATAAAAGAATCTCAGATATTGAAAGAAATTTGAGCCTCTTGCTTTCCTCGTATGAATGATCATCTGCTTTTGTGTGTTTTCTCTGATCCAAATTATATAATGCATTTGGTGCTGAGCGCTTGTTGCAACAATCACCCATTAAAGATGTTAAGTGTATTATTAATGGAAGTTCTGTGAGCTAGTTCGATTTTTTCTGTATGTTACGTGTATATGGTTTATCTTGCTAGTATACTGAAATCTAAGTTTCTTGTTTTATGTTCAATTTCGAAATAGGAGACTCCATGTTTGATTAGACGGCATGAAGTTTATCCTCCTCAATTAGGTGCGATAAATAGGTTATTACTCGACTAAACAAAGTAGTGATGTATTTTGTGTAGCCGTAATGAAGTCTGAAGGGTTCAAGCACTTGAAACAGAGCTGTCCTTCTTTGATGTCTGAGTTACTGAACACGGTTGCAGCGGCGGATAAGAGCTCGACGAGTGGACAATCAAACAAGAAAAGAAGTGTGAGCAGTGTGTTAGGCTGTGATACAAGCAATGCAAATGTGAGGCAAGTGAGGAGGAGGGCATAGGATCAATCCAAATGCAAGGAAAGCTTTGTTATGGAGAAGAAGAAGAAGAATTCGAAAAAGTGGCTTAGAGAGCAAGAGGAAGAAGGAAGTACTCTTTGGGGGTGTTATTGAATTGGTTATTTTAATGTACTAGGTCTTTTACCCGCGTTACGCGCGGGTCTGTATAATAATTTGATTGAATATCTTTTATTCATAACCATTTGTCTTATGGTCATGATTATTGTAGTGAACATATGTTTTTTTCCCTCAACGGGTCTATTCTCCTTTATTTCTTATTTTTGCCTTTTTTTTATTTCTTCTTTATCTTTACTCTTCCTCATCTTACTCTTTAGTTTCTTCGTCCTTACAGTTTTTTATTCCATTATTCGATCTGCTTTTTCATCTTTATTTATCTTTAGTTTATTTATTGTCTTCGTTCTTTGATATCTTCGTATTCACTTTTTATGTTTTTTCTTATTTTGTGTGCTCGTCTTGGTTATTGGTCTCATGTTTCTTCTATAATTAGTTCAAACGAACGAAGTTGTTAGGGTTTGGCTATAGTTTTTTTTTTTAAGCTTCATTTTTTACTTGATTATTCTCCGTTGGACGACTTTATCCCTTTTATAAATAATTTTCTTGTAATTCTCTTTAATTTAATCTTATATAGAATAAAATTTTCACTATCTAATATACTTAACAAAACTTTAAAACGAAAAGATTCATAGAAACAAAATTAAGCTAGAAATGGTACAACTACATATTCACACATGTAATGAACAATATCTAACAATAATGTAAATAATTCAATTTATACGATCATATAAATATATTTAAGTATAGCTTTCAATTTTATATTCTTCGGTTTCTTCTTTTTATTTGGTTTCCTGGTTTAGCGTTATATTATGCGGTTTCTTTTATCTTTTCGTTATTTGATATCTTTGTCTTCGCTATTCTTCATTTATTTTTTTTTACTTTTGCTCATCTTGGTTCTTATTATTTCTTATATGATTAATTATTTCCATTGAAAATGCTAGGTTTCTCTAGAATATGTTTCTTCTAGCTTCTTCTTCTTCTATGTACTGTTTATTTTTTCCTTTAAATTCTCCATGATTGTATCTTTTGTAAATATGTTTAGTATAAGCCTATTTAATCTTTTGTTGATCTGGTTGTTGATTGATGTGTACGAACATTTCGTCCTATATAAAATCGCGAGAGTCAAACTCCAAAGATTGTTGATTATGTTTTATTGTTTTTGTGTTTGAATCATATGATGAATTATACCAACCTTCAATTATTTATTCTTGCTCACTGAAACGTCCAAATTGATTTCTGGATAATACTAGTGTTAGATCTCTATCAATTCCAATGGCATCATGTTGAAAGACAACACTAGTATATAACTAAGGAAAATTTTTGGGAGAATTAGAAATTAATGATACTTTTAATATGAGTTTGGTCATCTACGTTTTTTGTTGTTGTTAATTTTTGGACTAAACTAACCTTAAATAAACAATTATAATTATAACATAAGTGTTTTAAAAATCATTCTAATATGGAAAAAATTATAAAAAATGAAAAACACTATGATAACATTTTTATGATCTTAAGGTTTTGTTGAAAATATTAAAAATAAATATGTTGTTATCATTCTAAAAAATTAGAATGTGTATTCTAGTGTCTAACTTTTTTAGATTGTATTCTTCAGTTTCTACAAGTTCTAAAATTTTTAGAATGCGCGCGCATTCTACGTTCTAATTTTTTTAAGAATTTGCATTCTTCAATTTCTACATGTTTTAAAAATTTTAGAATGCGTATTATACATTCCAATTATTTTAGAATATGTATTCTTCATTTTCTACTTATTCTAAACAAATTAGAATGCACATTCTACCTAACTTCTAGATTCTAAAAAAACAGAATATATATTATGTTTCATAAATGGAAATAAAATCTCAAAATAATCTCTCTCAAAATAAATTGTCCAATATCGGTTCGGTTCGGGTCCGGGTTTTGGGAAAAAGTCTCAGGCCTATATATAATTAATATATGTATTTTTCAGTTTCTAATTTAAGGGTATATTAATATTAATATTAACATTAATATAAAACCTAATCTCCTAAACTTTAGATAAAAAAAAGGTATAGATCACCGAACCCACATTAAATCTATCGTTTTATTCCAATTTTCCCCATAATTTTTAGTAGTTGACTAACTACTGTTAACACGGTGTTTTGACCTAAAAGATTAATTCCATCCTTGTCCGCGGAGGCGCTCTCTCGAACTTTAAGTTATCATCCAATCCGAACGGAAAAGCCAGATCCTTATCGCTCTCTCCATCCCTCTACCTCTACTGATCATGGCGACTCCGGCTGATTCTCGGGCTGTCAAGTCACTCAACAACTCCGAGGGGAGCAACAGATTTGTGGTTCGTCTTCTCGTTCTGCTTCCAACTGTATTTATTTACCGCTTCAGAAAACTGACAATTTACTTATCGATGCAGTTCAAGAATTTCCGTGAGAGAAGGAATGACACTGAAATCAAAGTCTTTAGGAGCCTTGATAAGGTGATGGCTGATCCTTCACAGGGTTCCACATTCTTCAAGGACTGCCTCGTAGAATTGAGGGTATCTTTCTGATCACGTTACCTTTTTAATGTTTCTTCTTCTTCTTCTTCTTCTTCTTCTTTGTCTAGTAGTGTATTACGGCCTCACAAGTCAAAGGCTTTTACTGTTAACAAAATACTATATTGAATTCGGTTCCTTCGGTTGGTTAAATGCAAATGCAGGAGCTGAATACAGCAGCAGATTTTATTTTGTTTTATGAAGAAATGTTGCCCTTTGTTCAAACTCTGCCGTTGGTCATCTCTCAAAAAGAGCTCATCTTCTCAAAACTTGTCTCTGGATTACAAATGAAAGCAAGATTCTCCCTGGAAGCCTTCCTCAGGTTTCCTCTTCTTCCCCACCCATTCTTTCTTTAATCAGTGTTTGTGATATTGTTTATGAATATTTCCTTTTTTTTTCTGCGCAGTTTGATTGCTGCTTTATCTAGAGATCTCTTGGACTCCTTTATCCCGTGAGTATTTTTCAATCTTTGATACTCTTGTTACGTAGCTTTTCAAAGTGCTTAGTATAATAATTCTTAGTCACAGTCGATGCTGCTAAGAGTATTCCAATCATCTTCTTTGATCAGTTCTTGTCTATATCTTCTAACCAATTTCTTGTGTATATTTCTTGTCTAGCTTCCTTCCGCGGGTTGTTAACTCCGTAGTGACTCTCCTGAAAAATGGTGGTCAGAAAGTGGCAGAGATTATAGAGCAGGTGTTTGCTCTTGTATAACATGTTTTACACTCGGGACAATGCTTAATAGCATATGACTATTTCTTCTTTTGCTGAATCTTTCGTCCTTTCCTTTCATGCAGATATTCACATCATGGTCGTACATAGTGAGGGACCTGCAGAAGTATCTCATATCCGACATCGAAGGTATCCTCAGGTATGTAGAGAATTATATAGTCCTTCTGGATATAATGAGAAGTTTATCTGTTACTACTTCTAGCAGCTTGACTTTGCCCAATATGGTGTTCCATTAGCAAAATAATCAGATGTTTCTTTTGATTCAGGGATACATTGGAGCTAAGGTATTACCCCGACAAACATATCAACGAATTTATGTCACCGTCAATGTCATTTTTGCTGAGGACTGCACGGGATGAGCAACTCGAAATAGGTGATGAATTGCTTTTTTTCTTCTCGTTTCTCCTTTTCTTTTTTTCCATGTCTATGTTAGGGACAGTCCAGTTGATTCTTCTCTCATGGACATTACAGGGATCGAGACGATCCTTTCTGAAGTTGTAGATCCACTGAAACAATGTGGAGGAGTTAGTCTACTCTATCATGTTATGATTGTCAAAGCGAAACAATGTCGTACCCCTGTGAGTCTCCATTCCAAAGCTGGGCAGGTTTTGAGGTTCTTGCTGAAAGAATCGACATTGTCCTCTTGTGATAATTTTCCACAAGGCAAGTCCTCTTCTCTAAACATATTTTATTTATAAGTCTAGTGTGTTTTCGTATAAACTTGAATTTATACTCTGAAGCTGCTTTACATCCTGATCATGCGTCGATGTTGTATCCCATTGACAGGTTCTGGTAGTACAGTAGAAGCTGTGAGTTCAACTCTGCAAAGACTATGCGAGAATGTTAAAGCAGAAGAATTAAGTGTTATGTGGAACTGCTTGTATAAAGAAACAAAGGAAGCAATCAAAAACAAAAAATCAGCTCATTTGGCCCGACTCTTGACTGTGCTTACTTCAGCTGTTAGGGTTAAGAAAGGTCTCACTGTCTATGGTGAGTTATTTCTTATTGGACACGCATGAAAACATACAATCGTATGATCGTATTGCCAATTTAATTCCTTGTCAATGTGTAACAGATTACCCATATTTGGTTGGACTCGTGAGCCAGATTGTGCCAACTTTTATCCATTCCTCTGATGTTCTCGAGAAAGTTATGGAACTGATGTTATGCACTGTTGATAGACCCAGTGATGTCATTGATATGGAATCCATTGCTTTGCAATGGGCCCCCATTTTTTCGTTGAAGAGTTCAAGGTATCTTATCATGCAAGTCATTTAATTTATAATTTTCAATGCTAATTTTTTTTTTCCTTCCGTATAATTGATCTTGTAATCTTTGCAGTTTCCTGATTTTTTTGCGGGAGTTGCTAGAGAAGGATAAATTAGTTGTGAAAGCCTTTACAAGTAACATATTAAGGCAAGACTCTTTTTCATTACCTCTTTGAAAGCTGCCTATCTTTATGTCTTTAGTGACCGACTTATATGTTGCAGTTGGATCAACAATCTGATAACGGAGTCTTCGGAGGAGGTTATTCCTCTGTTACTATCATTGTGTGAGAAGCAGCAAACAAGTCACGACAGGGTGAACATCATCAATGAATCATTTGAGAGCAAATTTGAGAGAATCCATGAGTTCCTGGAAGACAAGATTAAGAAAATTCAAACGAGTGTAGAGAGTAGAGGATTAGCTCAAATTGATGAGGCTGAGATTGCTGCTGTTTGGGGAGCTGTCAATTGTTTTCCCTATTTCAAAGTGGATTCATCATTACTGATTTGCTTTAAGAATACTCTCAGACAGCATTTGGCAGCCTCAGTTGGTAAGTTTTTGCCATGTTATACAGGTTTTATTTCTTACTCAAACTTTTTTTATGTGCTTCTATGAGATCATTTCATGCATTCTTTTTCAGTCAACACTTTTGGTGCTCCGGAACTGATGTGGCAGAGCTTACTTGGGGCTGCTTTGAGTTCATGTCACAAATTCTATTATAGTGGAAGAATTAACCATTTGAGGCCATGCCACAGTGATGTAGAGGAAGCTTTGTCTCTTGCTAAATGTTACAAGTCATGTATACAAGTGCTGTCTCCTGTGGCTGACTATTTGGATTTTGTGTATAGGTGAGTTTGTATGTTGTGGTGGTTTATTCAGTTTTTTTTTTTTTTGGTCCAATGTTTGATGACCTTACACTGATTCCTTTTTTTTTGTTTTTTTGTTCTTAATCGCAGGCCTCTATTAGCTAACGATGGTATCTCAAAGGCATGTCCAGAACTCCAAGCAAATAATGCTGAAGATGCGTTCAACATATTTTCTGAAAATTTACGCCACCCGAACAAAGACGTCCGTCTTATGACCTTGAGGATTTTGTGCCATTTTGAAACTTTGTTTCTTAACCCTTGTTTTGAAGAGCATCCTCCAAAGAAGAAGCTGAAAACTGAAGCGATTCAAAAGTCTTACACTGAAAGGAATGTGAGTAAAGATATCTTTAGCTATCTATATTCCAAAAGCCTTAGATCCAAATCCTGTTTGTTTTACTAACAGTAGTATCTTTTCCCTCTGCAATCTATCAATTACCAGGTTCTTCAGATCTTGCACACAGTCCAAGCGTCTCATATCACAGTATCGACTGGAAAGGAGTCGGTCAGTGGCATCAATAGAATACGAACGGGTCTCTCTGCTGGCAGGATACATGACGCATACGTGCCGCTTGTATTCAATGGAATGATTGGGTTATTTCATATAAATAATCAATCTACTGAAATTTGGGAACCAGTATCTCAGTGCCTTGCGGCTCTTATGGAGAAGCACACAGGTGCGGTGTGGAATGATTTTGTTCATTATTTGGGACAGTGCCAACTAAAACTTGAAGCAGTCCGCAATCATAGTGAGAATGAAAACTACAGCATTTCACAGAAGCGTACTGGTAGTCTTTCCGTCATGGAATGTTTTAATGCATTTCTCTTCCCGCCGTCTAGTAGTACGCCTACTTCAGATGTAGTATCTCTGTTGCTAAAGACCTTACAAAAAGTTCCCACTGTTGCCCAGTCTCGAGCCTCTGACATCCTCCCTTTGTTATTGAAATTTATGGGATACAAGAGCGAAAATCCTTTGAGGTAATCTTGTGTCTCTATATCTTCTGTTCTTGAAGAGTGGTAACTTGATTCATCGTTGTCATCAAGTTTTTTCTCTTTTACGATGCAGGGTCGGATTATATAACGGCGGAGCTTGTAAAGGAAAAGAGTGGAAGGGGTTGCTTAAACAATGGTTGACTTTGCTGAAGCTGATGAAGAATCCGAGGTCATCACGTTTTAGTCAATTTGTAAACGATGTTTTGCACAACAGGTTGGCCCCAAACAGTCTTCTGAATCTCTTGGAGTACGATGGATAATTTCATTGACATCTCTCTGCATGTTGGTTTCTCTTCTTTGGATATGTTTCCCAGGTTCTTGGACGATAACGATGCTGAAATACAGATGAATGTCCTAGAGTGTCTTGTGTTGTGGAATGACTATCTGCTCCCACACCGCCATCGTTTGGAGAATTTGATCAAACCTAAAGAACTGAGAGAAGTGCTCGCGACCTGGAACTTCTCCAAGGACATTGAAGAAGCTCACAGATGTCATTTTGTTTCGCTTGTAATTAGGATCCTGATGCCAAAAGTTAGGAATTTAAAGAACTCAGCGTCGCGAAAGGTACGTAAATTACATACTTCGTTTTTAGTTTTCCTTGGAGAAGTTCCTTACTGTGAGCTTCATTTAGATCCTTACAGCTTTCTTTTTTGTTGTTGTTGTTGTTGTCAGCATACAAGTATTCGTCACAGAGAGGCGGTTCTTGGTGTCATATCTCAGCTGGATGTTAATGAACTTGCCCTCTTCTTTGCATTGTTGATAAAACCTCTGAACATCATATCAGAGGAAACAACGGACTTGTTTTGGAGCTCAGGAAAAAGCTCCCTGGATCATTTCCAAAAGTCGAATTTCCTCAAATATATTAACGTCGATGCTCTTTCCAACTTATCCTGGAAGATGAAATCTGGTTTTCTTCACGTCATCCAACATATACTTGAAGTCTTTGATGAATTCCATGTCCGACCATTTCTAGACTTTTTTATGGGATGTGTTGTTCGGCTGTTGGTAAACTATGCTCTAAATATCGATCAAGATATGAGCATTGATAAAGAGACTGTTTCAACAAATAACGACCAGGTACATGTACTGCATAATTTGGAATTCAAATCTTATCTGACACACTTAATTATTTGGATTTTTGCTTTTCTTTTGTGTGTGTGTCTAGGCTGGCACTTCTTTAAAGCAGTTTAAAGAGTTGAGATCCTTATGTCTGAAGATTATTTCTCGTGTTCTTGAAAAGTACGAGGATTGTGATCTTGGTTCTGAGTTCTGGGATCTCTTCTTTCCAGCAGTGAATCCGTTAATCAAGAGTTTTAAGCAGGAGGGTTCTAGCAGCGAGAAACCAAGCTCATTGTTCTCATGCTTCTTGTCAATGAGTAAAAGCCGCAATCTCGTCACCTTCTTATGTCGGGAAGAGTCTCTTGTTCCAGACGTTTTCTCCATTCTAACAGTCACCACAGCTTCAGAAGCTATAAAGTCCTCTGCCTTGAGTTTCATAAAGAATCTGCTCAGTCTTGAGAACGACGTGGATGATGATGACCATATGATCAAAGGATTCTTAGATCCATATATAGAGCCTCTGATCAACAGCTTGCATTGTCTTTTCCGTGGGGATACTTTGAAAAGGTAGGGGTTCTTGTAAGTTAACAGACATTTTATGTTCATTTTTTATTTTCTAACAAAAAAAAGTGTTAATCATAATCAGGAGATCTCTCAAGTATCATGGAGAAAGAGAGATTAAGATTCTTAAACTATTGACGAAACACATCCGAGATGAATCTCATGTTATCAAGTATTTGGATGTCTTGTTGTCTTTCTTGGATAAACGTGTGAAAGATTCCGGTATGGTTATTCATTTCCTTTCTTGCTAAGAATTATATCTAACACTCGCGTCTCTTGTGTGTGTGTGTGCGTTGAATGTCTTATTTGTTTTTGCAGATATTCATCGTGAGGCTTTGCTAGCCATTCAGGACATCTCATCGCTGCTTAGGAGTGAGCGTACTAGCAAAATTATAGATACAGTCTCTCCTCTGCTTGTTGACGCTGAACCTGACGTTAGATTATGCATTTGTGACCTTCTTATATCTCTTGCAAAAATCGACTCTTCTCTGGATCTAGTGGTAAGCATCATATCTCTGTTAGAATCTGAGTCATTTCCTTGTCCCTTTGTTTTTGCATTTGAGATTGTAACAAAGTATTGGCTGCGTAATTTTTTATATATAGGCAAAATGCATCAGCGATATGAATGCAACCTCACCCATGGAAGTTGATGACCTTGACTATGTAACGATAATTGATGCTTATGCAAAGATTGATACGGATTTCTTCAACAAATCCTCGGAGCAGCACATGATGATCATTCTCTCACAGAGTCTATACAACATAACATCACCAGAAGTTACGTTAAAGGATTGCGCATGTAACCTCCTGTGCACTTTCGTTGAGTTTTCAGCCTCCATACTTTGCCAAGAGGCTTTAGCTCACTCTGACATTGGCAAAGAGGTTGCAAAATCTGTTGCAAGCTGGACAGGAGATCGTGTGTTGTGGATTATGAATAATTTTATTTTGAAACACATTGGAGATGCAGTAAACAGAGGAATTTCTAGTGGAAAGGTAGACAGTGACCCTTGCTAAGTCTGGCATGAGTGTATGTTTACTAATGTCATGCTTCTGATTTATAGTTAACTGTAAGATGGATATTGCATGGCTCTCTCTTGGTAGCGTTAAATATTCTTAAGAACGAATTGTTATTCTGCTGCAGGGAGAGATTCTTTTGATACGCAAAATGGTGACGACACTTCCAGATTCCGGGAATCTTGCTGCATTCAGACCTTTATGCTCTGAAAACGATGATGTTGATTTCTTTAAAAACGTGTTTAGCATTCAGGTAAGACATTTTATCATATGGCTCCTTTACAATTTGTAGTTGTGCTGTGGTGAAAGATGATAGAAACCTTAGAGTGACATATTTCTTTTGAACTCTTGTAGGCAAGCCGTAGAGCAAAGGCGCTTAACCGTTTTGTCAAGGAGATCAAAGATAGCAGTCTGCCTGAGGTGATCTCTTTGCGTCTCTTAGATTGTATGAATACTTATTTTTGTAGTTTCAATGGACTTATGACCAATTGCTGTTGGGGTTGCAGGGAGTAGTGACGAAACTTTTGGTCTCAGTCTTTTTTATCATGTTACTTGATGGACAAGATAGAAAAGGTCAAGATAGAAAAGGTCAAGATAGAAAAGGTCAAGACAGAAAATGTCAAAATGTCCATGGTGCATGCGCAGAAGCCCTCGCATCCGTGTCTGCTCATATGAGTTGGAATTCGTACTACGCTCTATTGAATCGGTGTTTCCTTGAGATGAAGAAGCATACTGAAAAGAGAAAGCGTCTAGTGAATCTTGTCTGCGCGATTTTGGACAAGTTTCATTTTGCAAAAGATGGTTACGCACATGAGGCTCATGGAGAGATTAGGGTTTGCCTTGAGAAAACCTTGTTCCCCAAGATACAGAAGCTGATGGATTCTGAATCTGATAGTCTTAATGTCAACGGCTATGTGGCGGCGGTGAAGGTTCTAAAGCTACTCCCCAAAGAGATAATGGACTCAAATATAGATTCTATAGTTTATAAAGTTTCCAAATTTTTGAGGAACCCGATGAAGAACACACGTGACGAAGCCAGAATGGCTCTGGCTGCTTGTTTGAAGGAGCTTGGGCTGGAGGACTACTTGCAGCTTGTCGTTAGAAAACTAGTTTCTCTATTAACTAAAGGATCTGAGGTGCATGTGCTGGGATACACTGTTAATCACATTTTATCAAAGTGCCTGCCCTATCCTACGGGGTGGAAGTTGGATCATTGTTTGGAAGATCTCCTTGATGTGGTGGAAGCCGATCTCCTTGGAGATGTTGATGAACAGAAAGATGATAAGAAATATTCAAGGAAGAAGAAGATAGAAACGATAAAACGCAAGTCACTTGATACTCTGAGATTGATTGCTGCAAATGTAACGTTCAGAAGCCATGCATTGAAGCTACTATCTCCGGTCACTTCGCAGCTGCAGGGGCCTATGACTTCAAAGTTAAAATCAATGCTGGAGAAGATGTTAAAGCATATTGCCGCTGGTATTGAAGGCAATCCATTTGTTGATCAAGGAGATCTTTTCTGTTTTATATATCACTGTGTTGACAACAAGAGTGGTCTTGGAGATGAAGCGTCTTCTCAACCATCCAAGAAGAAAAGGAAATCGAGACATATTCAAGAGACTGCTGGTGCTAAGTCATGTCCACATCTTATAACCGTGTTTGCTCTGGACTTACTGCACAACAGACTGAAAGGAATCCAACCCAGCAATACTAATGAAGAAGACCTAGTGTCGAGGTTGGATCCGTTTGTCAGACTACTTGTTGGTTGCTTGGGCTCTAAGTATGAAGATGTTGTATCTTTATCTGTTAGATGTTTCACTGCATTGTTAAGGTTTCAACTGCCTTCCTTCAAGTCTGAAGCAAGTAAAGTGAAAACCCAAGTGTTAGACATTGCTCAGTCTGCAGTGAGTTCCAGTAGTCCTCTTGTGCAGTCATGCCTTAAGCTGTTAACAGCTCTCATCAAAAATGAAAATTTCACATTATCATCGGAACAGTTGAAAATGTTGATTCAGTTCCCTATGTTTGTTGATCTGGAATCGGATTCGTCCGTTGTTTCTCTTTCACTTCTCAAGGCCATTGTGAAAGAGAAGCTTCAAGTTCCGAAGATGTATGCTATCGCAGATAAGGTGTCAAGGTTGATGATTACACATCAGGATGAATCAATCCGAAAGATTTGCGGAGAGATACTGGTAGGACTTTTGGTAAATTATGACTTTCTGCGGGGAGATAATGAGAAACGCCTAGAAGGACATTTTAACTTTCTGCTGAAAAATCTGAGGTATGTATGTGCAACCAAGCTTTGTGGAATCTGGCCTCTTATTATAATTGTAATTTTTTATTTTTCAAATAGTTACTGAATTATATTCTTCCTCCAGCTATGAACATTCAAGTGGAAGAAAATCAGTTGTCTGCGTTCTCCAAAAGCTTATTGCTGAACTCTCAAAACCTAATCTTGGGAAGCAGTCAAAGCCTAATCTCGACAAGCAGCAGTCTGAAAACTTGTTTGTTGGGCTTGTTCATCGTTTGGCAGCCGAAAATGATAAAGAAGTGCTTTCCAAGATTTGTGATGTGATAAAACTTCTGATAGGTTGCATCAGTAATCATCATTCAAGTCTTGAGCTCTGTCTGGGTTGGTATAAGCAGGAGAAGTCACAGGCTAAAGCAGCACAGGTAAATTGCTCTGAGGGTCCATGTTATTATTTACATACAGTAGTTAGATATCAGATCAGTAGGAAATAGGAACAATTAACTTATAACTTCACATGCTTCATATTGAAAATCTGTGGCTTGTAACATCGTCACAAACCTTTGTTTGTTTTTGTGGTATGTGGGTTGCTTCTTGCAGCAGTTGATAACTCTCATTCATTTGTTGGCTGCCTGTGCAGGTACTGGGATTATTCATCGAAGTCAAGAAGGATCCATTTCCAAAGCATATCCGCAGTAAAGTGTTGGAGGAGGCTAAAACGATTTTGGAGTCTGCTGTAAAGTTGCAAAATACTGTTGAGGAAGGCAGTATTCCTTACTGGAAGGAAGCATACTACACTTTGGTTATGATAGAGAAGATGCTCAAGCAGTCTCCTGGCATATGTTTTCACAAAAATCTAGAGGTAACTCTAGCTCTGACATGTTGTCTCGTTAATCATTGCACTATACACTTATCTTGTATTTTTTGGACGATTCACATTGTTGATCTTATTTTTTTTTGTTTTTCAGGATGTTTGGGAAATGGTGTTTAAGTTGTTGTTGCACGGACATGAGTGGTTGCAAACTATAACCTGCCGCCTCCTGAATTATTATTTTAAGAAATTAGCCGAGTCTCCGAAACAAGTAGCAGGTTCTCTTCTCGGTAAGCCAAGTAGCCTTTTCATGGTAGCTGCTTCTCTTTGCTTCCAGTTAAAGCTTAAGGTGCACCGCAGTACAGTGGTCAGCAAAAAAAATGATGCCACAGCAGAACAAGGCAAGAAAGACGACAGTGCTGCCACTGAAGAAGATATTGTCACAGAGAATATTGTTTTTGCGGTCTCTGGTCTTCATTCAGTGATTGGACAATCAGATCACGAGTACTGGTCCAGTCTTGACAATGATGAGCAAGCGAAGTTCCTCGAAGCCTTTCTTGGATTTGATTCAGGGAAAGTAAGGTCTACTTTTCTGGCTCTTACTACTTCAGGCAACCTTAGCAGCGAGAAATGCCAAGATGATGTAAGAAATGTATTGATTGGAAGTTTGCTCAAAAGAATGGGGAAGCTTGCGTTTGATGTGGACTCTCTTCAGATGAGAATTGTGTTCAACGTCTATAAAGAATTTGCCTCAAAGTTGAATCAAGAAGAGTGTCGCCTATACGCCTTCAGAATTCTGCTTCCGCTGTATAAAGTCTGCGAAGGATATACCGGGAAAGTCATCTCAGATGAGTTGAAACAGCTAGCGGAAGAGGTAAGAGACAGTATAAGAGACAAGAGCTTAGGCGTCCAAATGTTTGTGCAAGTTTACAGCGACATCAAAAAGAGTTTGGAAGCGAAAAGGTACAAGAGGAAACGAGAAGAGAAGCTAATGGCGGTGGTAAACCCTGAGAGAAACGCAAAGAGGAAACTCAAGCTAGCTTCCAAGAACAAGGCTAACAAGAAAAGGAAGATTTTGAGCAATAAAATGGATAGATGGTCACGCTCTTGAGCTATCCCCCATAACCACATTTTAGCTATTTTTAGCGTGTTTTCTGGATAGAGATCCCAATCCTCATTTGACAATTAATTAGGAGAAGAATCATATATAAACCATGTTTTTTTCAAGACTTGACTCATAATCATAGCTTTTAGTTCAAAAGTTTCTTTGTTTTCAAGGCAAGACTCAATATAAATTCTTGCCCATCGATCATTTATTGCTGGTAGCCTTTGAGTTTTCCTATAAATCTTTACACTTTGCATAGAAACTCTCCGAGAGCTTTCAAATATAAGATTAAATCTTGTGTTGATTTCCCCACTTGGTTAAATAATTTTGTGACGGGTGGTAAGGATGGAGTTCCATAATCATTAATGAATAATTGTTTGGCAGCGTCCACGAAGGTGATGGATGTGTGTATTCAAACCTAAAATACGTTGCAAGAGTAGGTATGCATGCGGAGTTCAGCGAGTGATAAGATTGATTATGGTAATATAATAGTACGATCTTCGGAGACGTGCATATCACGTTACTCAACAATGTCGAATTTCTAGCATCTTCCATATATGTTGGTTGAATGGAGGGACTCTCGAGTGAGTGAAACATTACATCCTCTCGTTTTATGTTATGTTATGTTATGACTACAGCCTTGTACAATACATTTTTTTGTTATAATTTTCATCATCAATACTAAACCTAAATAAATTAAATAAAATGAACCAAACATAAACCTAAAAATGGATCCATATCCTTTATTTACTAAAGCACAAGTCACCTTACCAATTAAAATGTGACATGTGGAAAATCAAAAAAATTAAAAAATATTTACTGAAAAATCAAAGTAAAGAAACGAATTATTTTGCAAATGAAATAAATAAACAATTAAATGCACAAATTCTTTATTTATTTCATAATCCCTAATTTTTCTCATCTAAACTAACCACGATTTCACGATTCATTCCTATCAACTCCCAATCATGTCACGAACTCAATCCATCTCAACTCCTATATAACTTCTAAGTTCTCGATTCTTCTTCAGTTTTCATATTCATCTTTCTGGTCTCTATTTATGGGGCTCCCTCGTCTAATTGATAATGCATAAAACAGAAATCTTTGATTATAGTATTATCTACTCTAATTTTGGTATTATCATCTAGAATTGAAACATGTATTTTTAGAGTTTTGGAAGTTGGCACATGAACCGCGAAATTAAAAGAATCGATTAGAAATGTATTTCTCGATTAATATTATAATTATATATATATAAAAGATGGAAATATACAAAATGATATTCTCGTAATGTTTTTATTAACTATCTAAATTAATTAACAGTTTAAAAAGAAAAATCTTCGTCTAATCTTTCTAATCGACACCTATTTTTTAGGGAAAATAATAATTCTCGATAGCATGCAAAATTTATGAATTATGATGACTCTTGTGTTTCAAGTGAAGTCACCAATTATACTACTAATTCCTCACAGGTCATTTTATTCAACGAATGACCTGTCACTCAAGTAAAATATTCAAGAAGAAAAGAACCAATTATTTATCATGTTTCAACTGAAGTCAATTGTTTTTTCATCATGTAGTAATGTTTCTGCCAATTATTTACATGTCTCAACTAAGAACTGATGATATGACTCAAATCAAAACTTCGACCTCTTGTCTCAACTGTTTTACCATCACCAATTGCACCACTAATCACCTTACACTGGCTTGCATTATATTCTAAATCGAATCTTTGCTGCAGACCATTCGGTAGTGAATGCAGTTTAAATAGGCCGGCCAAGAAAAAGTTTGGGCCCTGTGATCAAAAGGATTTTGTACTTAATTTTTAAAAGTTGGGATAGTTTTGTAATGTTTTGGAATTTTGGGCCCTGTGATCAAAAGAATTTTGTAGTTATTTTCTTTGTCTTTGATTATATGGTGAAATAGAGATCTGAAAATATATCGATTCCTCAGAGAAAACCTCCCATAATGAAGTCGTATTTTTGTGAGAAAAGACCCTTTGTGTGTGAAGAGAGATGACTAGCAAATAACACTCGTTAGTATGCAAAATTTATGAATTACGATGACTTGTGTTTCAAGTGAAGCCATCAGTTTTCTTACAGATTGTGTAATTACTCGCAGGTCACTTTATTCGTTGAATGACTTGACTTGTCACTGAAGTAAATTCAAGACCAAGAACCAACTTTTGTTTCATGTATTATATAATGTTTCTGCCAATTATTTACATTTCTCGACTAATTAAGAAGATGAGAATAAAACTCAAATCAAAACCCTAAAAACTTCTACCTCTTGTTCAATTTCTCATCAAACCCCCTAATCAAATCCCTAAAAACCCTACAATTCTCTTGAAGAAACCTAATCAATCTGAAACTCATCTTTCCATCAATCTTAATCCTCGAAAGCAGCCATAGCGATCCTCTTACTCAACTGTTTCCTGAACACAAACCTTTTGGAGTCAATAGCTAAGCAAATCTTTTGAGTCGTGTAGTGCGTAAACATCCAAACCGTAACGATATCGCAAAACTCCCTGAGCTCGTAATCTCCGACGAACTTCCTCCACCCCGTCGTCAAACCAAACGAATGCTCACCAAACCACATCTTCATCTCATGAACATTCCCGTCTGGTCCATACACCGAAACCTTAATCCCATCTTTACCACTCCGAATCTTGGACTCTTCAAGAAGAGGCAGAAACTTCTTCGTCGCTTGAGATTTCGCTAACGTCAGCCTACTACTCCTCTCTTCTTCCACGCTTACGTCACTCTCCGTCAGTTGCTTTCGAATCGGTCTGCTGCATTGCTCAACCAGGCCGCCGTAGATGATCTTGTCCGGTGGAGTCGCCGGCATTTCCCATCGGCTCAGTAAGCTCAAGGTTTGTTCGGAATCGTCTTCGTCTTGGTCTTTCGGTTCCTCTTTTATTTCATACCTCTCAGTCCGTTTTCTCCTGACTACAGAGGCGAAGATTCTGTCTAGGTCGATTTCTTCTTTAGCCTGACAATCAACATCATCTTGATCCTTCTCGTCCTGTTCTTCTCTTTCTTCGTCGCGATCGTATCCTTCGTGTTGATTAGCGTCTTCGTCTACTTCTGCTTCTTTGTTCAGGTCGGCTTCGTCTCCGTCTTCGGCTTCCGGTTCTTTGTTAAGGTCGATTTCTTTCTTCGGGTGTGCTTCTTCTGCTTCTTCGTTCAGGTCCGCTTCGTCTTCGTCTTCCGGTTCTTTGTTAAGGTCGATTTCTTTCTTCGGATGTGCTTCTTCTGCTTCGTCTGAATCTAAACTTCTTGCTCGCTTCTTTGAAAACGCCATGATCTCTGTTTCTTTCTCCGAGGAAGTTAATATCGTTAGAGACGATAAAAGTTTGTTGGGATTTGGTAATCGAGTGAAATGGGATGTGATCAATATGCAAACCACTTCCATTATATATAGACTTGTTTTTGCCCTTTTTTATATAAAAACAAAAAATGCTTTATTATATTCATTTAGTTGGTAATTCCCGCTATTTTTTTATCATTTAATACAGATTATATTGATATTTAGTTATCAGATTAATTTGGATGGTCAGTTTAAAAACCACCTTCTATTAGACGTCACCCAAAACATTAAATTTACATCAGATTTTTTCACAAAATGTGAACAACCAAGAACAAGTTAGGCCTTTTTAAAAAAAAAATAAAAAAACCATTTGTTAAATATTATTTATTTTAAACAGATTTTTCGAGAATTTCCAATAGGAAAACTGTAACAATCCACTACCAAAATCCCTAATAGACTCAAATCAAAACCCTAAAAGCCCATTTCTTCTTCTAAAATCTCATAAATACCCTATATATAGAATAAATTCCTCAATTATCTTTTACCCAATTTTTGGTTAAGAAAAAAACAAGAATTTGGGTAGAAGATTAAGGTGTTATCTTGAATCCTAACCAATCCCTGCAGGAAATGACCCAATCTATCTCAAAGTACCTAATCTGAAACCTAGACCTTAAAGGCAATCTTCGAGATCCTCCTACTCAACGGCCTCTTTACAGGAAGCCTAGTGGAGTCAATAGCGAAGCAAATCCTACGAGTCTCAATGTGCCTAAACATCGAAATCGTGAGAAAATTGCAATGCATCTTGAGCCCATATGTTGCCACGAACTTGTTCCATCCGCACGTCAACACAGGGGTCTTCTTATTCCACAACTTGAACATCATTTCATGAACCTTCCCGTCTGGTCCGTAAACCATAACCTCAAGCCCGCTTGTCCCACGTGGAATCTCTGATTCTTTAAGAAGGGGAAGCATCGTCTTCTCCACTTGAAGCTTGCCTAACATGAGCCTGTTCTGATCTTCCTTCACGTCGCTCTCCGTTAGTTGCTTCCGTATCGGTTTGCTGCATCGTCCCACGATCTCTTCAGGTCGAATCTTCGTTTCTCTGATCCATCGGAGGAGTAGGTCTAATGTTTCTTCGGAGTTGTCTTCCTCCACGACTTTCCTCCTCTTAGGCGCCGACAGAGTTTGATTATTAGCATCAGCTTGGGACATGTCGCGGATATACATCATGTGGCTTATCGCGAAAGCAGCTCTAACGATATCGTCTTGCTCTTCTCTTTCTTTTTCTTCGTGTGGAGTTAATCTTCTTGTAATTGTTCTCTTCTTCGAAATCGCCATTTTCTGTCTCCCGGGAAGCTGCCGTGAAATGCAACACTTATCTAGGGTTTTCTCTTTCCATTTCTCTTGTGTCAAAGTATACTAAAATAGCACAAAAAAAAGGAATGACCGACTCTCCAAGCTATTGCTTTGATTCTGAAAGGTCGGTCAATGGCTTTTTGAGGCCCAAATTCCATTTGGTTTAAAAAATGTGAGGCCCAAATATTCATGGATTCTCTATTATACTTTTTATCATTGATGTGATAATTACGAAATCAAGTAGGGCGTAAAGAAGAAGTAGAACTTATTGGCAAAACGTCGGTGGGTCAAAGCTGAAATCAAGGGGCTGCCTAACTCTTCAATTACTTCATAATGTTGCTTAGTTGTATTTCCACAAATGCCTCTAAAGGTGTCCACATCAGCATTTATTTTTTTAACCAATTAAATTGTGCCAAATCAGCATCTCTAAAATTAAGAAATTTTCCAAATTTTAAACAATCAATAATATTTTTATATATCATTATCTAAGATTAAATTTTTTTCCAAATTACAGATTTGGAATATCGATAGATATAAGAAAAAAATGTATAAGTTTTTAGTAACACCAAAAATCTACTTAGATTTATATTAGGAAAATTTCTTAATTTAAGATAATGGTATTAATTATATAAATAATCACTGAAATTTTTTAACACATAAAAAAGCTTATGTTAAAATTAGTTTACAAATTTCAACATAAAATTAATATTTTACAAGAGGAATGGAGCCATGTAGAATTTTAATTGTGGAGAATAACCTAGACAAATAAGAAAGAATAAAAGTTGAAGAAAAAAACAGAGAATAAAAGTTGAAGAAAAAAACAGACACAAATAAGAAGAGTAAGAAGATAAAACCAAAGAAAAGCGAAAACGAATATATTGAATTGCGAAGACAAAATAAAAACCAAAGAAGGCAAAGATGAATAAGAAAAAACCAGATAAAAAACTTGCGAAGAAAAATTTGAAGAGGAAATCGAATAAGAACGAAGGAGAAGAAACCAAACAAAAACAAAAAACTTGCAAAGACCAATCTAAAGAGGAAAGCGAATAAGAACGAAGGAGGCAAAACCAAAAAAAAAAAAAAAGAATAAAAAGAAGCGCGAAGACGAAGAAAAGCAAACGCAAAGATGAGTGAAAATGAAGAAGAAACCATATAAGAGAAAAGACAAAGAATAAATCAAAACAGAAGAGACTGAATAAGAATGAATCAAATAAATTAAAAAAATATAAAAACAAGAACGAAGAAGAATAAAAAAACAATGATATATGTCGATTAGCTTCTCCTCATTTTGGTTTTATAACCCTAGAAAACCTACCAAAATATTAGTTTATCTTCTAGCTTAAATTTGTTTATACGTACATTTTCATTTTTAAGTTTGGTTTGGTGTATCAGATAACTATGTTCTACATCGGATTAAAAAGACTTATGCTAAAATATGTACAAAAGCAATAGAGTGAGGAAAAAAATAGAAAGGAGAATAATGAATACAAAGAAGAAGAAAACAAATCTAGCAAAACATTAGCATTTTTTATGGAAATAATTTATCATAGAAGAAACATAAGAATAAGAACCAAGAAGAACAAAAAGAAAAAGAAGTAAATGAAGAAAAGGGAGGACGAATATAGCAAAGAACAAAGCCATAAAAAACCAAAAAGACATGGCTTGAGAAGGAAACCAAATAAAAAGATTAAATCGAAAAATAAGAAATTGACAGCTATGCGTAACTATATCTCTATGATCGCATAAATTAAATTATTTATATTATTCTTACACATTGCTTATTACATGTGTGAATATGTAATTGTACCATCTCTAGCTTAATTTTGTTTTCGTGAATCTTTTCCATTTTTAAGTTTGGTTGGGTGTATCAGATAATTAAATTTTTACTCTACATAATATTAAAATAAAGAGAACTACAATAAAACTATTTATAAAAGGGAACAAGTCCTGGAGAATAATCAAGAAAAATAAAGAGAAGATACTAAACAAAAGAAATATAGCTAGCAAACTCCTAGCAACTTCGACCAAAAATAAGAAGAAACAATAAAAAAAACGAAGACAATGATATTAAAGAACGAGGACAAAAGATAAACAAAATAATAACAAAGATGAAGAAGGAGACCAAATAAGAAATTGAAGGACAAAAAACTAAAAAGAAAGGAAGACGAGGAAGAGCAAAGATGAAGAGAAAAAAATCAAATAGAGAGCGAAAATAATGGAAAAAAAACTAAAAAACATGAAACAAAAGAAGAGAAATAAGAATATTGATTCACTACAATCAATCATACTACTGACGAAAAAAAATTATGAATAAAAATATTTAAACAAATTATTAATACAGACCAAAACCTACTATGCTTTAAAGTTTGAACGTTTGACCACCAGCTTAAGTTCTACTATAATTTTTATTGCCAAGGAAATATCTTAGTTCATAAATCAAATAATGAATACATTTTATGCTGTGCCGTCAACGCGTAGGCTGATTTGAATCTCTCCACAAAGAGAAAACTGAATTGGAAGAAAGTCAAAGATTGTATTGGGTCTACATTGGGTTCCTAGAGACTCTTATGGTTGATAATACTCCTAATATATCTCTTTTTGTAATTCATCAACCATGTTTATTTGTAATTCATCAATCATGTTTATTAATATGTCAAGTACTATCACTCTTATCGTTCAAAAAAAAAAAAAAGTACTATCACTCTATTGTAATAATTTTAAGTACAGATATATAATGTTCTAAAAAGCTTACGTAACATAGCAGAATTACATATTGATTATAAGATACAGTACAATGAAATATAATATAAATTTCATATGTGATATTTAAAATATTTTGATTGATTTACAGATAAAAGAGTTTTATTTTATTGCTATAATGGCTATTACTTCAACGGCCTCGCTTCTATATCTCTATAATCAAAGAAATGGCTTGGAGAGTTGGTCATTTTTTTCCCCAAAAGTTTAAAACGTTGTATGATGTCAAGTTTGGAAGTCAAGTTTGCTAGAAAATTGTATTATTGAGGTATGAGAGGAATACTTTAAAAGCCACCACCTGTTCACTTCAAGTGATTTTGCTTCTTAAATGTTAATATTTTAGAGAATTGTGATTTTTTTGGTTTAATTTGTGTTTCGTAATTCCTAAAACATTTAATTATTGCAGATTTGGATTATAGTTTGGTTACTATAACGTGTGTACTATGTACTATAGAGATGGGCATGAAAAGATTATTTTTTCCTGTCATGGTCAAAGTTTTGGAGGTTTCTGATGATTGCAAGGAGGCGGTAGATTTAGTTCCTTTGAATGCAGCCCAATTGGTGGGATTTATGTATTTGATTCCATCTAGTAGTGTTTTTGTGCCAAAACAGTTGTTTTTCTTTCAATTTTTGGTTACCCAAAATCACGTTTTAATGTCTAAATTAGTTAAAAGTTATGAAGTAGTTTATAGAAAGAAAATAAGTTCAGTTTCTACCTAGTCTATTTGTTTTATAGCTTATGCAACTTTCCTGCAAATACTATTTATTTATGTGTTGTAATTTAAACATGTTAAGATACAAGAGGTCCAAAATTCAACTGATGAAAGAAGATTTATAAACATACATTCATACACACACGGTAAGCTTCTAGAAGTTAACTAATGAAACAAGGCTTTTAAACATACATTCATACAAAGATCTAAAACCATAATTAAACACCTTGATAGTTTAAGTAGACAAATCAGTTTCTTCTAAATTCTTGATAGGCACCATTATCAAAAATAACAAAGGTAACAGGTCCACTGCATCATTATATTTATAAAATCCAAAGTATTAAGAAAAAGAAAAGAAGAAGAAAAAAAGCCAAAGGTAACACGTCCTATCACGTGGGGAAGAACCGAAGAAGGTGAACCAAAAATATTCGCATCAACTGAAACTAGTTGTAAGGGTGGAGACAAGCAAACAATAGTTGGAAGGAAAACAAAATTAGGAAATGTGATTCATGTGATGGATCAAAATACAGGTATATTCACACTAGCTCTTTAGTGTTCACAGCCTCTGCCACGCAGCTTCTCTCTTATCCAAAAGATTGGCCCGCATTATAGAGACATTACACAATACGATTATACGAATGTTTTTCTAAATTTGGGCTGCATTCGAAATAGAATCTGCATATTCTTAAAAATCTAGGATACACTCATTGTGTAAACTTCTTGTAAATTTAGTCCACTCAACTTAGTTTACCAAAGAATTGGCTTTCTATCTATGTGTTTACTGATAAATTTAAAATATTTTCACTTGGTGTCGGGAAAAGATAAGTTTTATGCCATGTTCGACCGGTTCTTCTTCATTCATTATGTGAATGTCAAAATCTTTTTTTTTCTCTGAAAGTTTTAGTTCCTTATTTTGTAAATTTATATATTTTTTGCAATGCATGGTATGACACTATCATGTTGAATATTGAATAACGTTCTGTTGTTAAATATGACGACATTATATAGTAACATATATACATTTTAATTGATAAAGTAATGAATGCTTTACCCCACAAACACATCTACATTATTGAAAAGTTAGTTTGTGGAAAGAAAAACTAACTAACAAAATAATATCTTCAATTCCACAAATTAAACATAACTTCAATAATTATCTACACTTAAAGAACAGTAATTATGACATAACTATCGCTATCAGTAGCCAAAATGTGAATTTTGTAGATCTGGTTGTTGGTTGATATACATTTCTTTATAGTTTCTTCTAGAGTTAAACACGAAAAAAATGAAGGCTCTTCATAGAATTAAGGAAACAATATTAGTGGCTTTGGCCGTCTGATGAGAGATTAGATTGGTAAGCATTTACGCCACGGTGGACCTTTACTTCCGAACCAAAAAAAGTCAAAATTTATCATGTTAATAAAAAATCATTATTTTACAACATGGTAATATTATTTATTATTATTTTCATTTTGGTAAAATACGCAAACTCGTTTCTCGTTATCTCCACGGTGTATGTATGTGTGTATATATATAAGAAAAGAGGGTGTGCCTTTGATAAAACTTGCCTTTGATTTGCCAACGGACGCTCTTTCTTCATCACAGCTCAGCCTGACGCAACTCTCAGGCTGTTCTCTCTCTCTCTCTTTCATTAACCCCGATTCGAAGCTCAGATCTTTCGATCCGCTGAGATCTCTTCCAAGGTAATGCCTGCAATTTCTTAATGTTCTGCATGTCCCTTGGGTTTTTTCCACCGCTTGTGATTCGAAATTCTGTCGGGTTTTGGGTTTTTGATAAACAATTTCTGCGGATCAGATTCTAAGGATGTGGATTTGAGTGCTTGATGTTCAGCGATTGTGATTAATCTCGAAAATGATGAACCTTTGGTTTCCTGAAATTTGTTTTTTTTTTTTTTGGGGGTCCGATCTGGGTTTAAGCTGAGATTTGGATTATGGTAGTGACGTGACGCAAACATTTTACATGGGATTTGATTGAGCTAAGTTTGTCTGAATTTTGGCAAATGCGATTGTTTTATCTGATTTATTAGTGTATTTTGTTGTATCGTTTTTGATCTATTATCGTGTTGTGGATCTGAAATCATCGGCCTTCATTAGATCTAAAATGCACGTTTAATCAGTCGGTGCTCTGTTTCTACCTTTTATTCACCTTTCTTGTCTTTAGCCAATCCTCTTCGACAATGTGATGTAGACTTGTTAAGATCTGAAAGAAGAGTTAAAGAAGATCAAAATGAAGGCACTCATTCTTGTTGGAGGCTTCGGGACTCGGTTGAGGCCATTGACTCTCAGTTTCCCAAAGCCGCTTGTTGATTTTGCTAACAAACCCATGATCCTTCATCAGGTACTTTAATGGTACTATTTGATATATATATATATATATTATCAACTTCAGTGATTGCTCTCAGCCTCTCATGGCCTATGTGTGTTCTTGTAGATTGAGGCACTTAAGGCAGTTGGAGTTGATGAAGTGGTTTTGGCTATCAATTATCAGCCAGAGGTTAAATAAATACCTTCTCCTAGACGTTTTCTCCTAGCAGTTGTATTTACCGTTTATAGTTTGTGTCGGCAGGTGATGCTCAACTTCTTGAAGGACTTTGAGGCAAAGCTCGAAATCAAGATCACTTGCTCGCAAGAGACTGAGCCTATGGGTACAGCTGGTCCTCTGGCTCTAGCGAGAGACAAACTGATCGACGGATCTGGAAAGCCCTTCTTTGTCCTTAACAGTGATGTGATCAGTGAGTACCCACTCAGAGAAATGATTGAGTTTCATAACGCTCACGGTGGGGAAGCCTCCATTATGGTGACCAAGGTGAGGCTATCGGACCTGTCATTGAGTTACATGTTGTCTGTTTGTTCATCTAATCTAATGTGGACCTGTGTTTATTGGTTATAGGTGGACGAGCCGTCGAAATATGGAGTTGTGGTTATGGAAGAATCTACAGGGAAAGTGGAGAAGTTTGTGGAGAAGCCAAAGCTGTATGTTGGTAACAAGATCAACGCTGGTATCTATCTTCTGAACCCATCTGTTCTTGACAAGATTGAGCTAAGACCGACTTCAATCGAGAAAGAGACCTTCCCTAAGATTGCAGCAGCGCAAGGTCTCTATGCGATGGTGCTACCGGGTTTTTGGATGGACATTGGGCAACCCCGTGACTACATAACGGGTCTGAGACTTTACTTAGACTCTCTGAGAAAGAAATCTCCTGCTAAGTTAACCACTGGTTCACACATTGTTGGGAATGTTCTTGTGGATGAGACCGCTAAGATTGGGGAAGGATGTTTGATTGGACCAGATGTGGCCATTGGTCCTGGCTGCGTTGTTGAGTCAGGGGTTAGGCTCTCGCGGTGCACGGTCATGCGTGGAGCTCGCATCAAGAAGCACGCGTGTATCTCGAGCAGTATCATCGGGTGGCACTCGACTGTTGGGCAGTGGGCTCGGATTGAGAACATGACGATCCTTGGGGAAGATGTTCATGTGAGCGATGAGATCTATAGCAATGGAGGAGTTGTTTTGCCACACAAGGAGATCAAATCCAACATCTTGAAGCCAGAGATTGTGATGTGATTGTTATGTGGAGTGTGATTAGGACCAAACTTGTTAAACTTTTGTTTTGTGTCTTTTTCTTTCTCAACTTTGTGCTTTCTTTATTCTTCTTGGCTTGAATAAGCATGAAAAAATTGATGTATATCTTGTTAGGGGTTTAAGTCATTTCGTGTTTTGTCTCTATTTTTGTAACTTATCAAAATATTTCTCTCAAGTATTTGAAGATCCTTCTGAATATTCCTATTTGTTACTTATGAATGATTTTGTGTTGGTAGTTTCTTGTGAACGTTAAAAGCATACCTTTTGGTTTTGATTTGGTTCGGGTATTGAATTATCTTGAACCGGACTATCATGGAGCTCAAAACAAATTGGTGTTGGAAACTCAAAGTTTTGTTAAAAGCCCTAGCAAAAAAAAAGTTAAAACCTTTAAACCCCTTGAAACAAAAAAAAACTTCTTTTTTCTCCAAAGAGCCTAAAAGAAGAGAGAATCCATCACTGCACATTTGCTTTATACAGCCATGGGTTTCGCTTTGTGCGTCCGTAGGTCAGCGTTTAGGTTTGCTTCCGCGTGTGGTGGTGGGTTGGGTCGAGTCCGGTCTATCTCCGCCGTTGTCAACCGTCCTTCTCTTGCTCGCGACCCATCTCCTCCGCTGCGTCCCTCCGTCTCTCGTGGCTTTCTTTACTCGACGGCTATTGATCGGATGAGCTCCGAGCAAAGCCTTCTCCGAGTGATTGAGTCTGAGATCAAATCTGCTCGGGAAACCGGTGATCGCGATTTGGTAATTTTAAGCATTTTAGCTCATTTTCAATCCTGAGAACACATAAACTGGTCCGTAACAAAAATCATTGCTTTGCTTCGTTGATTTGGAAAATGAGCATTGAAATTTTTACTGATTATATAGTTCTCACTAGTTTCAGTTTCTTGGTGTGTGTGTGGCTGTGAGCATATGCACATTGGCTTATCTAATTACTCTTTACAATGCATTTCCTTTAGTAGCTTGTTTAAAAGTTGTCTCCTTTATCAATTCTAATCATATGCTGTTGTTGATCTCACTGAATTCTTAGATCTTTGTAAGCAAGTAAGAAATTGGGCCTTACGATGAAAGTTTAATCATCTCCCTAGTCCTGTTTGCATTTGACTCTGAGCCTGTACATTGTAACACAGCTAAGTTGCTGATGATTTTTTTACATTTAGAAGATATTTGTCTCTGTTATCGACCAGATTTAGTTTGTTTCTTACATTCTATTGGGGTTTGGTTTGGGAGCAGGAAGAAGAGTCGGCTCCAGGAAGCTTCCCTTTTAAAATTGAAGACAATCCTGGACGTCAGAGTGTAACCTTGACGAGAGACTACAAGGGGGAGCATATTAAGGTTGTAGTAAGCATGCCTAGTCTCGACGCGGATGCGGAGGATGATGAGGATGATGATGATGATGGCCTTAGTAATGGATCAAGTATTCCACTAGTTGTGACTGTTACCAAGAAGAGTGGACTCAGCCTTGAGTTTAGCTGCATGGCCTTTCCTGATGAGATTGCCATTGATGCTTTATCTGTGAGCCAACCGGGTAATTCTTTGGAGGATCAGTTGGCGAATGAAGGGCCTGATTTCGAGTAAGCTCTGTGAATGAATCAAAAACTCTATAGGCATTAGCAGAAAGGTTCTAATGTTCCTTTGTGTTTAATCCCCTTTTTTGCAGAGACTTGGACGAGAATCTGAAGAAGACATTCTACAAGTATCTGGAGATCAGAGGAGTGAAAGCAAGCACAACGAATTTCTTGCACGAGTACATGATGAGGAAAGTGAAGCGAGAGTACTTGTTGTGGTTGAAGAATGTTAAGAAGTTTATGGAAGAATAAACGGTGCGTTTGATATGAAGTATGTAAGAATTAAGATTGAGAAGTCTCTTTTTTTTAGTTGTTTGCACAATCTTTGAGAATGTATGGTAACTAGTGTATGACCCGCACAGCAGTACAGTGCGGGATTAAGAATTTGTTTTTTGCTTTTCTTTTTCTTTTTATAACATGTTTAATTTTAGTGTTAGTTTAAGAGTTGTATGTTTTTTTTTTTTTTGTATGTTCTTTTCTGTTAAAATTGTCAAGTATGTTGTTAATTTGAATCTGAATTTTTGTATTAAGTGATTCGAATTTTGAAATTGGTTTTTGAAATTTTTTCTATATCATCATCTAAGATTAATTTTTTTTCTAAATTTTAGATTTGGAATATCGATAGATATAAGAAAAACATGTATAAGTTTTTAGTAACACCAAAAATCTACTTATAATTTATATTAGGAAAATTTCTTAATTTAAGATAATGGTTTAAATTATAAATAATTATCTTTTATTGAACCACAAAATTAAAAGAATCGATTGTTGGTTTAACTGAACCAAATATTGGTTTGATTTAAGTGATATTTTAGATTACTAAATTAACCCTCACTATACCTGTTTCCAAACAGATTTTATTCATAAAGAGAGATGGTTTTTTGGTCAAAAAAAAGAGATGTACTTCTCAATTAATAATAAAGAGATGACTTTATTCATATGCTTCTTTGTATTAACTTCTGATTTCCAACACAAAACCAAAAGCTGCAGATACAAGTATAGAAAAAATATGAAATATTGGAAGGAGAATGATTGATAAATCAGAAAGGTGTAGCTTACAAGGAGTTTTTTCTTTAGACAAGAAGAGAAGCTAATAAAAAGTTCTTCATCTTACTTACGAGCAAGACCATGTGGTAAATGGAACTTATTTTTGGTGCAGATCCCTAAACACTAAATCAAAACCACTACATAAGAGAGGGTTTCAATAAGAATAAGTAGTAATAATAGTAATAGGATATGATATTAGCAGGGAGGAAACAAAAAGCTAATCCTCTCCTCAAGTCTCACACAAACACACACACAAAGTCTTTCTTCTTCTAAGATTCGATGGGAATGTCCTGATGGGTGTAAACAATTCCATTGTCTCCATCCACAACTTGTCCATTTCCTCTCATTATCCTGCAACCACCACCATTCATTCAATATTGTACTTCGAAACCATTTCACCATGAAAATTTTATAAATAAAGCTATGAAACCAAAACTGTACCATCTTGTTGTTAGTAATCCTTCAACTCCGACTGGACCACGGGCATGGATCCTGCCTGTGCTTATTCCCACCTATTTACATACCAAACCAAAACTTACTTCATCACTCACTCTTCCTTTTTTCTTTCTACGTTTTAATATATTTGTATGTCTCTCACTTACCTCAGCACCAAGTCCAAATCGAAAACCATCTGAGAATCTTGTGCTTGCGTTGTGGAACACAGCAGCGCTGTTCAAGGACGCACACATCTTACAGTCAGTTACCAACATAAGCAAAGACAAACATTAAGCAAGTTCATGATTCTGTATTTTTACCTGTCTACTTGGCGAAGGAATAGCTCTGCAACTTCTGGATCCTCTGTCACAATGCAGTCTGTGTGTGCACTGCTCGCAAAAACATACAGTACAAGATAAAAAAAGTGAGCATTTACAGTACATATGCAAAGACTTACATAAGTTAATGTCTGTTATGAAGAGTATTTACCTCCCATGTCGGTGGATGTGATCTATAGCACCATAAACGTCTTCCACAACTTCAACGGTGCAAGACTTGGAACAATACTCATGATTGAATGATCGTGCTTCTGGTATGTTCAGTATTGCACTTGCCCTCGGTCCACCATACAAAGTGACTCCTGCAGTAATAAAAATAAACTTATGAGTTACAATATTCTCAACAAGTCTTCACGATTATGATAAACAGACAAATACATGGCCCATTTATGACCTACCATTGGTCTGGAGCGCAAAAACAAGCTCATTGAGCACACTACTCTGCTCTAGATCCTTATGCACAAGAAGGGTTTCCTGAAAATACCGAGGGAAAGAGAAGATGGAATGAGTCAGATGAAACTAAAAACCCCAATGCATTACTGAAATCTAGGGCGAAGGTAAAATTTCTCTTACCATAGCATTACAGGCTGCTGGATAATCCAACTTTGCATCAGAAACTATGCGCTTTGCCATATCCAGATTACAAGACTTGTCGACATATACATGACAGATTCCATCTGGAAGCACACAATTAAGTCATCACCACTCTCTAGCACAGTCCAACTAAAGAATTCTATGGATAAAACAAACTTGAAACCTTACCAGCGTGACCTAGCACAGGGATTTTTGTTGTATTTTTTATCTGGGAAACGAGCTTGTTGCTGCCTCTTGGGATCACAAGATCAATAACGTCATCAAGCTGTAGCACAAATGCAAATAAATGGTGGGTTCCAGTTTAACAAATGATATAAAGTCTTGTTGCAGCTCCCAGTTTGTAAATTCGTTTACCTTGAGCAAATCAGGAATCTCTTCTCTTGAAGTCACAAGTCCAATGAGTTTACCTCCAACAGTCTCTGGAATTGCATCAGTGATAACCTAGAAATTTACCATGAAAATAAATGAATTAAAAGTTCTTAAGTGGTATATTTTGTGGAAGCCATATAATGATATATCCAGCTTTTACTACAAGCTATGAAATCTGAGGGGCTGTACCTTGTGTAAGATAGCATTTGATCGCCGGGCCTCCTTTCCACCCTTCAATAGAAGACCATTTCCACTCCGGATGGCAAGTGAAGCTATCTGTTTGGATTGTGGGTAAAGCATAGCTTCAGTAAATTCACATTCGGAAAAGAGAAAGGACATTGACTCTTAACATACCTGTACAAGTGCATCAGGTCGGGATTCAAAAACAATCAGGAGTACGCCTAATGGGGATGAGGTCTTCTCTAAAACAAGACCATCTGCCACCTGTAAAAGGAATTGGCACAAAGAACAAATAACATCAACAACTATTATATGTCAACTAGGAGGACACTCCTAGACTGTAAAACTACTTATATGACAGAAATTGTCCTCTGACCACCTCAGTTTTCTTCAAAACGCGGCCAATTGGATCTTCCATATCAGCCAGTGTACGAACTGAAGCGGCAAGGCTCGAGATCTATCAAGCACAAAACAAGGAAGCATTAGCGACAAACAGGTCATAAAGAGAGTTGAAATTGGCACAATACCACACCACGAATACTGTCTTACCTTCCCAGTAGTCATAACTAAGCGAGCCACCAATGACTCTTCAAGTCCAGCTTCTTGTGCTGCAGTTACATCTAATTCGTTCTCAGTTCTGATAGTTTTTTCATTTGCTTCAAGAGCATCGGCGATATCATACAGAACTTTTTTCCTATCTTCTGAAGATAAGGCCTGTAACAAATTGCAAACAGTTTAAGTACATCTGCATCGAGCGAGAAAATATTTCTGTCGAGATTAGTACCTGAAGCTTTCTTGAACTTTCCCTTGCAGCAACTGCCATGTCACGAGCAGTAGAATCTGTGATTGGAGCCCATAAACGAGCATCTTGATGGAACAAGGTTCCAACACGCAGTCCTCTGAGGACTTTATCAATGTTCTCAGCTGCATACCCACTTCAAAAGAAATAAAAGTATCAACTTTCCATCCAACAAAATATGTTTTAGCTTCAATATCAGTCAAACATATATTCTGATCAGAACTGTAAGCGAGATAAGATACACTTGAGCATCTGCATTTCCACATGATGAGTGTAGAAGGGCCCACACCTGGTTATGATGACAGGAATCCCAGCATAAGCTGCATTCACTGCGGCTTTAACTTTTGCAGTCA